>PVIH01000288.1:0-97831 GCA_004025045.1 Sigmodon hispidus
CAGGCAAGTGTGACAAGCATTTTTTTTTTTTTTTTTTAAACCAGTCAAGTCATCTCACTGGCTCTACTTTATTGAGACTGTCTCTCAGTGAACCCATAGCTTGACATTTTGGCTGACTGGCCAGGAAGCTCCAAGATCTGCCTGTCTCTGCCCAACACAGTGCTGGCTTAGGGATGTATGCTGCCAATCCTAACCTGTATGTGGGTACTGGGGATACAAACTTAGCCTCTCATGCCTGCATAACAAGAACTTAAGTATGGAGCCATCTCCCCAGTCTCTTCTTCATTTGTTCTTTTCTTTCTTTTTTCTTTGAGGCAAGGCCTCATGTAGGCCAGGATGGCCTGTTTGTAGCTCCCCAGTGCACTCCATGAGTACACCTCGATCCCAGGGTATACACTGCTTGCTACTCAGCACATCTCCGCCCAATGTGAACAAAACTTGCTTCACTACCCCACATGGCTTCTGAGAAAGAAGAACATGGGGCTGAAAAGATAGCTTAGTGGTTAAGATGATCTGCTTCTCTCCCAGGAGATCCAGATTCAGTTCCCAGCAACCACATGGCAGCTCACAACTATCTATAACTCCAGTCCCAGGGGCTCTGCTCCAACTCTCTCTTCTGGCCTCTACAGGCACTATACATAGTGCACATACCTCATATACAGATATACAGACAGACATACAGAAAGACAGAGACTATAAAGGAAAGAAGATTAATGTACCTGATCCAAAAGTCCAAATTTGGGATAATCTTCTTCTGGGTCTTTGCTCCCTGGGTCAGGGTGCTCCTTTACCAAGAACACATCTCTTTCCTTACTCTAAAAGGAAACAGTATCTTAGTAATAATGAATATTTTTTGTGGATGTTTAGTCATCAGCTCCAAATGTCAATTCCTAATTGTACTCTCCAAAAACTCTAAGGTTCCTCTTATTAGAAAATTACACCAGGTGGTGGTGGCTCACACCCTTAATCCTAGCAGTCAGGGAGGCAGAGGCAGGAGGATCTCTGTGAGTGTGAGGCTAGCCTCATCTACAAAGTGAGTTCCAGGTCAGCCAGGGCTACACAGAGAAACCCTGTCTCAACAACCAAAACAAATCCCCAAATATAAAAGGAAAGGAAAAAAAAAAAAAAAAAAGGAAGGAAATTAATACATAAGCACAAACATGGAAAAGGCACTTCAGGCAAGAAAGCCGTATTAGACTGGGACAGTAGCTCTGCTGACAGAATTCTCGCCTACAATGCATGAAGACCTGGGTTTGTTCCCAGCCCTGCACAGACACTATGTGAGGTGGCAAACAATGGTAATTGGCACTGAAGGTAGTTCAGTCAGAAGTACAGTCACCCTTGTCTACACACTGAGCTCAAGGCCTGGGCTACAAGAGACCCAACATAAGAAAGACAGACAGAAAAGAAAAGCCAGTGCTCACAACCCCCTCTATCCTCTCACAGAGTTCAGTAGAGTTGGCAGCCTACTGCTGACTTCTTCCTTCCAAGTGCTCTCGTTATTACTAAATCAATGTTCAGAACAAGACTTTTTTTTGTTTATTTAATCAAAAAAAAGGGGTCTCCAAGTTTAGTATAAAATTAAGCTGTAGACAGAGGGCTCAGTGGTTAAGAGTACTTGCTGCTTTTCCAGACAACCCAGGTTTAGTTCTCGGCATCAGTATTAGGTGGCTCAAAACTACAGGTCATTTTAATTTCAAGGGATCCCAATGGCCCTTTCTGGTATTCATGGACACTGGAAACACGTGGTATAAGCACATGTACAAACATAAAAATAAATTTTAAGAAAACAAAACAGACAAACCAAAACCAAAACAAACAAACAAGAAACAACAGCAGCAGACGGGTTTCAGCACATAAAGACAGTTTTGGAGAATTATATTCATATGAGACACTATATTACTAATTTTTGTGAAAAAAATTAAACTTTATAACTACCTATATCTCATTCAATAATTACTACCAAATTGTCTGTATTTTCTCAACTATCACATTATTCCAAACTAAACAGGATTTAGCTATTATTGTAACACTGGCTGTTAGAAACTCATCACCACATTCAACTTTAACTACTCACCATTGTTTTCACAATGTTATTGGGCCAAGTCATTTTTCCAGGTCTTTGTCTGGTTGTCATACATTCCCAGTATTTATCAATAAATGGTATAATATCCTATTTTTAAGAAATAAAATTAAGGAGTATAATTGTTTTCAAAGTTACACATATACACAACCTTTTCTAAAGACCTCATTACAATCAAAACAAAGATCCTCTTGTAGCTTTTAAGTACTGAACAAATATTCAACTGTTCAACAACAATGTGGGGGTGTGTGCTTGATCAGTTTCACAGTCTCAGCACTTGGCTTAGGCAGAAGGTGGCTGTGAGTTTCAGGCTAGGGCAACAAAGTAAAAGTCGGTCTCAAGCAACAACAAAGCACCAACCAAGTATTATGGAGATTTCAAGTAAGTATATCCAGTTTTAGCCACTCGGGATTTACAGTCTTCGTGGGGAGTATGTAAGTTACACTCCCTTGCTTCCTTCTGGACACCCTGCAGACCTCGGTCGTCTTCATAACTAAGATGGAGCACTGCACTTCCCAAGCCTGCTGTGTACAATTCCATTCTGTGCTCTCACTATTGACAATTACTGATCACCCAGAATCATCAACCCTTAACTCATCTCTTTCCTTACAGCCTTTGTAGCCTGTCAGGCTCCTTTCCACCGACTCTGATAGTGCCCGAGCTTGCCAGCTCTTGCTTACATGACAAAAACAATGTGTGACCTTGATTTTCTGGCATTACATCACCACCACTTATAGATCTCCCAGAACCCACTACCAGCACAATTAATCCTACGGTTTAAGTAGTCACTGAACAGAAGAGAAAATTAGGGAAAGTGTAAGCAAAGCTCGGACTACTCTGCCATCCTGAAAACAAGGAATTCATAAACTCACAGGGACATGATAAAGTTTTTGGTTGTCAAGGTGACAAAGCTAACATGGTCAGAAGTGAGACAATCAGATGTCAGAAATTCAGTGGACAATAATGCAGTTATACATTATTGCTTCTTGGGTCACAATGGAAGAAATGTAAGATTAAATCAAACGCAAGAGAAAATGATAATAAACCCATGGTAAGCATAAGCTGTATGAGCCTACTGACCCACAGTACAATGGTGTTTTACAGTGCACTTTTCAATCAGAAGACTATACTCTAAAACAATGATAAAAATTACAGTACAGCAGAGTGTCCTGGTGACTCCCCTCCTTTCCATCTTTGCCTGTAGTTTCTGGCCCATAATGGCCTTTACCTAGCCAGTTAGCAATGTTCCCCTCCAAGGACAAGAATGAGGTCAGAAACCAGGCAGTCAGCTCTGTGCTCTTTCTAGGGAAAGAAGCAGGAACGCTGAAGCAGGAAGACTGAGTTTGAAGATGCCAAGTTCCAGGCCAGCCAAGGCTGTATAGAGACTGGCTTACACCAGATTTGATTATGGGATAGATGACTTGCTTAATTCCAAAAAGCCAACCAAATTTACTTAAGGATTCATAATGCTAACAGCTAAGCCAAACAACACCTATTAGGAAACTGGTAAATTATAATTTCCATATGTGGGAAAAAGTAAGGTAATAGATGATTTACTCATAAAAACTGAGGAGACTGTACTAGTTAAAGAGGGGATACCAAGAAGTTTCATTTGATTCTCTGGCACTCTGCAATCATATCAACTCTAACTCTACCTTGTCTTTGGAGAACATGGTTTTTGGATGTTCATCCTGTGTCCGGGACTGCCATGTTAGGTTCGCCAAAGCACTAAGGCACATTTCTTTTAAATCTATCAAAAACAAAAGGAAAAGATGTATTAATTTCTATCAACCAGAGTACATTCAATAAAGCAGGTGTGATAGCTTCAACTTGACGAAGTCTAAATCACCTGAGTCTCAGTGAGGGATTATCTACATCAGGCTGGCCTGTGGGTGTGTCTGGGGGGGATTATCTTGATTCTATGGAGTTTAGAAGGCTTGCCCACTACAGATAGTAGTATTTCCTAGGCATTGGATCCTGAACTGTATAGAAGAAAAGCAATTAGAGATTAAACATCCTACTCTGTATCTCTAATTATGAGGTCAATGTAGCCAGCTCTCACATGCCTGCTGTTGTGACTTAAGAGTTATGATGGACTGTGACCCAGAACTGTGAGCCCTCAAAACCTTCTCCCTTACCTTGCTTTTGTCAGAGTATTTTATCACATCAACAGGTAGAGAAACCAAGACAGTGTCTACAAGGGAGCAGCTAAAAGTAATAATTTGGTTTAAAATGGACAATGGAAATACCCAGAGAGAAATACCAAGTTGATTCCAATCAGTTCTTTTTTAAGAAAAATATTTATTTTTATTTTATGTGAATTGGTGTTTTGCCTGCATGTGTAACTGTGTAAAGGTGTTAGATCTTAGAATTACAGACAATTGTTAGTTGCCATGTGGAGTCTGGGAATAGAACTCAGGTCCTCCAGATGAACAGTCAGTGCTCTTAACCTCTGAGCCATCTCTCCAGGCCCTCCCCCCCAACCAGCTCTTAAACAAAGAAATCCTAATTGTGCTAAGCTAGGTCCCTTTTGTTTTCTTTTCTTTTTTTTTTTTTAAAAACTTTATTTATTTATTATTTATTTATTTATTTGCCTTAGTGTTTGCCTGGAACTGGAACTACAGACAGTTGTTAGCTGCCATGTGGGTGCTGGGAATCGAACCCGGGTCCTCTGGAAGAGCAGACGGTGCTCTTAACCGCTGAGCCATCTCTCCAGCCCCCCCCCCTTTTGTTTTCTAAGGGACGATCTTTTTAAAATACTCCAGAGTTATTCTTACTTGCTTGCTTCCGGAGAAAGTAGGTATTCCCACTGTGATGGCATACATTGCAATGGAAACTGTAGTTGGTCATAAAAGGTAAACATGATCTGTGGATAAGCCAAATTACACAAAATTAGTGAACTACTGAACACATTTCCATGTTTTCTTTTAAGAAAAAAAATTGCACATTTTTCTTCCTTTAAAAAGTTTATTGTTATTGTTGTTGTGTGTATATATGATACATATATGAACACACTTGCCAAGGTGAACATGTGGCAGTTGGAGGCCAACCCTGTGGCTCAGTTCTCCCCTTCCATCTTCATAGGGGTTCCAGGGATCAAACTCAGGTCACCAGGCTTGCTTGGGAAGTGTCTACCCACTGAACTAACTCACCAGCCCACCTTTTGGCCTTTTCTGAAACAGGTCTTGGTCTAGAATGAGCTACAGCCCATCCTGACTGACCTTGTGACCATCCTGCCTAGGCCCCCTAAGTACCTTAATTATAGGATGCATCACCAGTTCCACTCAATACACATTCTTTATTTCCTTCCAAGGTCTGTGGCATTCCCCCTGGCTAGCCTGATAATCATTCAATATGCAGCTCCGCTTGGCTCAAGATTTAAGCACAAAGACTGATTCCAAGGAAGGAAGATTAATTTTATTAAAAATGTGAAACTTGTTTAACAATCATTTTTATTTTGTGTACATTGGTATTTTGCTGCATGTATGTGTGATGGTGTCCAGTCTCCTGCAATGGGAGTTACAGACAGTTGTGAACTGCCATATGGGTACTGGGAACTGAACCTGGTCCGCTGGAAGAACAGCCAATGCTCTCCAGCCCCAGACTTCTGGGATTTTAAAGCCAACTTGATCTACAAAGGATGTTCCAGTCCAGACAGGGCTATACAGTTAGAGAGTCATCAATTTAATAATTATTCACACTGAGTCAAAAACACTCATCTATTAGCTATTGAGCTACTCCACAGGAGAGGAGACTTTTCACTCTGAATCATAATATGAATTTAATTCTCCAGAATTGGTACATGCTTAGACAAAAGTTGTTTTTAGTTTTTGTTTTTTTTTACTGAGAAAAGATACCTGTAGGGGTAGTTTATAAGCAATCAGAAAGTTAATAAAGTATGCTTTCGGCATGAAAAACACTGATTGTCTCAATGTTTTTAAGAAATTAAATATAAATACTAAACCCAAAATACACGAGACTTAAGCTATGTTGTCTCTATATAGTCTCTTCTAGTTGTGTAGTCTTATTTCCCAGTCATCCTAAGTTTAAAAGCAAGGACAATACTCATGGTCATACCTAATATGGCTCTGCTTTCAATACTTAAAAATACACTAAATAGGGCTGGAGAGATGGCTCAGAGGTTAAGAGCACTGACTGTTCTTCCAGAGGTCCTGAGTTCAAGTCCCAGCAACCACATGGTGGCTTAAAACCATCTATGATGACATCTGGTACCCTCTTTTGTATATTGTATATATAATAAATAAATCTAAAAATATATATATACCAAATGATAACAAGTCTTCAGTCTGTATACCATTCACAGAATTGGGGCTAAGATGAGCACAAAATACTATCCACTGACTTTGCCTACAAACTGAATCAACTGTTGAATATATTCAAGAATTTTTCCCCCCTTTGGTGTTTTTAAAAATGCCTTTCATTTTTTTGAGCTTATAAAATGATTACATAATTTCTTGTTTCCTTTCTTTAGTCTCTCCAAGTCTCCCAAGCAACCCCCCTCTTCAAATTATTTTACAATTGTGGGGTTTTTTGTTTTGTTTTGCCTGCTTGTATGTCTGTGCAAAGGCCAGCAGAGGGCAGCGGATCCCTGGGAAGTGGAGCTCCCTGACTATTGTGAGCTGCCATGTAGATGCTGAGAATCTAAGCCCATCCTTTGGAAGAGCAGATAGTGTTCTTAACTGCTGAGCTGCCTCTCCAGGCCCATGCTGAAATTTCAGACAGCACTCTCTGTAAGACTATAAAATGTACTCACGACGTGTCTATTCCAAAGGTGTCAGCTGTAAACCATTTTGTACATATTCCACATTGCAACTCCACCTCTCCCAACTGTCGACCATTCTCTTCATCCACAGAGCCCGCCTGGGTATCCATCACTTCTGAAGTATCACCTGCACCTTCCTGGAGGAACAGGGCAATAAGAGAATCAAATGGGTTGACTTGACTACATTTTGAAAAGTAGACTAAAAAAAAAAAAAAATCTTAAAACATCTAGCTTGCCTTTCAAAAGCCTAAGAAGATAATACTTACTAGAGTATCTTTTCCATTAGAAGATTCTGTCTCCAGACCACTTACATCAACCAAGTTTGCATCCCTACAAAGAAAGTAAGACGTTTCAAGAGAAATAAACTTCAAAATACCTATATGGAAAAAACTCCGTAAGACCACATACTGACGGACTTCCCAGTCTAAGCCTGTCCTGGACTGAATGCCCAGGGAAACACTCTGAATATTAAGGATGCAGTCAAAACAAACACAGTGGAGCCCAAAGGGTCATCACAGACATGTATACACGGTTTAATGTTGGTCCTAGGGAAGAGTCCCAGGGATCTAGGTTTCCTAGTGCTTTCAAAAGTACTGTGACTTCTTCCAACCGGTGCTGACGGGAAGTTTCTTTCCTGGGGTATTTCAGGCATGTGTATTAGAAGAGGAACCAGCTAAGTCCTAAGGGTGCAAGAGCGGGAGAGAGAAAACCATGCCGGGCTCATACTACTATTGCTGATGGAAATAAGGTCTGGGGTGCAGTTCTGAGCCAACCCTCCAAGCAGCCTGCAGGGTTGCAGGGGGGTCCCCGGCAGACGGAACCGTTGGTCTCAGGGCCTGGGTCGGGAGAGCAGCATTGGAAGGGCGCGAGCCTCGGGATTCCAGGAGGGGCGGGCCCTCCCGCGCGCCCCTCCCGCGCTCTCGTGGGTTGCAGATGCCTTACCCACTTTCAGCCTCTCCAGAGCTGGGCTCTGCTCCCGCAGCAGCAGACGGCCCCTCTCCGGCCCCTGCGGCCACCGGCTCCGTCTCTCCTTCTTCTGCCGCTGGGGCACTTGCAACTGCTCCTGCACCGGGACCAGAGCCCACTCCCGGGCCAGGACCTGCTCCAGTCGCCGCCATTGCTGCCGCTTCTCCTACTCTCGCGAGAGTAGCATCAATTGAGTGAGTTGCCGCCTTGCACAGCATTCTTAAAGTGGTAAAGACCTTTTGTTGGGCCCACCGCTTGCTAGTGAATTGAGAGCTTTGAGCACGCCCACTTTAAGGTCAGAAAAGGGAAGCCGCGGACTGGGTCTGTCATTTGCTTTCCACTGGGATCTACTTTTTCTTTAAAAGAAAAAAAAAGAAAAAAAAAAAAATCCCGCTCATTTTCTTAACTATGAGTGGAAACCACCGCGCATATGAGGATCTGAGAGCGTTGCCGTTTTGTGCAAAGCGAATGTTCATACTAAAAACGTAAGAAACTTCCAGAAAAGCATTCCCTACCTCACACCTGTTGTAAGCTGCTGAACTCTCAGTGGTTCGCACGTTTCCAGATGGCTTTTTTGGAGAGTCTGAGATAGGAGAGGGTGGAGAGGACCTGAGTGAACATCTGGCAGATGCTGGAAGTACTTTGCGCGCTTGGAGCTGCAAGTGGTTTGTTCAAGGAGGAAAATAAAGCCCGGGGCCACCGAAGAATTGAGCTTAAATCAATCTCTATCAATCAATCTGTGTGTGTGTGTGTGTGTGTGTGTGTGTGTGTGTGTGTGTGCTCGCACACGTTTATAAACATGTGGACATGTATGTGTCGTGGAGCACTGGAAAACACTCTTTCCTTGCACTGATGTGAGTTCTAGGGATCCGACTCAGACTTAGCAACAAGTGCCCTTACCCTCTGGGCCATCTCACTGACCCTACATTTGTTATTTATTTTTTTGTTTTTTGTTTTTAAGAATGAATTGCAATAGAACATAGATCTAAAAGAAAAAAAAACTATTAGATCGTTCATTAGTTACTTTTCTGCTGCAATGAGAAGACTTTGTAACTTAAGCAAGAAAATATGTTTATTCTGGTGGAGAGTTTCACAGAGATAAGTCTATGATGGCAGAGGAGAGAAATGGCTGTAGGCACAGTGACTAGAACACACAGCAGGAGAGTTCAAATTCTTTACCAGACTCGACAAGCACAGACAGGGACCTTCAAGAAAGCAGCTGTATTTGTTACTCATAAAGCCTGCCCCAGTGACTACTTCCTCCAGCAAGGCAGTATGTACCTCCTAAGCCTCCCTAAACATCACACCAACTGTATGACCAGTGTTCAGATCCGGAAGACAATGTGGAACAGGTCTCATTCTGACCATCACAGATGATATTTCCTCCATCCAATCTCCAAACATAGAATTGCTACCATGAAAAGTTAATGGATTTGAAGCTAGCAGTATGGATAATTAGACCTTGAATAACACTTGGTTGCAAAAACATGTATACACACACACAAACACACATACACTAAACTAGTACATATCCATGAATGGAAGGTATTACCCTTTTATCAGTTTTCAGCAAGAAGTGGGAAATAATAGAACAGAGAAGTATAAACAACTTGGGTTAAAGCCTCCATAGCTTCCGGTTTTATTCCTCTAACAAATATTCTGCTTTTGTTTTTTGAGGCAGAGTTTCTCTGTGTAGCTCTGGCTGTCCTGGAACTCACTGTGTAGATTAGGCTGGCCTCAAACTAACAGATATCCACCTGCCTCTGCCTCACAAGTGCTGGGATTAAAGGCATGCACCACCATGGCCCAGCTCCCCTAACAAATATTTTTAAGGATCTGTAATTTACACACTCAGTCACCAAATAATGATGAAATGCATATGATTTTCCAGGTGAGTGCCAGGTACAATATTAGATACAGGGCACTTAGTGCTGAATAAAACAAACAGGATACACCGTGTGTGGGGTGCACAGTCTTAGAGAACAGAAAACAGGTCATTGTTGTTTTCTCTTTTGGGGTGTCCAGCTCCCAAATAAATCACACATGGAGGATTATTATTACTTATAAATGCCCTGCCTTAGCTTGGCTTGTTTCTTGCCCGCTTTTCTTAACTTATCCCATCTACTTTTTGCCTTTGGGCTTTTACCTTTTCTTTCTTATGTAACTCTTACTTTTTTTTTTTTTTTTTAAAGATTTATTTATTTATTATGCATACAGTTTTACAGAAGAGGGCACCAGACCTCATCATAGATGGATGTGAGCCACCATGTGGTTTTGCTGGGAATTGAACTCAGGTCCTCTGGAAGAACAGTCAGTGCTCTTAACCTCTGAGCCATCTCTCCAGCCCCGTAACTCTTACTTTTATTCCATGGCTGGCTGTGTGGCTGAGTGACTTGCCACTGGAGTCCTCCTCCTTCTCTGGCTACTGCTCCTTTTTCTTCTTCCAGATTTCTCCTATTTATTCTCTCTGCCTGCCAGACCCACCTACCCTTTCTCTTGCCTTGCTATTGACCATTCAGTTCTTTATTAGACTGTCAGGCGCTTTAGATAGGCGAAGTAACACAGCTTCACAGAGTTAAACAAACACAACATAAACAAAAGTAACACACCTTAAAATAATATTCTACATTTTCCCCTTTTTGGCCTGAATTAAAAAGAAAGGTTTTAACTTTAACATAGTATAACTACATGCAACAAAACAGTTCAATATTCAGTCCATTTAGCAAGTTCAGAGAAAGCACTCTACTACGTATCCATCTTAGTGACTCTAAAGTTTTATACATAATTTACTTTCTATCATAACTAAGGAAAACTGCAACTATGACTATCTAGTCTTTAACTACATCAAAGACTCAGAAGGATGCAATATTATCTAACAACAGAGACATCTGGCTGCCCAGACAGTCACTGCAAAGTTCCTCTGCAATGTTGGGGCATCCATCTTTAGCTTATGGGCCCAAAGTTTCTGGCAGACTTTTCAATGAAGCAGGAAATTTGAAAGGCTGTCCTGCCTATATTGGCAGTTTGACTGTCACTTTTCTCTGTGTCCTGCAAAATATCTGGAAGTTTTTTCTGTGAAGCAGGAACCCTAAAGGACCATCCTTTCTTGTTTTGGCAAAGCGCCCACAGACCTGTAGTCCAGACCTGCCTGCAGCGACTTTTCCCCCAAAATGACTCAGGCATTATATTGATTTCCTCCTGTTTGGTCTGTGTCTCCGGCATAGTGCTAGCTAACTTTCATCTTATTAAGTCAACTCATTTCTGTTCATTTGTCCTGCCACGCGGCCATGGCCGATGGCTCACCTGTGTTCCTTACCTGGTTCTTCTTTGGCTGCAGCGGTCTTTCTTAACTCCGCCCTCCTCCTTCTACCTAGGCTCCAATTTCTCCGCCTACTTCTACAATGGCTGACAAGGGCCAAAACAATTCCTTTACTTAAAGAATGATATTCACAGCATACAGAAAGACATTTCCACCTCACGAGAGCAGTTTTTTGTTTGTTTGTATGATTTTGGGATTTTTTGGTTTTTGAGACAGGGTTCCTCTGCATAGCTTTGGAGCATGGCCTAGAACTCACTCTGGAGACCAGGCTGGCCTGGAACTCACAGAGATCTGCCTGCCTCTACCTCCTGAATGCTGAGGTTAAATGTATGCCACCACCACCCCGCAGCAAGAGCAGTTTCTTTGTCATGCCACTGGTGTGCAGGTGGCCATGTCTTGCTAGGCCAGTCGTTATTGTAGCTCAGAGTTCACATCTGAATATGGTGATTACTTTTCTCTTCTTCTAGCATTATGAAAGCTAGCAAGTGGGAACGAAACTTCCAAGTCAATGCCAGCTTGGTATCTCCATGTTCCTTGACATATGTAGGTGCTATCCTCAGCAAAAGTGTCTTGCCGTCAAGTTTTGGAGGGTAACCAATAGTGTTGGCAATAGCTGGTAATATTTAGAGGTCCATAGGACCACATTAGCCAACAGTCCAAAAAGAAATAACCAAACTCAAAGCATTGCTATCAGAATTAGGAACAAGACAAGGATGTCCCTAATGCATGAACTCTAGTTACTATATAATGAAAAACCGGAGCCAGATATTAGGGAAAAGCTGGAATATCAGAAACAAACCACAACTACCCAGCCAAGTCCTGACTTTAGGAATCCTCCAGCTGAATGCCTCTCAGTCCTCAGGGAGGAAAGTCTCTGGGAAAGCTGAAAACTCTCTTCTCAGGCTCCACTCAGCTCTCCTAACTTCCTCTTTCCACATTCTTTTTTTTTTTTTTTTAAAAAAAACTTTATTTGTTATTTATTTATTTATTTGCCTTGGTGTTTGCCTGGAACTGGAACTACAGACAGTTGTTAGCTGCCATGTGGGTGCTGGGAATCGAACCCGGGTCCTCTGGAAGAGCAGCGGTGCTCTTAACCGCTGAGCCATCTCTCCAGCCCCTCTTTCCACATTCTTAAAGCTGGAATTAAAGGTGTGGGTCACCACTCCCTGAACTGGCTTGGCTGTGGTTAACTCTGATATTCCCTGTTAATTTTACTAAATATATATAACCAGAAGTCCCATTTCACCCTCCTATCAAACATAGTACTCATCTAAATAATAAGATAAATGAAAGGGATAAATATAGAAAAGGGAGAAGCCAAAGTGGCAACATATGATTCTATACATAAAAGATCCTAAAGACTCCACCAGAAACTTATACAACTGATGAGCATGTCAGCAGAGGAGCAGGATATGAGTCAATAGTCTTCCTCTAGACAAACAGCAAGTGTACAAAGATATCATGGTAGCAGTACAATTTGAAATTGTCCCCCCCCCCAAAAAAAAATCTTGAAAGAAATCTAACCGAGGAAGTAAAAGACTTATACAATTAAAACTTTACAACACTGAAAAAAGATGATAAAGATACCAGAAGATAGAAAGACTTTCACTGCAGGTGGATTGGTTGGACCGATGTTGTATCAATGGCCACCCTAACAGAAGCAGTCCACAGATTCAATAAAGTCTGCACCAAAGTTTTAACAGTTCTTTACAAAATGGAAAAAATAATCTTAAATTTCATGTGGAAACACAAAAGATCTAGGATAGCCAAAGCAATTCTTAACAATATACAGTGTGTATGTGTGTGTGTGTGTGTGTGTGTGTGTGTGTGTATGTATGTATATGTGTGTGTGTGTGTAGTAACATCCTCCATGGATGTTTCTATTTTCTTGGCATCTAACCTATATTTTACCATTTAGATGAAGCATGTATAAAAACTGTAAGTTAAGAGAATAGTGAAGTGGCCAGTGGCTAATGGCAGTTACAGCCAAGTGTTAGAGTTACAAGCATATGCCACCATGCCAGCTTTGATATGGTGCTGGGAGTCAAAGCCAGGCTCTTGTGCTCCCCCAATGGAGGCATATTCCTAGTCCCACCTACACATTTTAAAATTACACTTATTTAGTGTGCTACAGTGCACACTTAGAAGTCAGAACACGTGTTCTGGGAGTCAGCTCTCTCCTCCCAGCATGAGGGTCAGGGAATTAACAAGTCCTTAGGCTTAGTGACAATTCCCTTCACCTACCCACTGAGCTTCCTCACCAACCCTATGTTACAGTATGTACTGGTAGCAGGATAGTAAGGAGAAAAATGACTTAGTTTTCTGAAAGAAAATGAGAAAGGATGCCCAGACAACATGTTGTTAAAAATACTAAATGGGGGCTGGAGAGATGGCTCAGCGGTTAAGAGCACTGTCTGTTCTTCCAGAGGATCCAGGTTCGATTCCCAGCACCCACATGGCAGCTAACAACTGTCTGTAGTTCCAGTTCCAGGCAAACACCAAGGCAAATAAATAAATAAATAAATAATAAAGTTTTGGGGCTGGAGAGATAGCTCAGTGGTTAAGAGCACCATCTGCTCTTCCAGAGGACCCAGGTTCGATTCCCAGCACCCACATGGCAGCTAACAACTGTCTGTAGTTCCAGTTCCAGGCAAACACCAAGGCAAATAAATAAATAAATAAAGTTAAAAACAAAAAATACTAAATGATGAAAGTTAAGAAAGTGAAAATAATATAGCACAACAACATAAGCAGAATCAGTGTGAATAAGTGTGTATAAATATCTGATTTATTTTCCATATAACTATAAGACTCCCTACATAGTGTATGTTCATATTTGGACACATACTTGATCATGGAAGCATATGCATATGTGTAGTGAGATTATATTAATAATATTTTAAATATTTGTTTTGCCTATAGGTTTAATAAAAGTTGATTGGCCAAAGACACACAAAAAGTGTGGGTGGGACCATTAAGCTAAAAAAAAAAAAAAAACAAACTTAAAAACATCTCAGAGCAGAGACAGATGCCCCCAAAATTCCAAAAAAACGACACACAAAAAAATTAAAATACTACTCTAAGAAAAAAATACCAAGCCACACGACTAAACAAATTAAGTTCAACAAGGTTAAATATAAGTCAAAACCTTAAAACCAGGCCAAAAAGTCCATGCTGAAAACATAATACAACACATATGTTTATAATAAACAAATGGATTGGAGGCCAAAGGTGTTGCATGCCCTGATGCTGGAACTAGAGGTGGCTGTGAGTCCCTGATGTGGGTGCTGGGAACCAAACTCAGGTCCTCTAAAAGAGCCGCAAGTGCTCTTAACCACTGAGCCACCCTTCCAGCTCTGCAAACCAGTCTTCATGACCTTTTCTCCTTCTCTCTTTTCCTTGTCCATTCTGAAAAGGACTGCAATGGTTACCAGCATCTTTTCCTTTTTAAATTTAATTACATTTTAAATGTGTGATTGTGTGGGTGGGTGTGCACATGCCTGTGCGTGTATGAGAATTCCATGGTAAAATGCAGAGGTCAAAGAACAATGTTTAGGAATTCGTCTTCTCCTAACATGGGTACCCTCCCCTCTGCTCTACCTCCCTTCCTCCCTTTCTCTCTGTTCCCCTCCTTCTGGGGAAATGACAGTAAAGCTTAGAGGAAGGACATGGGACTATGACAGCAGTCCAGGGGATGCTTCCATCGTCTACTGGAGATATGCTACACAAAGTGGTCAGGATGGGCTCCTGAGGAGTACGCTTTGTCTTTTTCTCATCAACTCATGTCATATCATTTAAGATGAGTCAAGACAGGATCACCACTGGAAATAAAATTCCACCTGCCAACTCAAACAGATGATAAGGCATGAGGTAAAAGAAATATATCTCGGTCCAAACTTTGTTGGACTAGAGGCTTTACTGACTGGACAGAGATAAAAACAAGAAAGAGGAGGATTTGGTGAGGGACCAGTTTGATGATCTTGCATCAAGCAACCAGTGATATTACTAGAAGAAGCACTTTATACAATACTTATGCTCTACCACAAGCCATTCTTAATAAAAAATAAAACAGTATCTCCCTAAACATATATATAATTTAAAATATTATTTTTAAATGTATTTATTTTTATTTTATGTGTATTGGTGTTTTGCTATGGATGTCAGGTCCCCCAGAACCCAGAACAGAAAATATAGACAGTTGTGAGCTGCCATGTGGTTGCTGGGAATTGAACCCGGGTCCTCTGGAAGAGCAGTCAGTGCTCTTAACCGCTGAGCCATCTCTCTAGCCCCCTTAAAATGACTCTTTGAAATATATTTTTGGTGTTATCAACTACACATTTATTATTAAATATTATTAAATATATTTAAGTAATTACCACCAAACACAACTACCATTTCATTGTTACTATGTGTGTATACATGTGACAATGTATGTTTCCAGAACATCCAGAATCTACTCTTCCACTTTCTCAACAAAAATGTACAAATTTCAATATTAATAATCCGTCTTCATGTTGTATCTTAGATATTTAGATTAATTTACTGTTTACCTACAGCTTTTTAAAAGAACAAACAAAACCCCAAATTTTTAAAGAGTTTCTTTTTTTCTAGTTATCGAGAATGTAATGCCTCAGAAAGATACAGAACCAGCTTTGAGAATGCTGGATGTATTTCACTAAAAATAAAATTAGAAGTTGTTTGAGTAAACAAGTCAGTTGAAATGGGAAGCCAGCTCTCAGAGTCCCAGAAAGTCTAATTCCTCAAGGCCACAGAGAGAGTAGCATGGGGTTTAGAATCCCCATCTACTGACTTCCATTGGTAGGCCCTAGCATTTTTTTTTTAAACTTTATTTATTTGCCTTGGTGTTTGCCTGGAACTGGAACTACAGACAGTTGTTAGCTGCCATGTGGGTGCTGGGAATCGAACCCAGGTCCTCTGGAAGAGCAGACGGTGCTCTTAACCGCTGAGCCATCTCTCCAGCCCCCGGTTGGAGGATTCTTGTCCCTCGAACTTCTCATTGGCCTTCACATCCAGTCGTGAGATGATGCAATACAAGGAAGTGTACCTTCTGGAACTGTTGCCAAGCAACCATGACATCATAGTATAGTCCAACAGTGTGGTCTCAAGATGACTTATAAATGGTTAGATTCAAAACACTACGAATTAGAGGCATTAAGCTGCCCAACTGAAATCCAAGCAGCATTTATTTTGTCTTCTTTTGCAACTTTCTTCGGGGGACTCGTCATCTTACTCATTTTCAGATTAATCCTGAGAATCTCAAAAAAATGGGGACGCATCAAGGGTACAGGACTAATCTTGGTCAGTTTCCTTGCTTGGGACATCTGTGCGTGAAGATTGGAGCTACGTTTGGCATTTATCTGTGTTTAGCAAGCAGTCCAGGCCTTTCTTGATTTTTCAGGCTCCTGAGTCAGATGCTTCATAAAAGGGCAGGAAACAGTGCCCAAGGCCTTCAGTGCAAAGCTTGATGAACGTGTATAATGATAAAATGATAAATTTTCAGTCTTCTGAAAAAACTTTCATAAACATTGACAGTTAAGGCTAAATATGCTTTATGGATTAATTCCACCAATTGAGGCAGAAAGATTGTTGTGAGTTTGGGATCCATCTAGGCTACATGGATACATGATACCCTGTTCCAGAGAGAGAGAGAGAGAGAGAGAGAGAGAGAGAGAGAGAGAGAGAGAGAGAGAGAGAGAGAGAGAGAGAGAATGAATATATGTAATCTTAAAGAAGCACATAATGGTCTACATAGCAAGTTCCAGGCCAGCCAGAGCTACAATGACTGCATGTCCAATGTGAACTTGAGATCAGCCTAGGCTACATGAGACTCTGTTTTAGAGAGTTTTGTTACTACTCTAAGGGAGTCACAAAGGCACAGACATTAACTCAGCCTTCCTTTTGAATGTCCTTCATGCATGATTCCTACATGTCTGTATATATATATACTGATGTGTTTTGTGATGTGTTTTGTGTGTTTCTATGTGTTACCTACACCAGCCACAAGTGCCAAGGCATTTTTTTTTGGTAGCCTAACTCACTTTGCAAAGGTTGATGATGTGATTAACTGCTGACAAATGATGACAACAAGGAACAAATGATGCTTTATGAAGATAACATTAATAGTTTAAAATGTCTCTCATCTCCACTTGACTGTTGTATTTTTGTTGGTGATGGTAGTTTATTTTGAGATAGAGTCTCACTATGTAGCCCTGAATGGCCTGGAACTTGCTTTGTAGACCAGGCTGGTTTCTAACTCATCTGCCTGTAGTAAGCAGTTTCCACCCCAAGGTTTAGCCCCACTGCCGCTTAGCTCCAAATAATCACACAGAAGCTTACATTAATTTCATGCTGATGGACCTATGGTTCAGACATATTGTTAGCTAGCTCTTGCTTTTAAACTAACCCATGATTCTTATCTTGTTTAGCCATGTGGCTTGGTACCTTTTCTCAAAGCATCATTTCAACTTCTTTCCTCTGTGTCTCCTGGCATCTCTGCTCTGCTCTTCCTCTTCCCAGAGTTTTCTTAGTCTGGTAGCCCCCCCCCCATACTTTCTATCTGCCTTCTGGCCAATCAGCTTTTTATTTAACCAGTAGGAAGGATAAATATTTACAATGTACCAGAACATAATTCCCACAGCATTTGCCTTTGCTTCCTGAATGCTGGGATTAAAGGCATATGCCACCATAATAGGTTCAATAGAAGAATTTTATCAAGCCCTCTATAGTTTGTTTTTATTTTCACTTCTTTTTTTAAGATTTATTTATTTGTTATATATTATTTTTACTTCTTAAACTTTGTTTCTTCCTAGAAGAGATTATAGTAATTTTTGTAATAGAATACATTTTATGTGTGCATCAGAATTAATATGCAAATTTTGCTTAAATATATCTCTTAATGTTAAAGTGTCATAAAGTAACATAGTTTGAAATAAGAGTAAAAAGTTATTATTAATATGGATTTTATATTTTTGTATTTGAGAATATCTAGTACTGAAGTTCATAGGTTTTATTAATAAGCCAGTTTACTCTGCAATTGTTTCTACTTTAAAATTTTTTTTTTAAGACTTTATTTATTTATTTATTTGCCTTGGTGTTTTGCCTGGAACTGGAACTACAGACAGTTGTTAGCTGCTATGTGGGTGCTGGGAATCGAACCCGGGTCCTCTGGAAGAGCAGACAGTGCTCTTAACCGATGAGCCATCTCTCCAGCCCCTACTTTAAAATTTTTAAACTGGGCTGGAGGGATAGCTCAGGAGTTAAGAGCACTGAGTACTCTTCCAGGGAATCTGGGTTTAATTCCCAGCATCCACATAGAGACTCACAACTGTATAAATGTCCAGTTCCAAGAGATTTAATACCTTCTTCTGATTTCCCTGGGCACTAAGCACATACATAGTGCACAGACATTACATTCAGGCAAAACATGCCTACACATAAATAAAAAGAAACTAAACTTTTGAAGACAAGACTTTGAGCAATGTTATAAAATTATTGGGGAAAGAATTCTGATACTCTGTGGATTAATGGGTATGGTGAACATATATATACATATATTCGTGTGTGAGTGTGTGTGTGTGTGTGTGTGTGTGTGTGTGTGTGTATGGTATTTGCAAATTTTTTGTAGCACTTAGAAGTCTCCTTAGTTATCTGCTCCTGGAAATGTTTATTCTTCATAGTGTTTGTTTCCCAGGTTGGGAAAGTAGAGTGATTTCTGACTAATACAATGACAAGAGCCTCCTCAACCTAAAAAGGAATCCTTTCTCTTCAGCTGCAGCTCACTGGCCATTCTTTCTTTTTTTATTTCTTGCTCACAGGAACTGTTCTCAACAGGGAGAATCGAGGTTAATCCTTTAAGAAGGCTTTACTTTTATAGAGTATTTCGTATTCGTATAGAAAAGTTGCTTTCTGCACAGACCATCGTGGGACAAGTGTTGGTGAGTTTACTTTTGCTATTCTCCTGGTGGTCACCCATAGCTGCACACTCCTCTGTACTTTGATCACATGGGTAGGCATCTTCTCTTCTGTGGTGGCCTTTTCTACAGTTAAGCATTGCATGTAGGGCTCTCTAGTCATCATTCTGATTTCTTTTTCTCTAAGTGAGCAACATTGCTTAAGAGTTTATACTTACTGTTGGCTGCTCTACTAGAAGTAAAGCTTTATTAATACAGAGTCATGTACATTTTGTACTTTATATAGAGATGTGTCTAGAACATAAATACTAGAAAAATATCTATTTGGAGAGTGCTGTAGGCTTTGATTTTCTGGCAGAAGCGAAGGGCCTTAGATTAAGTGGCTAATTTTTCTAACTTTCTAGAAAGAAAGTTATGATCTAATGATGGTTGTTTTTCCACTGCCATTTTGTAGAATATATGAGACATGCTTCATTGCCTAGTACACAATCAGTTTCTACTACCATTGAATCGATTTTGCAAGAAAATTATTGTCTGATACCCATGGAATACTAATGGTGTTATATATATTTTCAATGTCCCTAATTATTTGGTGAATGATTGAAAGGAGTATGTCAAAACCTTCATTTATTTTTTTTTAAAGTATTATTGGATGTCTTCTATTTCCAACAGAATTTGAATGATATATTCTTAGTTGCAAAAAATCAATTATTAAACTGTCTTGTTAGTGCTCTTAGCCAATAAGGAATATCTATTTTCTTCTGGCTGTCTTATAATATAATATCAGCATAATATGAATTCTACTTTTTCCTTTCAACCATTTTACCCTGTTTCCTCTGAACTGTGTCTCTTGCAGATGTCATAGAGCTGGATTTTTGTTCTTGTCTTTATTAGAAAATCTTCTGAATTTTTAATTTACCAGGGGACTTTTTCAGTGGGTGCTAACAGGCCCAGCAGACACTCAGAAGAGCCACAAGCCAATTTTGGCCAATGCTGGCATCTAATCGTAACCATCTCTTGTTCCTTGTGCGCATGTGCTTCTCAGATCTCCTCGGTGTCACTGTTTGAAGGAGCTGACCATTTCCTGTCTCTTTTAGGCTAAACCTGGCCTGGCAGATCAGTGTTCTTAGAGCTTTGAGGGGATACAGGGCTGGGGAGCCAGCTTTGGCCAGAAAATATCAGTTGAGTATACGTAATAGAAAGACTAGGGTGGGAGAATGTTCCTGCTCTGACCTTAAAGAGGGCAGTCTGGACTTGGGGTTCACTCTTCACATTCAGCCTACTGCTTGCTGACTTTTTTATAAGCTGATTTAAAAAAAAAATAAGATTTATATATTTATTATGTATACACTGTTCTGCCTGCATGTATACCTGCAGGCCAGAAGAGGGCACCAGATCTCATTACAGATGGTTGTGAGGCACCTCGTGGAACTCAGTTCCATGTGCCCAGCAGCAAAAATAAGTCGCCTTCAGGAGCAAAGTCAGCCAAATAGCAATCAGATATGACTGCATCAAAACTCTTTATAAAGTCCATGAGTGAGCTCTGTAGATTCACTGAGAAAATTATGATAAAGGTCTTAGGGAGGTCTCTGGTGCTGGAAACATCTCGGGCCACACAGAGCAAAGATCACCAGTCTAAAGATCACATCAGCTTCCAGCCTTCTGGGTAGATAACAACCGAAGGAACAACCCTGAGTGCTTAATATTCCAGGGTCCCCAGTGATTATCTGTGAGAACAAAGACCTCTCTGCCTCCTACTGCAGTCACAATGAGCCTCAACGCAAACACAAATTGTTAAAAGAATACAAGAGACCTACCTAAAAAATACCTGAGTTTGAAGGGAGTGAAAATTTCACTGTAAATAAAATTCTGAATTTGTTCATTAAAAATATTGAAAATCTGGTTTTCAAGACAGGGTCTCACTAAATACCCTGGCTGTCCTCTCTTTGTAGACCATGCTAGCCTCAAAGTCACAGAGATCCATCTCCCACTGCTTTCTGAGTGCTGGGATTAAAGGTGTAAACCACTATGTCAGAGAAAAAAAAACCTAGTAGTTTGGAAATTAGAAATTACAGATGGATGCTTGATTATCTAAAGATGACTTGAGAAAAATCACAGATCTGCCAAAGATCTCAACCACCTCCCGTGGGGGCTTTTTGTAGGCAGCTTCCTGGCTGTGTTCCTCAGGAAGGGTGTGCTTCACATACCAGACAAACTGGCATTGTAAGAGCAGTCCGTCACCTTCTTCTAGAGTAACAGTTTCCCAGGTAGAGAAACATCCCTAAGGACATAGCAGGGCAGTTCCGGTCTAAAACTGTTATTAGTTCTCATTTCTACCATGAACTGATGCACGCGACACATGCTAAGCACTCAGTAAGCATTCGCTAAATCTGGGAGAAGCGGGAAGGGTACCCTGTTTATTCTGAAGCCTGTGAGAGTTAAAGTAAGGGCTGGAGAGATGGCTCAGTGGTTAATGGCACCATCTGCTCTTCCAGAGGACCCGGGTTCGATTCCCAGCACCCACATGGCAGCTAACAACTGTCTGTAGTTCCAGTTCCAGGCAAACACCAAGGCAAAAAAAAAAAAAAAAAAAAAAGCCAAAAAGAGTTAAAGTAAAACGGGTACATGATGAATTAGTGTAAAGCTTCATTTACTTTTCTTCAATGAATGAATGACTACTGGCATAAACGAATGTTGAACGTAGTGCTATGCATACATAGGTGAGGTAAAGAAAAACCCATTTTCTCCTCCCCTTTCCTACACATAGTAATAAAAATACACAATAATATTTACTTCATCTAACAATTTTGGGGTTTATTTATTCCATGTCAGTAAAAGAGCACCTTGTCTCTTTCTGTTTGTAGGCGATCCTTGTCTTTGTACTAAGCATCGGCTCTCTTATAATCTATTTCATCAATTCAACAGAGTGAGTAAAAATCCCAGTGATTCTTGTCTGGTTTATCAGTAACTTAATTGCTTTAGAATGCCTCATCAGGAGTGTTAGATAGCGTTTTCCTTGCATGTGTACACACACCCCTCAGTCCCACCCTGTCAGAATCTAATCAGAATGGTTACCATGTAGCTGCTCCCCAGTGAGCACTGACTCCAGTTCTGTGGTAAGTGCATGCACTGAGTGTTGGGATGGGGTGTACAGCTGCCCTTCACAGCTTCTGGGACTCCAAACTTCCAGCTGTCATTTCCTCACACCTGGCCACGTATGAAGTCCTGGGGTATTTCAGAGTCTCTCATGCTTCAGAGACCTTTGTGTGGTTTTGAAACTTCAACCTTGGATCAATTCTTTGAAGTTATTCCCTTCTTCTATATCTTAAGGCTAAGACACTATTTAAAAAAAAAACAAAACTAAATCCAGTCTAATTTCACCTTCATGCCAAACCTCTAAGAATTATATTAAATATCCAGGTGGGATAAAATTAAGCATTTCAGGCCACAAAAGCCAAGTTACTTTTAAAAACCCAGGGCAATGGTAGACTCTGCTTTGTAAATTCCTGACATTATCTTTTAGGACATATCTTTGAGTTTGTTTGAGATCCATTCATTTGATCTAAAGTAGAAGTAGAGAAGCTGAAAAATCCTGACTAAATAGACAGCTTTTCTTTTCTTTTTTTTAAAAAACTTTATTTATTTATTTATTTATTTATTTATTTGCCTTGGTGTTTGCCTGGAACTGGAACTACAGACAGTTGTTAGCTGCCATGTGGGTGCTGGGAATCGAACCCGGGTCCTCTGGAAGAGCAGAGGGTGCTCTTAACCACTGAGCCATCTCTCCAGCCCCAATATACAGTTTTTCAACTGAAAGGACCATGTAATCTTGGATTCCTTAGTTAAAAAAATTAAAGTGGAAGCAATCACCTCTGTAATGGGATGCTGAGTCATTCTCCTCCTGTTCTCAGCTTGATGTATGGTCTAGTGGCCTCGCTTTTTCACAGTTCTGCTCCCCAAAGGAAGATGATTCCATTCCAATGTGAACGTGAGTCTTGAATGGACCACTCGTGTTGAATATGTACATTGCCTACTCTGCATTGTCTCTCCTCTGTAAGACATGGGTTTTAAAATGTTCATCTTTGCAAAATGTCCCCATTTCTTTTCAGCCCCGTTGAAAGGTGTTCTGGATATAAAGACAAAACCATCCCTATTGATTTGAGTTTCAATGCTTTCTTTACTTTCTATTTTGGGTTGAGGGTAAGTACCAAGGTAAAGTGATCGATAACTAACCTCCCTCCACGTACACACACACACACACACACACACACACACACACACACACACACACACACACAGAAGGGGGGGAATCAGTTTGTTCTTCAGTTATTTAATCCCCCTCAGTTCTCAGGCTCTAAAGGTAGATATGTTAAATATTTAATGGAACCTAAAACCCTCATCTCCTATGCACGAAAGAGTAGCTAGGTCCAGAATTGCAATACAACTGGAAATGATCCCTTATTAAACACCGTGTCCACAATTCCCAACTGGGGAGACTTGACTAATAGTGGCACCTGAATGTCATTGTTATACTGATGACATGGGTGCCATCTTTATTTGTATTTTTGAATTGTTTTTCAAGTGTTTTTCTTTTTAAGTTCTACTTATTTTATGCGAATGGGTGTTGTGTCTTCATGTTGGTCTGTGTACCACTTGCCTGCAGTGCCCAGAGAGGCCAGAAGAGGTCATGGGATTCCATGGAACTGATAACAGATGGTTCTGAGTCACCATGTTGGTGCTGAGAACTGAACCTGGGTCCTCTGCAAGAGCAGCTTTTAAACACTGAGCCATATCTTCAGATCAAAGTTTAGTGTTTTAAATCTAAATTCAGATGCTCAAAAAACACAATGGCCAGGCAAGCTTGCTGCAAGCTGTAGCTTTTTCACTGGAGACTGTTCTAAATCATATGTCATCACTGATCACAAGTAATAAACTCTATGTATAGAGCTTACATACATAGATAGATATGTAAAATAAAATATACACAAATAATTATATCTTATATTAATGTATATATTGTATATATAGATATATCAGAAAGCTCAAATAATAGAAATAACTATTTCTATAATAATAGAAAGCTCAAAGTGTTTAAGTGTGAGAATTAGGATCCTCCAAGGAAAATGATTATATGCTCATTATTTAGAACACATTAAAAGTATGATTTCTCTCTCCCTCTCAATTTTGTTTTGTTTTTTGACTGATTGTTTTGAAACAGGTCACACTATATAGCTCTGGCTGGCCTGGAACTCTCTTTGTAGATCAGATGGCCTCAAACTCACAGAGACCCACCTGCCAATGCCTTCCAAGGGCTGGGATTAAAGTTGTTTATCACCGTGCTCAGCCCAAGGTACAATCTCTTTATGTAATATGCATGCATTTGTGTATTTGCATAAATATGTTTGCATATGTGTTAAATAGCATGAGATTAAAGCTCCAGTTAATAAATGAAGTATACCTGAATAATAATCATCCTTCACAGTCATTTTAAAATTCTCAATGGTGCATGGCGTCATTCCGTCCTGCATGTCTGTTCTCAGGAGCAGAAGGCAGTTTCCTCCGTCTGACTTCTCTCACACTGAAGTACACATCCCCACCTCATGGAAGACTCGATGGATATGGACATGAGCCCTCTTAGGCCTCAGAACTACCTTTTCAATTGTGAACTGAAAGCTCACAAGAATTATCACTTTAAGGTGGATAATGATGAGAATGAGCACCAGTTATCACTAAGAACGGTCAGTTTAGGGGCAGGGGCAAAAGATGAATTACACATCGCAGAGGCAATGAACTATGATGGCAGTCCAATTACAGGAACACTGGCAACTTTGAACAGTACAACCAACAGTTTCTCTTGGGGGCTTTGAAATGACACCACCTGTGGTCTTGAGATTGAAGTGTGGTTCAGGGCTGTGCACATTAGTGGACAGCACTTAGTAACCATAGAGGAAGATGCAGAGTCAGAAGATGAAGATGAGGAGGATGTAAAACTCTTAAGTATGTCTGGAAAGCGATCTGCTCCTGGAAGTGGTAACAAAGTTCCACAGAAAAAAAGTAAAACTGAATGAGGATGATGAAGATGATGAGAATGAGGAAGCTGAAGGAAAAGTTCCAGTGAAGAAAGCTGTACGAGATACCCCAGCCAAAAGTGCACAAAAATCAGACCAAAATGGAAAAGACTTAAAACCATCGACACCAAGATCAAAGGGTCAAGAGTCCTTCAAAAAACAGGAAAAAACTTCTAAAACACCACAAGGACTTAGTTCTGTAAAAGACATTAAGGCAAAAATGCAAGCAAGCATAGAGAAAGGTGGTTCTCTTCCCAAAGTGGAAGCCAAGTTCATTAATCATGTGAGAACTGCTTCCAGATGACTGACCAGGAGGCTATTCAAGATCTCTGGCAGTGGAGGAAGTCTCTTTAAGAACATGGTTTAGGGGCTGGAGAGATGACTCAGAGGTTAAGAGTACTGACTGTTCTTCCTAGAGGTCCTGAGTTCAAATCTCAGCAACCACATGGTGGCTCACAATCATCTGTAATGACATCTGGTGCCCTCTTCTGTATAATGTATACATAATAAATAAATCTTTTAAAAAAAACATGGTTTAAACAGTTTGAAAGATTTCATCTTACTTAATTACAGTTGCTCTCTGGCTGTCCTTTTTATAATGCAAAGTGAGAACTTTCCCTGCTGTGTTTGATAAATGTTGTCCACATTCCATTGCCAATATTGTCTACAATGCCTGTTTAGTTTTCAGGGATGGTTTTAAGTATGTATGGAATGTTAGGATAAGGACATAGTAATAGTGGTGGTCGTATATGAAAATGATAGGGAGACAAAATATACATGTGAAATAAACCCAGTATTTTAATAAAGTAAAAAAAAATTCTCAGTGGTAGGTAGGGGATGGAGAAATAGCTCATTAGCTAAGAGCACCTGATGCTTTGTAGAGGACTGCATTCAATAAACTATTTCTACATGACAGCTTGCAACTGTAATTTCAGTTCCAAAGGATCTGACACCCTCTTCTGGCCTCTGTGGGCACCAGGCTTGCACATGGTGTACACACATTCAGGCTTATATACATACAAACACACTTAAGTACATAAAATAATATTAAAAATCTTAACATCTCAAAGGTAATGTAATTTGGGTGTATTGTTTTCATTTCAGTTTTGGGCAGCTAGTGACAAGATCAAGTTCTGGCTGGAGATGAATTCAATTGTAGACATTTTTACCATCCCACCAACCTTTATCTCTTATTATCTGAAGAGTAATTGGCTAGGTAAGTGTGCTGTGGCAATCAATAATCAGCATCAATGTTGTTTTAACCCCAAACAACTCAACAGTCATTTAGAATATTTATTTTTCTTTTAAAATACCTCACTGACATTTCAACTATTTTCTTTTGATTGTAGAGTTTTATATTCTATTCACAGAAACTTTTTTGTTTTGTTGTTTTGAGATAGAATCTCACTATGATATAGCTCTGGCTAGCCTTGAACTCACAGAGGTCCACCTGTCTCTGCCTCACAAATGCTGGGATGTGTCATCACCAGAATAATTAGAAATCATTTCTTGATCCCAGCACTTAGCAATGCACCTGGTACACAGTGGGTGTTGAATAGTTTCTAATGGGAAAACTATATTTACAACCAGAGGGGGCAGGGCTCCAGGACCCAATGACCCTCATGCTAGGATCTCATACAGACTCAAAAAATGACTTCCCATGTTTTCTCAAGATCAATTATCATATTCAGATATGCTGTATCATGTCTGGATATTGTTCACTAATTGTTTTGTCTTTAAGGCGGGTATTCTAAAATGCATGGGCCTTTAGAAATTGATTTTTATAAAATTTTTTATTTATAATTTATAAAATATACAATTCTATTTCTTGCTATTGTTAACAAACTATATTAAGGAAAAATGGGAGTATTGGAAAGGTGAATAATTAGGAGCTTAATGGACCCATGTAAATTTTCCTATAAATTTTAAAATAGAGTTAAAGTGAATAGTGCCTGTTACATGTAAGACTGGCATCTACACACTTGCGTTCAGGTCTACAATGCTCTACCGTGGTTCCCATAATCATTCTCTCACTTTATGGATGAGGAGCTATAGAAGTGGTTACCGTAGGTAATAGTAGGTAGTTAACTTTCAGGACCAGGATTCAAACTTTATGCTCTTAAACCTGTAACATTACAACACATTATATTTAGAGGTTTTCAGAAAGTAAAGTGTGTGCATTCCAGTTATGTTATATTTTCTTTTTTCTCCTGGCTCCTTTGTAGGTTTACGGTTTCTAAGAGCTCTGCGGTTGCTTGAACTCCCTAAAATCTTACAGATCCTCCAAATCATTCGGACCAGGTAATGGCATGCTAGCTTGGCAGTTTGGATCTGGGTCCCGCCAGGATTCCAGTGTGGAAACTGGGAAAGGCCACATCGTCTGAGCTCTCACCCACCCACCCACCCACTTCCTCCATGTACCATGAAGCATTTAGCACCCCGGCTGAAAACTTGGCAGTCCTTGTTCCTTGTTTTGCAGAATTACTGTATGAAAGTCTGCTTTGATTTTAATTCCAGATCTCTCCACCCACAACAAAAATAGCCAGCCAATACAGAGGTTTGTCACTTCTCTCTGTGTGGCTGAAAAAGTCTGTTCCTAGAAGCTGTGGATTGTTAAACAAACCCTCCTGCCAGAGGTGGGCTACTTCTTGTATAGTTCCTGGTCAGGACCACAGGCACCCAAACAAACAGCCTCTTGTCTTGGTTTCCCACCAGGAATAGTGTTGTGGGAGGTTAGACCCGACCATGGCAGCTTCCCCCCTCAAAAAAAAAAAAAGACTCAGACACATATTAATTTTATCTTGTTTGGCCTATATCTCAGGCACATTGCTAGCTAGCTCTTTTATCTTAATTCAACCCATTTCCATTAATCTACCTGGCCATGTGGCCCATGCCATGGCCCAGCTGGGTCCCTTACAGCTTTCTTTCTTTTTTTTTTTTAAAGATTTATTCATTTATTAGTTATTATTAATTATTTTAATATGTATACAGTATACAGAATAGGATACCTGATGTCATAATAGATGGTTATAAGCCACCATGTGGTTACTGGGAATTGAACTCAGGACCTCTGGAAGAACAGTCAGTGCTCTTCTCTTCTGAGCCATCTCTCCAGCCCTGCATGTTTCTTCTTTGGCAGCTGGATGGAGACTGTCTGGCTCTGCCTACTCCCACTTGAACCTCAATTTCCCTGCCTATCTAGGGTGCCCCACCATGGCCAAAACAGTTCCTTTATTTACAGCATACAGACGAACATTCCCACCACAGAATAGATGACAAAATCCAGTTGCTGGGGGCTGGAGAGATGGCTCAGCGGTTAAGAGCACCATCTGCTCTTCCAGAGGACCCGGGTTCGATTCCCAGCACCCACATGGCAGCTAACAACTGTCTGTAGTTCCAGTTCCAGGCAAACACCAAGGCAAATAAATAAATAAAGTTTTTTTTTTTTTAAAAAAAATCCAGTTGCTGAAGATACCACACACCTTAGTGGTATAACAGAGAGAATCAACCTGGAAGCAAGCAGAAAGCTTCCTCCCTGCTGGCTAGCTTTTATGGGCCTCCATGAAGATGCTGTGAAAGCTGCTGGGTAAAAAGCCATCAATGATCTTACCCAGTTGTGAACCTTACAGCTATGAGACCAACTTGCTTGACAAGATGTGCTCGCTTGTGCGGCCAGTGCACCACTGTCGTGGGATAAAAAATTACTCTCTGCTTGGATTCTGAGACTTGCACCTTGGGGAGGGAATCTATGCCTCGTACTGTGAACCTGGTTAAAAACCCATGCCAGGGGATATCGTAGGCATCAAGATGTGGACAAAGGGCATATGGATGGAATACTATTTTTAGCTATTTCATTATGTAAAACTATCTTCTAAATACTTATGCTTATACTCATAGTCAAATGCTACTCTCAGGCTCAATCAGAGACACCATTTTTTTTTTCTAGTGATCAGTGATGAGTGCAGATATTAATGACTTATAAAGTGCTAATAATAAGTAATCTATGAATACTCAGCCCTACATGTATATAGGACACATATTCCATCCCCTCTAAGATTCAGGGAATGGTGCAGAAAGAATGAATGTAAGAGCCAGAGATAGGGAGAAAGGCTGCAGAATGCCATCTCTGGGCAAGACACAGGAATTGTCATTGTGACCTCACAGTAGCCATGGATGTCTGCCCTGGGTCTGCACAAGAATGCACCCAGTGCCAATCAGGCATGGATGGAGTGAGGGCCTCAAAGGACACTACCCTTCACTGATGAACCACTGTATACTGATAAGTTCAGAGAGCCAGCCGGGGAGAATCAGTTGTGTACCCAGTGGTGACCCCACAAAGTTCCAATGAACAGTTCCAATCCACAGCTCTGGTTAAATTAAGTGGGTTACAAGGCAAAAACAAAACAAAACAAAAAAAAAACCCAAGAGTCTACGAATCTGGGAGAGAGACTGGTAGGGTGGGGATCGACAGGATGATAATAAGTGAAAGGTGCAGGAGAGAGAAATCAGAATGCATTTTATGAATGTATATAATTATGAAAGAACAGAAGTAATCAATTCAAAAAGAATCAACTCTTGTTGCCTAGTAAGGTAAACATTTCTTCAGGTTTAGAGGTGTTCTCCTGGGTATGGGTCATGTCCATTAGCAGCAGTGAACTGTTGCTTTACAAAAGTAGCGTCATAAGTTCAGGGTGTGGCTTAATGATGGAATATTTACCTACCATACACAAGGTCCTGGGTTAAAATCCCAGCATTACAGGTAAATAAAAAGAGTGCAACTTAAATATTTCCAAAGGACAATAATAAAAGTCTAAACTATTTCTTTCAACACACTGCTACATTATTATTAGAAATGTCAGTATTATAGTCCAAGTGCATCTCAGTATTAAGTATGCATTGTGAAGAAGTCAAGGTTGAAAAGACTGTTCTTACATGACAAATGGCTAAGCCAGAAACTGCAGATATTTCAGCTGAACTCTAGACTTCTCTTGACAGGTCTAAACTTCTCTGATATTTTTTTCTCAACGATCTGGTATGAGTCCAGCGTATCTCATTACAGTCCTGTAACCACATTTTGTTTTACAAAGCCACACCAAGACTCCTGCCATTTTGTTCTACTCCTTTAGACAAAGTTACAACTGTACAAATTTATTGAGTACTGATTACATGTAAAGCCTTTAAAACATCAGGCTAATAGATGATACAGTAAAATCTATAATGTCTGAAGAAATACATAACACTGGGTGAGTTTCTAGCAGTGTTTCTCAGACTCTTAATGCATACACAAGTGATACAGAGCCCTGTAACCACGCAGACTGTTAGATGGGTGAGGGCAGAGCCCAGGTGAGTCTGTGGACCACATTGTGAGCAGAAAGCTGGGCTCTTGGAGGATAATGTGTTTGTGTTGGTTGAGAACCTGCCTGGGAGACCTAACAGTTCTTTGCCTTTCTTCTTTTAGTAATTCAGTGAAGCTTTCCAAACTCCTGTCAATCCTTCTCAGTGTCTGGTTCACAGCTGCGGGATTCCTTCACCTGGTAAGCAGATTATCTCAGTCTCCAACAAAATCCGCCGATGTGAGCATCCTGGCAGTCCCCAATGGCATCCGCCAGTGTGAGCATCCTGGCAGTCCCCAAAGGCATCCACCAGTGTGAGCATTTTTTTTGAAACTGGAGAGGGTCCAGACCAGAGGTTTATTGTTACATGGATCCTAATTGATATTAATAAGAGCCTGGAGGGGCTGGAGAGATGGCTCAGCGGTTAAGAGCACTGTCTGCTCTTCCAGAGGACCCGGGTTCGATTCCCAGCACCCACATGGCAGCTAACAACTGTCTGTAGTTCCAGTTCCAGGCAAACACCAAGGCAAATAAATAAATAAAGTTTAAAAAAATTAAAAAAAAATAAAAAAAAAGAGCCTGGAATCAGATATTGGGGTAAAGCTGAAAGTTCAGAAAGACATAGGAACAAGCCACAGCTACATCTTACCACTACTACATCCTCAGGCCAAAGGGGGAAGATCCTGTCTCCTAGAATTTTCAGACTGAATGCCTCCGAGTCCTCAGCTGAAAGGGAAGGGAGGGGAGCAGAAACTCCTGTGTCTTCCTGCCGTATATTTCTTTCTCTGCCCAACCATATCACTCCCTGTCTCAACCTTCCTAGTGCTGGGATTAAAGGTGTGTGCTTCCCAAGTACTAGGAGCAAAGGCATGAGATCCCAAGTGCTGGGATTAAATGTATGCGCCACCACTGTCTGACCTCTATGGCTAACTCTGTGTGGCTGGCTCTGCCCTCTGATCTTCAGGCAAGCTTTATTTATTAGATCCCAAACACTATATCACCTCAGTTTCTCCTTTTACTTTCACCTTTCTGGTTTTACTTTTTATTTCCAACCATTATATTTAATTGTAATTTTTGTATCTCACCATCAAAATAGTTTAGTTTCCTCTTTCAATATTTCAAAATCTGGTCTTAGTGATAAATCTCAATAGTTCTAACATTATAACACAAAGATAAGTGTTACTCCTGAGATTTATGAAAGAAAAACCAGTTCCACAATTTTGAGCCAAATTTGAAGGAAGTTGTAAGTACTGAATAGAAAAATGGACTCTGATCAGATCCACCTCTGGGTTTCCAGTTCCAATGAGACACATGTTAAAGGGCTTTTATTTTTTTTTAAGATTTTATTTATTTATTTATTTATGTATGTATGTATGTATGTATACAGTATACAGAAAAGAGTACCAGATGTCATCATAGATGGTTGTGAGCCGCCATGTGGTTGCTGGGAATCTAACTCAGGACCTCTGGAAGAGCAGTCAGTGCTCTTAACCTCTGAGCCATCTCTCCAGCCCCTTGTAGAGGCTTTTAAAGGATAAAATCATACAGTCACCATATTTCTCATGTAGCTATGTTATTTTCCAAGAATTACAACTTCTAGCATTACAGGAAGTTACCTGGTCTTTGGGCAGGTGAGGTTTACAGGTTGACTTTGGCTCTTACTTAAAATGTATTGATAAATCTTCATGGAAGTTTGCAGGTTCTTAAATTTTAAGAAATATGTAAAAGTAAATGAATGAAGCTAGAACTAGGTTATGGTTCAGTGGGAGAGCACTTGCCTGTACCAGGTTTGATCTCCAGTACTGGAAAAGGAGCCGATGAAAGAATTCAAGTCTTGTTAAAACTAGACAGTTGTGTGAGGGGCTGAGTTGCTATTGCAAAGGAGAACTTTGGGTCTACCCTTTAGGGATATTTTCATTCTTCTGGAAATATCCCCAGGGAAAGGCTTGTTTCTACCCCACAGAATGAGACAGTGTAGGTTTCCTTGATAGAAAGAGTTCCTAGCTTCAGTGGGTTATGAGAAGACAGGAGAATTGAAGTTCAGTGCCAAAAGCCTTTAGAATGCATTCTCAAAAACAGAATAGTAAAAGTCTTGGCTTGTGGGTCTCTCTCAAAATTAATTTAGACAACGACTGTGAGAAGATCTGCAGCGTGGCTTATTAACAAAATAGTTAAACACTAGCTGCAGGCTCTGATAGTACATTGAAGAAATTTGAAACTAGCCACACCACTGGTTAGTATCCGGCCAGTGGGGAGATTTTCCTTCGGTGTCACAGCAGGAAGTGTAGACTCATCTTCTTCATATTGATAGCTTGGGCCAAGGGTCATTCTTTCTGGGGCAGAAGAAACTATTGCTATTCCGGAATTCTGGAGGAGACACTACTAAGACATCCTTTACTTCCAGTGAGATGATCTGAGGCTCAATGTGGCCTAAAGGCATGCTTTATTTGGCTAATTATTTCATTAACTTTTGTCTATGTTTTTCTTTTCTCTTTGTTAGTTGCTAATGTTTATGGAATATTCATGTAAATGTGGATTTCTGGATTCTTTGGGAGATTACAGGAGTCTGGGCATGCCATTCTCTCAAGGTGACCAGAGCTGCTGTCTGGGTGTATGTAGTAGGTGCTGCTGGCCTTGGCATGTCTCTGGGACTTTCAAGTCTCTGCTTCAGCCCTCTAAACATGGGAGCATGCTGGACATGCAGGTCCTCCAAGCAAGGAAGTCTCCAGCAGAGATTCATCAGAAAAAAGAAAAGAGAAGCCAGCAGAGGATGAGGGAACAAGAAGGATCTATTTTGAACAACAGTGATTTTGAAAATGTAAACAGCAACAAAAGAATTTTTTAAAAAAACCCTAAACTAAAAGAGCTTTATAGAAGAGCATAGACAATAAATTTTGTTGTGAGAATATTAGAAATGACAGCCCAAAATCTAAGTTATGATTGTCCCTCTGCCTCTTGTCCCATGTACTCACACTGTCCTTCAGCTAAACATTGTTACCATTCAAATCTTTTAGAGTTCAAGACTGTAGACCAGGCTGGCCTTGAACTCAGACTCCCAAGGACTGGGATTAAAAGCATGTACCACCACCACCCAGCTGATACCATTCAAATTTGAGTATTAACTAGATGGAAATCTGTATGGTGCCTAGGCTTAAATTCCATAAAAATAAGAAAAGGTAGTACAGAATACAATGGTTATAAACTATGAAATGTAATTCATTTACCAAGTAGAATGATAGAAGTTAAGAAAAATGCAACATTGTCTGAACAAGTGCAAATGAGTCTATAAAAATCTAACATGTTCCTTATACAAAAGTATAAAATATTTTGACTATCAGTACGATAGCCACTGGTAACTTGCCCATGGCAGTAAATACGTCCTCACTTAACCCAAATTGAACTCAGAGACTCATACACAAAACCCCTGAGACAACAACATCAATATCAACAAGAAGACATAAAAGTAGGAGCAGATCTTGTTGGAATAAAGAAGAGATTCAGTGGAAAAAGCATAATGGGGGAGGTAAGAATACAAAATATACTATATACATATATAAAACTGTCAAAAAAATTCTAAAAAATCTTGAATGAAAAATATGGCTAACAGATTAGTAAACAATAGAGAGAATTGAAGAGTAGGCTCAAAAATATCAGAAGAATAAACTGTCCTATGGGACAGAAGCCATATGTAAAAATAAGAGAGGATGCAAAAAAAAAAAAAAAAGTAACAAGAACAAATTGGGAAGCACGGAGAGCACTGTGGAGAAGCACTGTCATGAGAACAGACATACCTGAGGAGAAACACATGATCAGTGACGAAGAGCCCCCCTCCAAGAGACTTACCACACTAGACACATAACAGATGTTCCCAAAGGAATGCTTGAAATGAAGTCTGGCCTTTGTAGATGAAAAAGCCATACTGTGCATGAGGGAAATGACTCCCAGTTAATAAAGTTATTAGGTTGAGGGGGCTGGAGAGATAGCTCAGCGGTTAAGAGCACCGTCTGCTCTTCCAGAGGACCCGGGTTCGATTCCCAGCACCCACATGGCAGCTAACAACTGTCTGTAGTTCCAGTTCCAGACAAACACCAAGGCAAATAAGTAAATAAATAAATAAAGTTAAAAAAAAAGTTATTAGGTTGAATAAAGCATGTCTGTGCATGGCATTGAGTCTGGAAACTTCTCACTGGAAGTACAGAATCCTAAAGACTTGTAGCCTTTCTAAAGATTCCTAATGATGTGTCTTGTAGCATTCTGGGACAGTAATGGTGGCTTCTTCCCCGGTAGGCATGTGATTCTCGGTCCAGTCCTGTCAGTGCAAGGATGGATCTACCCTCTTTGCTCTGTGTAGAGCAGTCGCTGATCTTCAAGGATAAGAAGAGAGTGCAAGCTGAAGAAGAAAGGCTGTTAGAAGGAAGCAAAAGACAGTAGTATCAGATTCCTTGGTAGCAGTGATCATGCTATGAGATGAGATGAGATGAGATGAGATGAAGCTTGCATGAAAGTAAACATAACTTATCTTGTCATCATAAGCCTGCAAGGGAAAAGAACACCCCTTTCAGAAACATGTGTTGTTAAACCGCAGAGGGAGTGAATTAAACTAAGAAGTTGAGAGTGGAAAGTCATGGCAAAAATGTAGTGATTAATGAGTTTAAAGACAAACGTCATAACCAGGGAAATGATGCACATCTATTGTCTTAGGGTTTCTATTGCTGTGATGAAACACCATGACCAAAAAGCAAGTGGAGAGAAAAGGCTTTATTCTGTCTAAGTTTCTGTCTGCATCGCTGTTCATCACCGAAGGAAGTCAGGACAGGAACTCAAACGTCAGGAAGTGACGTAGAGGCCGTGGAGGCGGGGCTACTTACTGGCTTGCTCTCACTTTGTTCAGCTGGCTTTCTTCTATAAAGCAGGACCACCTGCCCAGGGTGGCCCCACCCACAATGGGCTGGCCCCTCCCCCATCAATCACTAATTAAGAAAATACCCTATAGCTTGTGTACAGCCCAGTCTTACGGGGCATTTTCTCATTTGAGGTCCCTTCTCTCAGATAACTGACTCTAGTTTGTGTCAAGTTGACAGAAGACTAACCAGTATAACTGACCCCTTGTCAACTCGACACACAAACACATCATTTTTCAATAGAAGCTCTCCTTTCTCATTTATCTCCAAGATGGCATGTTATTAATACTAATATTGCAATGTAAAACACAAAAAATTTAAAAAGTACCAGGGTCGTCAAAAATTAAAGTCTTAAAAATTAAGTCTCCTTAAAATATCTGCCCTCTAAAAATCCAAGATCTCTTTTAAAAATTTAAAGTCAGTTGTGTGCTCCTGTAAAATCAAAATTAAATACCTCAATTCAAGAGGGAAGAAGAACTAGGGCCCAGTCACAATCTGAACAAAGCAAAACCAAACTCCCATAGTACAAACTAGCATTCAGTTATCTGGGAATTACTCATGATCTTCTGGACTCTTCCAAAGGGCTTGGGTCACTTTTCCAGCTCTGCCCTCTACAGCACACACAGTCGTCTAAGCCAGACCAGGCTCTACCCACTGCTACTTTCTCAGCCATCATCCCATGGTACTGGCATCCCCCAAATACTAGGGTTTTCTACTGTAACTGGGCTGCACTTTTACCAATAGCATCTCCTAGGCTCTCTTCATCATGCCATTCCTAAGCTGTTCTCCATGATTTCAAAACCAGTACCACCTGGATGACTCTTACACTACCAAGTTCAGCTGCCACTCTAACATACAATGACATACAACCTTGGCCACCTTTGGAACATAGTTTCTGTGTGCTGACTCTCATAAAAAACAAACAAACAAACAAGAAAACACTTCCCAGAAGATTTCACTTTAATGATGCTGGTCTCCTCTTAACCACTGTTAAGCTCTCAGGATCCACTGTCCCAGTAACACAAAGGTATTACCAAAACAACATAGTCAGGTCTGTCACAGAGACATACCACTATCCTGGTACCAACCTGTCTTAGGGGTTCTATTGCTGTGATGAAACACCAAAACTAAAAGCAAATTGGTGCCACTTCATAGGAATCAATTTGGAAACTTTGCTTTTCCTTAGATGTTGAGGTCATGTCTGTAAGCTCACTGAAACCCATACTCAGCTTTCTTATTGGTTTTCCTCAGCTTCTTAAAAAGTGCAAATGAATGGTGACTGCTGGAGACCCCTGGCTCCAGGTTGCAGTTCTGGGCCTCAAGGGAAGTAGGCAGCAGCACTCATAGGATGCTCCAAGCCTGAGTGCATGCCGCAAACCCCCATCAGATGTCAATGATAATCCTAATTGTGGGAACAAGGCTTTCTGGTCACTACCCACAATGGGTAGGGTCTGTTCAGCAGCTGTGGTCATTTGCTCTTGCCTTTGGATTGAATTGGGGGAAATTGATGCAGTGTTCACCTTCTCCTGCCCTTCTATTCACAAAGCCTTCCTTTGCCATCTCTCTTTGGACAGGTGGAAAATTCTGGTGATCCCTGGATCAATGGTAGAAATGCACAGTCTATGTCATATTTTGAGGCCATTTATCTGGTAACAGCAACAATGTCAACTGTTGGCTTTGGGGATGTGGTGGCCAAGACATCCTTAGGACGGGTTTTCATCGTTTTCTTCACCCTTGGAAGTTTGGTGAGGAATAAAAATAAAGCATTTGGTTAATGGAGAGAAAACCATATAGGATTTGAAAGTGAATGTTGCTTTATTTAGTATATGTAAAAATGAAAGGGTGCACAGATCCCACCTTTCCCAAACCATATACCCTGAAAGCTGGAGTGCAACTTCTTGGTTCCCAGAGATAAAAGGAAGTAGAGTCTACACTGGATCAAGGAAGTTCATCTTCCTCTGTTTTTTTTCCCCCATCAGACTAAAACCTTCTTTTGAATAGAAAAAAACATTTGAGATTTGGTTCTGTGTCATCTCTCTCAAATGGCAATCACTTATGATACCAGTAATTAGTTTCAGCAATTAACTCTAGATAGGATAGTATTTATGCTTGGCTCAGGGAAGTGGCCAGGGTGAAGGAAGCCTCATTTCTTATTTTGATCTCTTAAAAACCATAACAGTGTGCTCCACTCTACCATTTTTATATTGTCATGACCAATGCCGTCTTCTGACATTTTGGTCGTCTCTAGTTCCTCCAGTGCCATATACTAGTGTATTTATTTATTTATTTATTCATTCATTCATTTATTATGTATGCAGTGTTCTGTTCTGCATGTATGCAGAAGAGGTCACCAGATCTCATTATGAGATGTTGTGAGCCACCGTGTGGTTGCTGGGATTTGAACTCAGGACCTTTGGAAGAGCAGCTAGTGCTCTAAACTGTTGGGTCATCTCTCTAGCCCTTGTTTTGATTTTTTTTTTTTTTAGCAATCTAAACGGTATGAAGTCATAATAAAAAGTTAGATGCCATTAAGGGACAAATTTGTAGAAAAGTCGTCTAATATTTGTGTTTATCATTTTGAAACTAAACATTAGTTTGTTTATTTTGATAAAGATCCTTACTTTTATTTGTCTTGGTGTTTGCCTGGAACTGGAACTACAGACAGTTGTTAGCTGCCATGTGGGTGCTGGGAATCGAACCCGGGTCCTCTGGAAGAGCAGAGGGTGCTCTTAACCGCTGAGCCATCTCTCCAGCCCCAGATCCTTACTTTTAAAAACTCAGTAAAATATAGCCTCTCTTTTAAAATACAGCTCACTGTTATAAGCAGATGCTAAATCAGTAATTCTCAACCTGTGGGTCATGACCCCTTTGCCAACTCTCTATTTCCAAAGGTATTTACATTACAATTCATAACAGTAGCAAAGTTATAGTTATAAAGTAGCAGGAAGAATAATTTTATGTTTGGAGGTCACCACAACATGAGGAACTGATTGAAGGATCACACATCACTAGGAAGGTTGAGAATCACTGTGCTAGATGAAAGACATTTATGTGTATTTGTCTTTTTCTTTATAGCCTCATAATTTGGGATTATCTGTCAAAATAATGGCCCCTGAGGAAATTTTCTTCTTATTATTTTAGATACTATTTGCAAACTGCATCCCAGAAATGGTGGAACTTTTTGTCAACAGGAGGAAATACACCAAGCCCTATGAAGCGGTCAAAGGAAAGAAGTAATTAGCTCTTCCGTATAGTTCCTACAGTTCAAGACAGTCTGTTGGTCACATATCTTGTTCTAGACACATACTGCCTGCCATAGTTACAGACCTGAGGGATCACATTGCCCAAGTTTTTCATTCATTTAAGAGAATAGTGTTAGAATGAGTAACAGATAAACAGCATGCTCACTACATGGTACAAATTGCCTTATAGATCTGTTCATAAGAGTATTTACTCTGGGCGGTGGTGGCACATCATAGACAAGTGGATCTGTGAGTTCAAGGACAGCCTGGTCTACAAAATGAGTTCTAGGACAGCCAGAGCTGTTACATAGAGAAAACTTGTCTTAAAAACAAAATAAAACAAAAAGTATTTAGTCAACTTTTATCAACCTAAATAAGAGAGAGGAGAGAGAGAGAGAGAATCCCCTCAAATAGTTAACACTTGTGGATGGCAGAGTTTTCTAATATAGGAATAAATCTTTTACATGATAAATAACTATGACAATTATAACAATAATGGTAGCTTTCCTGGAAATCTTAGTATAATGCAACTGTTAGGATACATGCATGTTTTGAGATGAGGCAGAGAACTACAGACCTGGATGCTTCCTTTGTGCTCTAGACTCCATGTTTATATGCTAAAATCTAAAGGATTCATAGACAAAACTTACTGAAAATAAGTTTAAGCTAATTTACCTCCTATAAGATTGACAGGAAGATATAGTCAGATCTACCAGATTCTGCGGATCCAACCAGCCTCAGATAGAAAATATTTAAAAACAACTTACATCAGTACTGAGCTTTCATAAATTGTTTTCCTTGTCATTATCCCATGAACAACACACTGTGACAACTACTCACGTAACATTTACATTGCATTAGATTTCACAAGTAACCTAGAGATGACTTAAAATAGACCAGGGCATGTGTGTAGGTCATTTTAAATGAAAACATTGAGCATCTATAGATATTGATTACTTGAGTTTGGGGGCAGGGTTCTTGGAGTTTATTCCTTCAGGCACTATGGGAGAGCTGTCCTTGTGTTACTCAGGTGATCGCCCCCTCTCTTGATGCCTAGGTTCATCGTGGTCTGTGGAAACATCACGGTTGACAGTGTGACTGCCTTTCTGAGGAATTTTCTCCGCCATAGGTCAGGAGAAATCAACACTGAGATTGTGATCCTTGGAGAGTAAGTGCACCAATATGGCCCAGTATGTTCTAAACTGATAGTAGAAGTTTGTGTAGGTTTTTGCTGTTGCTGTTTATTTTTTGCTTTGTGGGACAAGGTTTCTCTGTGTAGCTTTGGAGCCTCTCCAGGAACTTGCTCTGTAGACCAGCTGGCCTCGAACTCACAGAGATCCTCCTGCTTCTGCCTTGTGAGTGATGGGATTAAAGGTGTGTGCCACTGCTCCAAGCATAATTAATAATATTAATTTTAACTATAAATAATTAAAATAACAAAATTTTAATAGTAATGGTCCACCCTGCCCCCAATGATGGCACATGCCTTAATTCCAGCACTTGGGAAGCAGAAGCAAGAGAACTATATGAGTTCAAGGCCATCCTGGCCTACATAGAGAGTTTCGGGATAGCCAGGAAACTTGTCTCAAAAATCTAAATTAATAAATAAAATTCAGTATTACCCTTCGTATTAGCAGTCATGTTTAACAAATACATACATATTTAGTGCACATTAAAATCATCGAAATGGCTGGGCTGAGTGTGTGAATTTTTAATGAAAGGCAATTACACTTGTAACCTTTTTAGAAATCTTAGGAAAAGATAGTAAACAAAATAGAAAATACTTCTCAGCTCTTCTAGTAAGATCAAGTGTAAAAGAAGAAAAGTAACTTCATGTCCAGACCTAACAAGTGCAAAAGTTTTGGACTCTATCTTTCCAGATAATTTTTCTGCATATCCACTTACATTATTTAAGTGACTCAGTTATTGGACACTTAGATACTATGAAAGCTAACAGTAGGGACAAAGCTTTCAGTTCCCTAACTCATACCATACCTGACCTAAAAGAATCATTTTTGAAATCTTAATTCTTCAAATTCATGAGTGGGGGAGATCTTTGTATTTTTTTAGTTTCTGTCTCAGTTTTCTTCTTCAATGTTTTAAAACTATTTTTGTAGGAATCTTTTTTTTGCCCTTGGTCAGGTTTATTCCAAATTTGTTTGTTTTGGAGGATATTGTGAAATGGAATTGTTTCTCTGATTTTTTGTTTAATATATTTATCTTTTACATATAGGAAGGCTAGTGGGCTTTTTTTGGTGTTTGATATGTGTGTGTGTGTGTGTGTGTGTGTGTGCGCGCGCGTGAGAATTTTATGCCTGTCACATTGTTGAAAGAATTTATCAGTTCCGAGGATTTTCGGGTGGGGTCTTTAGGATCTCTTACATATACCATATTATCATCTGCAAACTGGGATGTTTTGACTTCTTTTTCTGATTGTATTTCTTTTGGTTCCTCTTCTGTCTCCTTGGTCTAGCTAAGACTTTAGATAGGAAAGAGTGGGCATCATGTCTGATTTTAGTAGTAATTGTTATGCCCAAAGCTTTACCCACAGAGAGACCACCAAAGCCAGAGATGTCCAGAATGCAACAGCAAGGTTTATTGGCAGCGCAATACAGGCCAGGCAGGGAGCTTACTCCAAGCTTCTGTGATAACAGAGCAAAGAGTAGCTGGTGTCTTTGGTTACCAGGGGTCTTTTATAGGCAAAACCTACAACAAAGTTTGTGGCTTGGAGACAGGGTGCTTATGTGCTACTGATTGGATTGTGTTTAGGGTCTTTCTGCCCCAGAGTATCTTTGGATTCCACCTGGATGGACCCCACCTGAACCCTACCTGGGGTGGCTAGTTTTTCCCAGAACTGGACAAGCAAGAATCTATTCCTTTTCCAGAACTGGGCAGATGTCTTGGCTGATCTCCCAGAGCTGGGCAGGTAGGAAGCTATTCTCTCAGAACTGGGGAGGCCCCCTGCTAGGTCTACTCTTTTAGGACATATTCTTTGCCCAGGACTGATCAGGCATGACTATTCTTCTCCCAGAACTGGGCACCCTCCCCCACAGAATTGCCAAACTAAACTTTATTTTACCTTTTTATAAAATAGCTACTAGAATGCAAAATGAGGTTTCTTGAGCTAATTTTTTTTTCTTTTCAGTAATGCTCAGGGAATTTCTGTAATTAGCATGATGTTGGCTGTAGGTTTGTTGTGCTAACATGATATTGGCTATAGGCCTGTTGTGTCTAGCTTTTATTATTTTGAGACATGTGATTTTGAGACATGTGCGTGCAATCCCTAATCTCCCCAGGACTTCTGTCACAAAAGGATATTGGGTTTCATCAAATTATATGATTTCTGGCAATTGAGTCCATTGATGTACTTAAGTAAACATATTCATTTACATATGTTGAATGATTTCTACATCCCTGCAATGAAGTCAGTTTATCGTGGCGTGTGATCTTTTTTGATATGTTCTCAAATTAGGTTTGCAAGTATTTTTTGTATCTTTTTTCACCAAGGAGATAGTTTTGTTCTTGTATCTTTATCTGATTTTGCTATCTTTGGAAACCAATTTTCTATTTTCTGAATAATTCTTGAAGGATTAGAGTTCATTCTTCTTTCAGAGTATAGTTGAGTTTTGCAGTCAAATTGGATTAATTCTGCCTTTTTTTTTCTTTTCCACTAAAAGACTTAAAATCAATGCCTTGAGCCTGGCATGGTGGTACATGCCTTTAATCCCAGCACTGTACCTGGAGTTTTGCAATAAGAGATTGGGGGGATATAAATTACTATCTTACTACATTTTTTGCTTTCTTCAAAGAAATTAGATTTTTAAAATGTTGACTAAAGAATTCATGAGTACTAAACTGAAGCATTAATCTAATTTATTTTATCAGTAAAAAATCAGGAATCAGATATCCAGGTAAAAATTTGAAAATCAGAGAAACAGGAACAGCTGCCAACTGCTTACCTCTTTCTTGCCTCTGTCCAAAAACACCAAGATCCTCTCTCAGCAAGGTCTTACAGTGTCTCCTCTCTCTACAGTCCTTCAAACCTCTATGGTCAGCTAGTGGCTAGCTTCTGATTCCAAGCAAGCTTTGTTTGTCAGAACACAATGAAAATATCACACACTACCAAACCCATATTTAGAAAGTTGTGATTAACACTCACAGGTGTATTGAAATTGTTCATGCCAGTGACAGAATCAACTGTCACAATTGTCACAAATTGTATTTGCTTCATATATTTAGAAACCATTTTGTTAAATCATGCCTGCAAATGCTATATTCTTTTATATTTAACATTTTATTTTAAATTATATGTATATGACTGTGGGTATGTGTGCATGAGTATAGGTACCTGTGGAAGCCAAAGGAGGACATTGCCTTACCTGGAGCTGCAATTCACAGGTGGTTGTAAATACCTTATGTAGGTCATAGAAACTGAAACCTGGTTCTCCCTAAAAGTAGTCAGTGTTCTTAACTACGGTGAAGTCTATCCAGCCCTGAAATACTGCATCTCTTTCTGTGAGTGATTGAATTATTTTCATTACACAGTGATTTATTTTTGCATGCTATTATTTGATTCATGGTTTCTATATTACTGGTTTTGTGTCTCTAGGATTGCCTAGGCCATTTGTGGACTAGGTTAGCTGTGCCATACGGATGTATAATAATGCCTAGCGGAATGGCTTCTGATGGAACTGGGAATTTAGCAAATGTACTAAGTCACCTAACGGAGCCAAGTTCTGGTTTCTGTCTTGGCCACTCAGCTCTTTTGTCTAGGGCTCCTCCATGCTTGGAACTGGAGACCTTACTGAAATGCCACCTGTCCTACACAACGTTCGTATGCGGCTCTGCACTGAAGTTTGAGGATCTGAAGAGAGTTGCAGTAAGATCTAACTCCTCTGTCCATTCCTTCCCTAAGCTGGGAGTGATAATGATGGCCTGTATTGTTGTGTCAGAAGCTGGTAGTCCAAGCCCTTTGACTAGAGGAAAACACGGCTTCCATGATTTTAAACACTGATCAGAAAAATAGTGTAATAACTGACTTCCAAATCCTTATCAACTCATAGCAAGTCCACTTCCACGTTGTTCTATATGACCTTCACGTTTTTCTTCCATCCAATTTCCTGTGAGATTTTATTATATTACTTAGGAGGTCTGGGAAAAGTTATAGATAATAAAAGTATGTGTTCTTTTATGACTTTCATTTTTTAAAATATTTAAAACATTTATTTGCACAGTATATAATGCAATCTTCTTCCCCCTGCCCTTTATTTTTATTTATTCCTTGATAATTTTGTATATGCATACCACTTGTTTTACCTATATTCACCCCTCTTCCCATCCAGCTCCTTCTGGATTTCCTCATGACCCCCTCAACTTGATATTCTCTCTTTCTCTTGCTTTTGTTCCAATTTTTATAGCCCATTGAGTCTAATTAGTATTGTCCATATACACGAGGGTGTGAGCCTTTTTATTGGGGTGTGGTCATCCTACCAGGAACCACACTCATAAGAGAAACTGACTCCCTCCACTAATAGCTATTAAATGTCAACTATTGGCTTGTGTGCCCCTCCCCAATCCATGTGGGAATGTTGATTGGCTTGATCTTGTACAGGTGTTATGCAGGTAAAACTATTGTGAGTTCATAGGTGCAACCCTCCTGTCATGTCGAGAATATACTGTTCTGTCCCCAGACTCCACAACCTTTGGCTCTACGAGTCTTTCCACTACACAATTTGGCTATGTTCTCTGAACCTCAGAGGGAAGAGGTGTAAACAGATGTATACTTTGTGGCTAACATCTTAACAGACACTTAATCTCTGCACTTGGACCAGTTGTTAGTCTTTGTACATGAAGTGGCTTCTCTAGTGATAAACTACACTTATCTATAGGTATAGAGATAATGTATTTAGAAGATGGTTTCATAGCATGTCCATTTATCAAAGTAATATTAGTAGATTCTTTCCTAGTGCCTCTGAGATTCGCAGCCATGGATTTGGGTTGACAGTACCATGCCACAGTTTCTTTCTACTCCCAGACCCTAAATCCATTCAGAGTTGGTTACTCCTATAGCATTTATGCCACTATTACATCCATGGACATAGTTTGCTAGGCCAGTTATTATTGTAGCTTGCAAGGTTCACTGCAGGGTAAGACTTCTGCTGGTGATTTTTCTTCCCCAGCAGTCTGCATAGCCAAATATGGGCTTAACCATGGATTTATTGGTTCTCATCAACTTGCCTTCTGAAATATTGGTATGCCTTTGATAAGATAAACATTAAGAAAAATAGTAGAAATCCCAGCAAGGCCAAGGCTGAAAGTAATGAACAATGGCTAAGTGAATATTAAAGTTTGGTGTTAGATCAAGACTGGCTTCCTGGTATCTAAGTAACAAACCCAAATATTTCAGTTTAAAGCAAAAGTCTACAGCAATGATTCTCAGCCTGTGGGTTTCAGTGACCCCTTTAGGAAGTCAAATGATCCTTTCACAAGAGTTGCCTAAAACCAAATTAGAAAACACAGATATTTAAATTATGATTCATAACAATAGAAAAATTACAGTTATGAAATAGCAATGAAAATAATTTTATGGTTGGAGGTCACCACAACATGAACTGGTTTAAAGGATTACAGCATTAGAAAACTTGAGAACCACTGATCTATAGAACTAATGTAAAGACTCCCAAGCCACAAATGACAGACTCAGCATAATCTTTTTCTGTCTTATAATTTGTTACTGTAGAAATAATTTTAAATAATTTTCTGGCACTGTAAAATTCAGAACTCAAATGTTGAGTGACTCTTTATTTTAGACATGTATATCCCCCATTGTTTGGTGTCCTTAAGGTGGATAAATGTACTGGCAGTTACCAGAAAGGTTTTATTGCTCATCAGCAGACATAAATAAGGGCAATACACAGTATAGGAAAATACAACTTGAAATTGTACGCATTGTAAATCAATTTAGAGACCATATGCCCTGGACCATCAACTGCAGTCTTTAGAGCCTTGGCAACATTGGCAGGACTGTGGTATTGACATGAAGATGTCTGGTTTGTGACTCCTTCCTACATGTGTTCTTCTTGTTGGTGGTAGTTTGATGAAACCATAAAAAAAAAAAGCCTCAAAGAGGGAACACTAGAGTATGTCCCTTGTCATTAACCTGACGGCTGCTGTTTAATCTGAAGAATAGGTGGAGTATGCAGAAGCTTGCCTGATTCTAGCCAACTCTTTATGCAGTGACTTGTATGCTGAGGACAGTTCAAACATCATGAGGTAAGAAACTGGCTTAGCTCTGCTTTGTTCTTGTATGCTCCAATGATGGTGTGACTTCTTTATACACTAAAAAAAGCTTATAACATAGGACTAAATGAGGGGAGATGCCATAATCTCTAATCATGAGGTTTACCATATGCCAGGTTTTGGGCTGCTTTTCTCCACATGCACCCCAGAACAGTGAATGCAAAGGAAAATGGAAACAGGACACCTAATTGTGAATGACTTTCTCCACATTTTCCCCTGATGTTTCCTATAGATAAGAGCTATATACATGTTAAAAGCAAGCATATGAACACCTTCTCCCCCTTTTTATGGTGGTAAGGATCAAACCCAGGATATCATGTGTTAACTCTGTCAACTGTGACACATTCCCAGCAGCAACACCAGATTGGTATGTAGATTGTGCCATTATGAGTAAGGTCCTTCTCAGTTCAAAAACAAAGATGCTATCTGTGAATCCTTGTAGTTGAACTTTTCTTTCCCACCAGCCAGTTCCCAAATAAGCACACAGAAACTTATTAATTATAAATGATTGGTCAATATCTCAGGCTTGTTAGTAGCTAACATTTTAAGTTAACCCATATTTCTTATCTATGTTCTGCCATGTGGCTTGGTATTTTCTCAGTACAGCAAGTTCATCTTCTCTCTGTGTTTCCTTGTGATTCTGAGGCTCCTCATCTTCCTCATCATGTTCTCTTTGTCTGCAAGTCCACCCTAACCTCTACCTGTCCTGCTATTGATCAGTCAGCTTCTTTCTTAACCTGATCACAGTGACATATATTTACACAGTGTAAAGGAATGTTCCACAAATCCTATTTGTATTCTGTATTTATTGCAATTTCTCTTCGGTAGTTCTAGGAAAAGAGTACCCATGGTCAGTGTGATGTGTCTGTGTACCCTAGCAAGTGTTCTCTAGGTGAAAGAAGTTAGTGTCCCCAACTTTAACTATTAAGTAGCTATGAGCAGGAACTTTCCTTGTGGTGACAGAAACTCAAAATGTGATTTTGGTGGCTCTGTTCCAAGAGCAAAATAAATATTTGTGGTTGATAATGACTCTACACAGAGCAAGAAATAGTTGAGAAATTGCATCACGAACAGAAGATATAACCTATAAAATGAGACATTCTCTTCTCTTAGCCATTTCAAGCAATGAGGTGCAAAGCTAAAGTATGGGAAACTGTTTATTTCTTCCTTGCCAATCGATTCCAGTTTTCAGACACTAAAACCTGACCTTCCCATAGATTTTGTTCCTTGATTGATTAAGCAATTTTGCTTTTCTGGTCATGTCACTATAAATACTTTTCAGAAAGCAATATGGTGTTGCTAGAGGTGGGACTCAGCAGTTAGGAGCACTCATTGCTCTGCTAGGGGATTCAGACTCAGTTCCTGCAACCGTTCTAGGGACTCTGACACCTTCTTCTGACCTTGAGGTACATTGATATATGTTTGAATGGAACACTTATATGTGTATAATAAAAATAAATCTTAAAGAGAAAAAATTCTAATATTAACATAGAATGTAGAAACAAGTTAACAATGAATTTTGTAATGTGCTGAATTCCTCCCACACTTATTCACAAATAAATTTAACTCTGAATTGGATTATATTACAAAGCCAATATGACACTACTGAGCGTATTGTGATTTCCCCCCCCCCAGGGTGCTTTCTATCAAGAACTACTGTTCACAGACCCGAGTCATCATTCAGATTCTTCAGTCCCACAACAAGGTATCATGGCAGTTGAGTGCATTTGGTTTTCTCATCTTTAGATCTCCTCATAGATCTATCAAAAAAATCAGCAATAAATAAAATTAGAAATCTTTAAAATGCCTGATCACTTAGGGACACAAACAAGGGACAGCATTAGTGACTTCAGCCATTTGACTTGATTTTTTTACAACTTTTTTTTTTCCAGCTTGTTTGTTTGTTTGTAAAGTAGCAGCACTAGGGTAGACTGAGGCTTCCATATGCAGACTGTGTTCTATCCTGTCCATTGACACTGGTACTACCTTTATTCTCAAGAGTGAAGAGAAAACTATTTAAAGGAAACATGCACCCAAAAGAGGTTTCTTGTGGTGTCTGCCTTCTTAACACCTCATTTACTTTCTACCATGAAATAGGTTTTCTTGTCAAAAATCCCCACCTGGAATTCGAGTGCTGGAGACAATATCATCTGCTTTGCAGAACTGAAGCTTGGATTTATAGCCCAAGGCTGCTTGGTACCAGGCCTGTGCACCTTTCTTACGACTCTGTTTATTGAACAAAACCAAAAGGTAACTTTATACAAAGGAATATTGAGTCTTGGCTCTTCTTCTATGTCCCACACAGTGGGATCCAAAGTAGAAAAAAAAAAATTGAAGGATGCAAGAATCTCTAAGAAACAGGATTTGCTTCTTGGGAAGGGAAGGATTGAAAGATCTGGATTCAAGTTCCAGGTGGTTCCCTGGCCTTGAAGAAGTCATTGTTAAAACATTTGTAGCACTGATCTGCAAAACAGAGACTGTAAATATGCTTCCTACCTACATCCCAGGATGCTACAAATGTAAATATTTTTATAAATTTAGAAGTACTTTGAGTTATTGAGAGTAAAAAATGTTAACTTTAGTCTTAACAGAGAAATGATATTTAAATGCAACTAGGATATAAAATAATTAGTATAATTATTGTTAACCTAATAGAAATGATATGAATAATATCAAAAATCTAATTTCTGGATTACATTAGGAAAAATCCACCCAGGAACAGGAATAGTGATCATAAATTGAATACTGGTGACATGCTGCCTCTCAGTGGGGGTTCCAGGAAGTACCCAGCATGGGGTGGAAAGGCTAATAACCCAGGTTGTATGTATAGTTAACTGGTGAACAGCACACCAGGAACCAGAGCCATCCGATTCATGGTCTTTATGTCTCTGGTGTTGGGTATCCACCCTCCACTTCCCACCTTAGACAATAAGTAGTTTCTTTGTGTGTGACAAGCTAAGAAGCAAAAGAGGACTGCTGTTTTATAATCCTATGCCATCAAGTGTGTTTTCCATGACATGTTCTTGGGGTTAGGTGGCAGGCTCTGTTGTCCTTTACTGTAGATCCTGCAGAAAGTGGCCTTAAGTGTCCATTTCCTTCTCATTCCACATTTGCTGCTACTTATGCTGATATTCCTCCTGGCCTCTCTTTGACTTTATTTGCTTCGTTTACATCTTTTCCTCCCTGGTGCTATTAAGGAAAAGCGAGAAGATAGAAAGACGCTCAGACTGACAAAATGCTAACTCCAGCAGAAACACAATTCTAATTCTTTCTGAGAAGAAGAAGATGTAATATAGATAAAACGAAGTGAAACTTGAGTAGTAGAAAATGAGTCTGGGTATGATTAGGATCTTACCATCACTTTGTGGTGACTGCGTATGGCCTTGATGACTTGCGTAGTATGTAGAGAAAGTGACAGACTTTCAGTGTCTTCTTTGATTCTTGTGGCTTTAACATCCATCACTGGAAAACATACATGAAATGAAAATCCTATTTGAAGACTTTGTTTGCTTTATGGCAGCATAACACAGATGTAAGAGCAACGCTACCTGTATATATTTTTTGTTACTTGACGTGGACTTATTAATCCCCATTAAACATGATTCCATGTCAATGTGCACCACAAAGTGACTTTGAGAATGTAAGAGATATTTGTGGTCTCCATATTTTTAAAAAGTGAAGCCTGAAACTCCCTCTTAGGAACTCTGAACTGGGCAGAATCAGGGCATGGCTTGCCAGTCCTATGCATGCTGCATTTTGTTTTAAAACAAATTTTGGCCATATTTATATCATGGCCAGTGTGCAGAGCTGTATGCCTCTAATCAGTTGCTTGCTTTTCCTGACTCTATTTCTCCACCTCTAAAATGAAACTAATTAAACTCACAACCACATTTTTCTAGGCATTGCACAAATATGTGTAAAACACCTGCTCATATTAGAGCACTTCAATCAATGTCACTTTTTAAAATTATATTAATTGTATTGTGAGACCCTGTAGTTGAAAGAACATTTCCTGTTGCCTCTAGGCCCAGAGGGTTACCTTATACTTTAGTTTTGATTACATTTACCTCAACTGGATTGTGTGAGTCCCCACCCAGATTGTTCTATCCTAAAAGTATTTTGTGCTCTTGTTATCTTTTCTGTGCTTTAAGGAACAGGTATATCCTTTTAAAACCTAAATAATTCAGGCTAGAAACACTTGGTCAGTTTCTTTAGTAGTTGAGGCATTGCTGGCTACATGCCCTCCTAGTGACAGGTACCATCTGAGAGACTGAGAATGAACAGATTTATTTGATCTCAGTATGGAGGAGAGGATTAGGAAAGGGTATAATTCTCAGGCATAGGTGACCAGTTTTAACAAGGCAACTTTTAAAACCACAAAATGGTTTGAGGAGAATATCTGAGGTCACTGTTTATCTCCATAGCAAGAGTTGCTCTAGAGAATCTAGAAATTTCCGTCTTCATCTATGATTCTGGCTTATGTCATACTCTGTGGAGGTGGTACTCAGGGCTCACATGGCAGCAGGTGAGGAGATGAAATCCCAAGAGAAGTTTCCTGTGACCTCCCCTAGTGGCATTCAGCCTTGTTAAGAATGCTCATTTTAGGGCCAGGGATGTAGCCAAGGGCCAAGATGTTGCATGTGCGAGATCCTGGGATCCACTGTAACACCAGAGAAAAGCCATCTTCCTTCTGTCTCGTTTCTGTAGAGAACTACTGCTGGCCTTTGGTTTTGCTTTATTATCAATCTTGATCGACATCATCTTGGATTTCTATGAACCTGTGAAGGGTCCTCATTCTTAGTAGAAGCCACAGCTATTCTTTTCTATGTGGTATCCAGTTTTTCAGTCAAAAGTAAGATTAATCAAAATCAATCCTAAGCGGTCATTTCCGGAGAATGACAGCTTAGATCCCACATTGTCCCTCCCATGACACTGTGAGTGTCTCAAAAACAGTAAGGCCACTGGGCCAAAAGTTAGCAGTGGACCAGAGAAAATAATTCTGATTCTGACAAGGAAGCTTGGATGCAACTGTTAACTTAAAAATGTAGCTCTTACTTCCAAAGGAATAGGCTAGTTTATTCTGAAGCCAAGTTTGAGTGACTAGGGCTTGGGAATACAGATTTATGTTACCCTAAACCCCGCATTCCCATATGGCAGTGGTTTTATGGAGTTTTCTTTTTGTTAAATATTTATTTATTTATTATGTATACAGTGTACAGAAGAGGGTACCAGATCTCCTTGTAGATGGTTGTGAGCCATCATGTGGTTGCTGGGAATCGAACTCAGGTCCTCTGGAAGCACAGTCAGTGCTCTTAACCTCTGAGCCATCTCTCCAGCCCCCGGAGTTTTCATAGTAATAGAACAAGGAAGATTATAAATCAAGACATTCTAAGAGCATATTGGTAGATACACCTGTAGGCAATTACAAGCCAGGCAGAGAAATCTCAGCTACAGGTCTCTGCTACTACCCGATGCATTCTGGGTTCTTTGATGGGTGGAGAATAGAGCCTATTAAGTTAATACATTCCAAAGGTTCTTATTTATTTATCAGGAAGTTAGATCAGACAGAGATAGGTAAAGAATAGCTCTTTAGGGGGCTTGTGAAAAATTATAATTAGGTGCTGGACCTGCAATCTTGCAAAGTCTCCACAGGCCTTGAAGTTTTAATTAGTCAGTCAGCCTTTTCAGACACAGCTTCTTTCTAGGAATTCTCCTTTGCAATGCCTTCTGGGAAGAAACTGAATGGTGAGGTTCCCATATCATCTTGGACTCCACTGAAAACAGATGAATTTCAGTTCCATACTTCAACATTGCTCTACATGAACATTAGGCTATATCTCTCTCTGTGATATACAGTGAAAACTGACTTGGTACTTAGCAGTCTATGCCATTTATGGTATAGCATCTGTTTCCCTTATTAGTATGCTGTACATGTTAATGTATGTAGATGTATGCATGTATATGTAACTCTGCATATGGAATGATTGTATTTTTTAGGTTTTTCCTAAACATCCCTGGCAAAAATATTTCTTGAATAGTTTCAAGAACAAAATTCTGACACAGCGCCTCTCTGATGACTTCGTTGGGATGAGCTTTCCTGAGGTTTCCCGGTATGTTAAGTGAAGCCCTTCCCCCCTTCCTCGTGCAACGCCCTCATCTCACACTGCGGCAACCACACTTCAGCACACACACTGCGGCACGCACACTGGAGGGCTTGCTGTAGGCAGCAGGCTCCAGTACAGACTCAGGAGATGTAAGCACAGTTAGTTCAGGGCCTCTAGATCAGTAGTTCCTCAACCTTCTAACGCTGTGACCCTTCACTACAGTTCCTCATGCTGTGCTTTTGTTACTACTTCATAACTGTGATTTTACTACTGTTCTGAACTGTAAATATCTGATATGCAGGATATCTGGTATTCAACTCCTAAAGGCGTCATGACCCACAGGGTGAAAACTACTGCTCTAAGTGGTGCATGTGGGAGAGTAGCTGGTTTTATGTGAGATCAGACAGACACACACACTACCAGGGCCACACAAGAGTTTATTCAGAGGAGTTGCCGGGCAAGTACAGGAGCAGAGAAGCAGAAAAGAAAGAAGAGGCAGGCTGCAACTTGACATCTCCTTTTAAGAGAAAGGGTGGGCACCGATTTACTTAGCCACACCTAGGGGCATGCCCTCCATAAGCAGTACGTTCTGCCAGTGCCTCGTTGGCTTTACCACATGACTGCTACATGCCAGGAATTCTTATCTCGCCAGGCACCATGTTGGGTTCACCACAGAGCATGCCAGGAATCCTTAAAAGAGTCTTACCTCCATCCCAGTTGACATTCTTGCTAAACTTTATGAGGAGTGGATTCAGTTTTAAGTGAAAATCTATATTTAGGAGTTTCTTTCTCTGTTGATTAGTCGGTTTTCTTCCCAGCATGGAGTGTAAAGGATTGCTTATGATCATGTAGACCAGCCTCCTGCTTGTCTCTCTCTTCATATCTCCTTTGTTTTCCTTTCCAGCCTTTGCTTTATGAAGATGAATCTCATGTTGATAGCCATCCAGCACAAGTCTGCCTTCCACAATTGTTGGTACTGATAAAAGTGTTTTATTGCTTCAGGGTGTTTGGGTTTTTATTGTTGAGGGGAGGTAAACTGTTGTTGATAGAGTAGATAAAAGAGAGAGAGGATTTTATCAGACCACTGACATTTCTCAAGACCTTGTAAGTTAGGAATTTATAACTACACACAGTATATATACTTGTAACCTAAGCACTGGAGAGGTTGAGGCAGGAGAATCTGATAGTTCGAGGCTTGGATAGGCTGTCTAGGAAGATCCCTTCTCCAAACCTAAACTCAACAAAAAGACAAAATCAGTTTATCAGTTCTCACAAATACAATTAGGTATGTTATTGTTAACATTGTACCACTTCTCATTTTTTACGTCAGACCAAGCACCTCTATATTTTGTGGCAGTATCTTTATAACTAGACATTTACACTTGACTTTTGCCAAAAGTTCGAGAAGAGATAGATACATGTTTAAGTGAGCTCAGAAATTCTTGCCTCTCTTCAAAAGGAACTGCTCATCAGTCCCTAGACACATTAGACTTACGTTTCCTAATGGTGATATTTAGGGGCCACAGATCCAGATGATTCCTTTTGAGAGTCAAGACCATTCATACCCCTCATTAATATTCTCAGTTAAATACTTATTAATACTCTACATTGTCTTAGGTAAAGATCTACCAGAACAGCATTCTGGCCCTCTTGGCAGACATGAAAAGCTTTCAGTTTAAAGCCCATGTCTATTCATAAGGATTCTCCCACACACCCAGTATACTCTAAACTATCTTGACAACAGAATAAGCCAGAATCAGGACTCAACTCCATTCCAGAGTGAACAGAAGAAAAGTAAAGTTGCTTCTTTATTTATTTGTTTGAGATAGACTCTTATTACCTGGCCTGGAACTTGCTATGCATATGGGATGGGCCTTGATCTCAGAGAGATCCATATGCCTTTGCCTCCCAAGAGGCAATGGGATTTAAGGCAAGTGCTACCGTGCCTGGCAAAAAGTAACTTTTAGAGAAGGAAAGGAATACATGATCAGAAGTGAAAATACTGGGGGACATTAAAAACTGAAGGGCTTCACCGCTGGATGTACACATCAAAGAAACGAAAGACAGGACATTCTGGTAACAGAGGGGAATTGAGGCGGCACACTGCTTCATCCAGGAGAACCAGGGGTAAAATTTATGACACTTTCTAGCACATAAGCCATTGGGAAAGAAAGGGAACGCTGGAATCCACCTAGATGACTAGTTGTACTTCTGTGACAATTTTATGTTGTTTTATTATGGTTCCAGACACTCAGCTGCTCAAGCAGCCTGACATTGTGCTACATTCCCGTCAGAGAATGTGCATCTAGAATATTTTTATTTTTCTAAAGATCCAACTCTGGGCCTAGTGTGTGCCGGGCCAGTGCCACCCCACTGAGCTGCGTCTTAGACCTAATGAGATGTCGTTTCATTTTAAAGACAGGTGGTCCAGAAAATAGTACCACTAGCATTTCCACCGTGTGGTTGTGTCCCATCTGTCAAGGATGCCTTAGGCAATAGGCATCAAGCACTCGGGTTAGCCAGTCCATCTCAGATTCGTGACCATTCCAAAGGAGAAGTCCCCCCCTCCTTCTTGGTAGTCAAGACCTCCTCTGCCTCCCTCAGCATTACTCGGTAGCAATCACACAACAGATTAAGTATAGGCAAATTCACTTTCCCTGCTGTGTTTAGCAGTAAATAAAATAGACTTAATTCTTTTAATGCATCAACTTAGAGAATCCCTTGTTAATGGCAGCATGAAATATCAAATATCACTACAGATATTAGCGGGGAAAACTTATTCTTTTTTTTTATTCTTCCATTTCCAGTAGTCTTATACTAAATCCTCCGGCACAAGTGAAGCTGAATAAGGACACCCTAGGGTTCTTTATTGCTGAATCCTCGCAAGATGTCAAAAGGTACTTCACTTTGCAATTCATTTGCGCGGAGGACACAGTAAACCAAATGGAACCAAGTGAGAGGCAGCAGCATCATGTCTCCTGGGCGTCCGTCTCCACTTAAGTCACTCTTGATTTCTTCTCATTGTCCAGGGCCTTCTTTTACTGTTCCCACTGTCACAGTGATGTGCACAGTCCTGAGCTAATCGAAAAATGTGGCTGCAAAAACAAGAACGAGGAATCACCCATGGGTAATTGCTTATTATCTCTGTCATTAGCCTCTTTTCTGAGGGTCTGTTCAAAGAGGGGAAAGAGGTTTCCATCCCTGAGAAGATAAGAATCATTTGAACTTGGCCAAGATAAGGCATGTGCTTCCCATCCAGGCTCCAAGACCTGATAACTGGTCTTTTAAAGCTGTACACATCACCGCCACCTTTGTGGTTGTCCACTTCAACTCCCTTACAGGTCAGGAGAGTGACCGTCAAAGACTCATCAGTCACATAGCCAGGAAATAGCATCACCAAACTCCACCTCAGCCAGGTTGCCTGGCAGCCATTGCTCTTTCCCTACCTCACACTGATTTTTCCCAACCTCAGCCTGAAAATTCAGCCTGTATTTGACTGCTGGACTGTCCTTGAAGTTACTACCTGCTCACTAGCCTTTGAACATTTTCCTCCTTGTAGACAGTGGGCAGTTTGTTCTGACACAGGTGATGTGAGAATTTATGTTTGTCTAGTTGAACTCAATGGCTCACTAGCAGCTCTTTCCACTTTAATGCAGGAAAAGAAAAATTAACCCTAAATCTTCCAGATACATTTGTCCCTTTTCCTTTAGTTTTCCAAGTGCTTTCATAGTTGTTGGATAAGATTCCCGTATCTTAAAACAGAAACTTGCTCAATTCCAAATGTGACTTTCTTGGCAAAAACCAAACAAACAAACAAAAAAAACCTTCTATATCTCTTTTTTCAATCTGATGTTTTCCCCCTTATTTTATTTAGCTATACAATTCTTGAGACATCATTTTCTCAACAAAACAATTATATATGAAGTGAAACTCCACATACTGGCTAGTTTTATGTCAACATGGCCTACGGTAGACTCCGAGAGGAGTGAATCACTGCTAATATGGTTAGCCCGTAGGCAGGTCTGCGGGCATTGTCTGTATTATTGACTGGTGTGAGCACCTAATGTGAGTGCTGGGAACCAGACTCTAGCAGGATCCAATGAAAAGCAGTACAAACTCTTAACCACTGGGCCCTCTCTCCAGCCCACCATCTCTCTCTTCTCCAATGGTCATCTCCTTCCCCAATTTTTGTATCATCTCTTATTTGGGTTTGACATAGATAAAGACCTTAAAAAAACTCATTTAGTGGTCAATTTTTTTTAGTGATCAGGATTTATGAATTGATCGTAAAATGTTTATATATGACTACTCATACACATACATAGCTTAAAATTAGACATATGTTAGTGATCAATAGCTTTTAGAAGATGTTTAATGAAAGGGCTGTGAGTTTTATTATTTAGCTCTGTCTTAGGAAGTTAAACAACACATAAAGCAATTATGTTTAAAATTATAATGAATTAGGACTAGAGAGATGGCTCAGCGGTTAAGAGCACTGATGCTCTTCCAGAAGAAGCACCCACATGGCAGCTCACAACTGTCTGTAGTTCCAGTTCCCAGTTTCAGGCAAACACCAAGGCAAATAAATAAAAATAAATAAATAAATAAATAAAGATTAAAAAATATATATATATAATGAATTATTTAGGAACCGGTCAGTAGCTGATAGGGCAGATAGATACTTACAGAGCAATAATTTCTGAGCACTTAAAAACAACAAAAACCCCTCAAAGTCTTCATGTGAGATTCCCCGGCAACCATGACAGGATTGAGTATTCTGAGCACCCCTAAAACACATAGTGGTTTTCGGGATCTGCTTGCAGGGACTCTGAGCCTACTACACACTGCCCAGCCTCCCTGGTGCTCTGCAACCACAGTGCAAAACTTGATAACGCTCTCTCAACCATGCATGTTTTCTGCCTACAAAACCAGCACCATATGCAGGACCACAGCTGTATCAGCTTCTGTATGCTGACCCAGGGGAAACACTTCTCTAGTTGTTTTCCAGGATCAGGGCATCCCCTTGGTGGCATTCTCAATGTAGACCCTCTGGTCTTTCAAATGAATTACCATTCTTATACATTACAGCATCTGCTGAGTGGGGCCTTTGTATTGTCTCAGTGCAGAGCAGGAGATTTCTCTCTAACAGTTAGAGCCTTTCTGGTGCATGCCCTGTTTAAACTTTAAACTTTCTGGAACTCTTTTCCTTGGCAAAATGTTCATCTTTAACATCACTCCGCTTTACTTTTGCTCTTTCTTATTGTATGAAAGCAGTGAGCAGTAACTATTACACAGCCTGAATGCTCAGTTCTCTTGACATTTCTTCCACCAAATACATTAGTCCATTACTTTCAATTCAGTTTCTCTCAAGTTTTCAGGACACAGGCAGAGAAGGCAGCTGGATTATTTGCTGGATTATCACACGAGTGGAGTGTCCCTCATTCTAATCCCTTATAGAGCCCTTGTTTCCTCTGAAACATGATCCAGACTTCACTGCCCACTTTTCTCAGCCTTCTGGTTTCCCACCAGAGGTTCCCACTGAGTTATTCTTGCAATAGTCAAGGGCTTTTCTAGCCCCAAGTTAAAAAATCATCCACATTCTTTCCCCAAACCCATTTCAAACACCTAAAACATACAAAATCAGATTTATCCCATCAACAACTCAACTTCTTGGTACCAATTTTCTCTGTTAGTAACTTAATTCTGTGACAAAAAGCAATGGAAGGAGGGAGGGAGGGAGGGAGGGAGGGAAGAGGATCAAATATAAACTAGTGATACCTGACAACAGTGAATTGGAGCCTGACAAGCATGTGCAGGATGGATAGGGTTTGTATAGTTGGGCTTTCCAGGTCCTAAGGTAACTGTAGCCTCTGCCTCTTGGAAGACCTAAGAAGGTACACCACTGGCCTTGGGAGAGCCAGCTCCAAAAAAAAAAAAAAAATCCATGACTGTAATAAGGTCTAGACTTTTTTCATCTGAGGGGCAAATAAGGAAACACATGCTTTCTTATGGTAACTTTCTTTTTATTTCATCCTAAAAAATCTCTCCTCTGAAAATCTGCCTCCGCACAGATACAATCTTTACATACAACTACCTATCTCTCTCTCCACAGTTGCATTCTTCATACAGCTAAATTTTCCACACATCTACATACCTCTTCTACACAGCTGTCTCACCACACAGCCACATCTCTTTCTTCACACACATCGTCTACCTCTCCCTCGCAAATATAGCTATCTTTCTTTCTTCACACATCTCCTACACTCTTACACTTCTTCCTACATCTTTCATGCGTGCTTCTCTCTCTACCGACTCAGCTACATCTCTCCTACATACTCACATCACTCCCTACTGAAAAAACTCTGGACAAATATGAGTTACATATACAGGTTCCAATCCATTCTCATAACATATTATAATTTACAGTTTGTGTCAGGCTGGGGAGGTCTTGCTGACTGAGCATGGAGAATAAAGTAAGCATGTAGCTCCGAGTGGTTGGGGTTCCAAGACAGAGAGTAGCATTGAAATTCAGGACTTAAACAATAAACAGTTAGTTGGCTGAACCTTGAGTCTAGGAGTACCTGCAGAAAGTCAGATTCTACAGGGGGTTATGTCTTAATGTTATCAGTCAGACTTTGGTTCAACAAACAGAAACCTGGGAACTTACCCTTTGTACAATTTGTCGCCAGGGTTAACTAGTCCAGTTTGGATTTGAAAAAGCTAACTTTGTAGCTGAGAATACGGTCATATTCTTATGTCAGTCTGAGTTTATGAAAAATATCCTAGTACTATTTCTATTAATCAAAATTATACAGATTAGGCAGAAATAATCTTCCTGACCATCTATAGCTATATATGTGCCCAACAGGTGGAATATACACATGAGATAAATTGGGTATTTTCCAACAAGTAGTGGGAAAAGTGCCCATAGCTGGATTTAGGAAAGAAATGCAATAGCACATAAGAGAAATTACAGACAAAAGCCACCTGTTTTCAGAGTCTGTGGTCCTGTAAGCTTTGTTTAACAGGATTCCTCTGTCAGAGAGTTATTCATGTGATGGGTCAACACTTGAACTATCAATTACCATCTGCTGTATTTCCCACAGCCTCCAGCAAAGGCGCAGAAGTAACTCAAAGATACTTACTCTTCCATGCCAGGTAGATTTGCGGCCTGTGCCGTCTGATTCTATAGGGCAGCCGTCCTCAACCTGTGCGTCTCAATTAATCCCCTTATCAGATAGCCTGCCTATCAGATATTTATAATTCGTAACAGAGGCATAGTTATGAAATAGCAGCAAAAATAATTTTATAGTTAAGGGGAGGGTCCTCACAACGTAAGGAACTGTATTAAAGGGTCACAGCATTAGGAAGGGTTAGAACTATTGGTCTAGATGGAAATTAAAGATTTTGCTATAATCCATTTTTTTTTCAGACTAGCAGGACCTAAGGTTCCCAGATTCTTTGCAGGCACCTACCTGTAGATGAGTCAACCAATGAATGGTTAAAGAGACCTGGTAACTGTAGATGAGTCAGCCAATGGATGGTTAAGGAGACCTGATAACTGTAGATGAGTCAGCCAATGGATGGTTAAGAAGACCTGATAACTGTAGATGAGTCAGCCAATGGATGGTTAAAGAGACCTGGTAACTGTAGATGAGTCAGCCAATGGATGGTTAAGGAAACCTGGTAACTGTAGATGAGTCAGCCAATGGATGGTTAAGGAAACCTGGTAAGGAGGTAGGAGATAACGTGTGGCTCACTTGCAGGACCATCAGTTGTGGTAGTGAAAAGCACCAGTACCACCTGCAGTTCAGAAAATCAGGATTCCATTTCAGGAGAACAGAGGAGCTCAGTCACCATCACAAGCCTTAAGACAGGGTAAGAACCACCGAAAGGCGACATCTTACATTACTCAGTGTTAAAAATTCGACTTAGACTAAAACATTTGCTTTATTAGGACCTGATACACGCTGTTAAACCTCTACCACATTTAGCCTCTGCTTCTTCTCCCTGTGCTTCTGCTTGGCTGGTGCTCATGAAGATGAGATGATGAGCATTGTCAGCCTCTCCACTTCAGGGTTCTGCACCCCATTTCTGTTAGAATGTCCGCAGCTTGCTAATACTTAACCTCCCTGCCTGCTGGGTTCTATCTCAGCCGTATCTAGTCACTGCCATGCTCTTCCCATGATCCTGACCACTGGAGTGGTGGTGGAGCAGGAGAGTGATGAGCTTTACTGACCGGTCAGTTTCAGACTCCCTGTCCTCGCCCCAAGCCCTTCCTGGTGCTGTGACTGTGACCGACCCTGTCACACTCTGCTCTCCTCTCTGGGCACTGAATTCAGCCTTGATTGTGGTTCCAGCAGTGCAGATTCCCACAGGGGCCCCCCCTCTACCTCACACCTCATTCCTCATATATCTTTGGACCTAACTTGCTGTGTCCCACCAGCCTATACGTGGGAGGAAAGGATTGCTCGGTATTCCAAGCACGCATACCCTCAAACTAAGCCATAAGTACAGGCTTTATGATGTTAGCTATTGCCTCTCATTCATAAAACACAAGAAGAAGGTCTTCAAGGTCTCCAGCAGAGATAGATTGGAAATATATCAGTACTCCCCAGCTCCCTTCAGTGCTAGCAGGAGCCACGTGCCTGGCTCTGGCCAATGAGCTACAGCTCTGAGCTTAGTGTTGTTTTTCTTTCTTTCTTTCTTTCTTTTTTTTTTTTTAAGAAAACTTTATTTATTTATTTATTTATTCATTTGCTTTGGTATTTGCCTGGAACTGGAACTACAGACAGTTGTTAGCTGCCACGTGGGTGCTGGGAATCGAACCCAGGTCCTCTGGAAGAGCAGACGGTGGTACTCTTAACCGCTGAGCCATCTCTCCAGCCCCAGTGTTATTTTTCTACTCCTCTGAACTTTCTCAGACCAACTCTCCTTTGTCTCTGCTCAGGAATGTGGTAAATGAGACAACGGTTGACTCTGACCACCTGGACAGCAGCGGTTTATTTCACTGGTGCAGATCAACGCCCTTGGACAAGGTGATTCTGGTAGGTGACCACACCTCAAAGCTCAGGTAACAGGGAGGGTCTGAAGGGAGAAGTATATACAAGAAGCACCAGCTCTCCTGTAAACCATGGGCTTGGAACAAAAGGTATATTAGCCGCACACATCAAAGGCCATGAACCATGTGGCATGTAACAAAGAATTTGGGCAGCATGCTGGGATTTAAAATGCAGGTGACTTCACCTATGAGGTCCTTCTTTGAACAGTTTATCTGAAATAATTATTTTCAACAATGCTTCCTGGAAACCTAACAAATCTAAAGGTTACAGGAACTCTATATTCTTTTGTTTTAAAATAATTTTTTCCCTAATTTATTGGTTAAAATTTGACTTTTCTATACTTATATTTAACACATTAACTAAAAAACGTATCTATTAACCAAATCTTGTGGACATCATAGTTCTGTTTCTTCTTCTACTCCCAAGAAATGTCCTCATCTATGACTTTGTAAGAACTATAAATATTCTCTTGCTTTTCAAAAGCATTTTAGTACACATAACATTTGTCCTATACCCCACCTTTGTGGTTGAATGCCAGTATCCTGCCAAAATATGTTATATCAATTTATAAAACACAAGCACTCATTTGATCAGAATCATTAATTTCTCAGACTTGTCATATCAGCTGGAAGATATATCAACTGGCAAACAACCATTTCAGCAATTCTACCCATGGCAAGTAAAGGTTTGCTGAGTAGGAAGCCAAAATCCAGATTTCAAAAACTCAGAGCCTTTGAACTTGGTTCTGCTTGCAGACAGGTCAAGCTGACCAGTTGTGTGACTTGGAACAAAAGGCCAGACCACTGCTCTCTTAACCACCCGTCAGCTTTGGCCATGGTTGGTTGGAGACAATGACTTCTCTAGCTGTGTTCATATGTGCAGTGTGCCATGGCTATTGTTTCTAATTGTTCAGTTCATCTCAGCAGAGCTTAGACTTTAGGATGAGACTGACTTAATTAGGGGCGTCATAATTCAAGTTAAATTGATGGAATTAAGCAGACAGCTATTTAATGATTTCATTAGCATTCATATCAGTCTCTAGGCAGCTCCCCATAAAAGTAGTTTTATATCCTGCAGAAGGCAACCCCTATAAGAGTCTTCCCAGTATGCTGTGACTTCATCAAATAAGTAGATGTGGCAAGTGCTAATTCTTATTATTATATATGTCCTTTGAAATATTCTAATTTATGCATATGAACTATAGAGCTCACTCATGTGAAATTTAAATATATGTAACAGTCTTCATCAACATTCAAGTGTTCTGCTATAAAATTCTCAAAGCTTTGGGTGGGGTGTAGTGGTGCACATCTTTAACTCCAGCACTTAAGAGGCAAAGACAGGTAGGTCTCTGTGAATTGGAGGCCAACTTGGTCTATATAATGAGTTCTAGAATAGTCAAGGTTCCACCATGAGATTCTATCTCAAAACACAGAAGGGAGAATGAGGAAAAGAAGGAGGGAGAGAGGGAGGGAGAGAGAGAGAGAGAGAGAGAGAGAGAGAGAGAGAGAGAGAGAGAGAGGGGAAGGGAAGCTGGAAAAATAGCTCAGCAGTTAAAACACTGGCATCTCTTCTAGAGGACCCAAGTTAGATTCCCAGCACCCAGACAATGTCTCACAACTGTCCATAACTCTAGTTCCAGGGGATCCTGTAGTAGAAAGTTTCTGGCCAGCCTAATACCAAGGCCCAGACCCACAGTCTCTTAGTCCCAAAGAATTACACAGAAGCTTATATTAACTACAAGCTGTTTGGCCTATGGCTCAGGCATATAACTTGCTAACTCTTTATTCTTAAACTAACCCATGATTCTATCTTGTTTAGCCATGTGGCTTGGTCCCTTTTCTCAGAGCATCATTCTCATCTTCTTTTCTGTGTCTGCTGGCATCTTTCCTCTGCTCAACTGTCTGTAATTCCAAGATCTGACATCCTTACACAGTTATACATGCAGGCAAAACACCAATTCACATAAAAAAATAAATTTAAAAAAAGAATAAGAAGGAAGGACACACATATATACCCCACATGTGTGTGTATGTATATACTTCCTTCACATACCTATGTATATATATATAATATGTTATAAATGCCATAATTTCGCAATTACATATAAGTTCAATATTTGTATAAGCAGTTGAAAGATTTTATTAGCCCATAAAAACATTGCTCTGGAGATGTCTAGAGAGTCAGGAGGGGAAGGAGGTGGGATTCATTGCAGAACTCCTACCTGTTTGTAAAACTGACCTGAGTCTGGCATGTGTATCCTTAGAAACGAACTGACAAGTCAAAACATGAGTTTCAGAACCACATTGTGGCGTGCGTGTTTGGAGATGCCCACTCAGCCCTGGTGGGGCTTCGGAACTTTGTGATGCCCCTGAGAACCAGCAGCTACACCCGGCAGGAGCTGAAGGACATTGTGTTTATTGGGGCTCTGGAATACTTCCAGAGAGAATGGCGATTTCTCCGGAACTTTCCCCAGATATACATTATGCCTGTAAGCATTACGCAAAGATAATGATAATAGTACTAATATTATAATAGTAATGATATTTATAGTTTGCAGTTATGTGGTACCTACTGTGTGACAGAGACCCGGCTAAACGGGTTGCCTATATTACTTCATTTAATCCTCTAAATAATCATATAGAGTTAAATATAAAAATGCTAACCTTAGGTGTGGGAACAGTAGGTTCCCATGTAGATCAGTGGAGAGAGGAGGATTTAAATCCAGACATCATGGCTCCTGAATTGGTGTTCAGACCAGCATGCTTTATGGGCTGTGTACGAATGAGAACGTTTCCCATTTGCCAGTCTGCTTCTCTTTTACTGGTTAAACCTAAGCTGGTGTTGGCTGGGCCTTTGTACTCTGATGTTCTGTCTTTGGTCACATCTTACATGGAATACGCAGCCACATGTGGGCCCACAGAGGGAGGATATGGGGGGGAGGCCTCTGTCCTCTCTGCTGAAATGGACCTATGGTTGCAATGCCTCTTTCATACTGGGCCTGTGCTGAGAGGTGAGGGCCTAAAGGAAGTGATCAGACATAAAGACTCTGCTCAGTGTGTGTGTGTGTGTGTGTGTGTGTGTGTGTGTGTGTGTGTGTGTGTGTGTACTACTATGTTACAGGGAGATGAGAACTAGCTACTCCAGAGTGGGTTCCTGATGAAAGGGGAGTCGGCCTCATGCTCTGTCCTGTGTGTTCACTCTTGCTGGAGGTCCCTACCCCTCTAAGATGTAGCAGCTAGGCCCTCATAACAATGTGGCCCTTCACTCTTGGATTTCCTAGACTGCAGAATTATGGGGAATGAATTTCTTTTCCTCATAAATTACCCAGTCTGTGGCATTCTGTTACAGAAGCAGAAAATGGGCTAAGACAGAATACAGTGTGAATGTGTAATATTCTAGCTGATGGTTTCAATTACATCTAACTTTCATAGGTTTGTATCCCAAGCAATGCTACCATTTTTCTGGATGAAAAGCCCATTAATGCATTGTGAAATGCACAAAAACATTTGAATTTTTAATAAAATAACGCTGGCAGTGTGTAAGTAATATTGGTTCTTTAAAAAGAAAATTGGATTTTTTGGGGTTTTTTACTTTTTTTTTTTTTAAAGTGTTTTATAAGACAGGATTTCTTTGTGTAGCTTTGGAGCCTGTTTAGATCTCCCTCTGTTGTAACCCAGGCTGCCTCTGACCCCAGAGTGCTGGGATTAAAGGCATGTGCCACCACTGCCCATAGATTTGCTGTTTTTTTTAAAAACCACCCTAAAGTCCCCCTGTCCTTCATTCTCCCTGCTGCTCTCTATATAAATTGCCCAGACTATCCAGCCTTAGCTAGTGTCAGAAATGATCAATGTTAGAGCCTTTCACAGGATATTTCTGTGACAGACCTGACCATGTTTTGGATAGGATTGTGGAAGGACTTTAGAAGTCTGGACCGAACAAGCCATTGAATGTTCAGCTTACTGAAATTTTATTTGAACTTCAACAATAACACTGAGAGTGTGTAGACAGTAAAGGCTTATTTATGGAGCTTCAGAAGAAATTTGGAGAGTTCATTAAAGACTGTCAGCGCTGTTCAGTATTCTGGGCTTTAAGAATCTGTGCTTCTGGTCAGCTGGGGCTGAGTTGTTACTGGCTGTGGTTAAGAAGAGGTCAGAAGCATCAAGGTGAAGCATTTGCTTTATTAGGACAATTGATACTGATTTGCTGGAGATGAGAAATATGTAGTGATTAAGAAAAGACCAGCGTCATTGAGAAGCATTAATCTGGGAGGTTTCCTCAGACTCAGAACATGGAAGCTGTGTTCCTGAGGAGGCCAAGGCTGTACCTTCTAAGGAGACTCAGTAATGTGTAAGAGTCTCCTTCATGGCACTGGCTTGCACGAATCCAGGGGTTACATTGTGAATGGCCAGTAGAGGCCATGGGTGATGGCGAAGCCTCATGTGAAGCAGAATTCTCAGGACTTCAGGAGGCTTCGCACCATGTAGCAGGGGTAGAGTTCCTGAAGAGAGCCTGTTAGAGGCTAGTGGTGGAAGGACAGTCCAGTGGTAGCAGGAGACCCCAGAGTGGGAATTTTATTACCCGAACAGCTACCAAGTATAGCATCAGCTATGGAGTGGAGCCAGCCTGAGCCTATGAGATGAGCTATGTGTACTATTGCAAGCCTTTTGGAGCTTAGAACACTGTGACTGAAACCCACAAGTCTGAGACTGATCTATAGACTGTTGGGCTTTGTTTTACTCACATTTGATTCTATGTCCCAATTCTTCTTGGAGTAAGAAAGTATTTAACTTATTTTTTTATTTCATAGGATTCCATGGTTAAGAGACTTTGGATATGGTAGAAAGACTATATTTTTTGAAGAGGCTTTGAACATTAATAGAAACTATGGATGTTTCTTTTTTTTTTTTTTTTTTAAAAAACTTTATTTGCCTTGGTGTTTGCCTGGAACTGGAACTACAGACAGTTGTTAGCTGCCATGTGGGTGCTGGGAATCAAACCCAGGTCCTCTGGAAGAGCAGACGGTGCTCTTAACCGCTGAGCCATCTCTCCAGCCCCATGATGTTTCAAAGAGACTGAATTTTTAAAGACTTTTAAAATTATGTTTTAGGATCTGATATTAATACTAATATGAGATTACGAAGATGGACAAGAAAGGAGAGGTTATGGATTAAAAATGATGTGTCAGCTTTATCTAAGATACAGTCATTTGAGAAATGGGGGGCCTTGATTGAAAAAATACCTCTCCCAGATTGCCCTGTGGTACATTTTCTTGATTGATATTTGATGTCAGAGGGCCCAAGTCACTGTGAGTGGTGCTACCACTGGGCTAGTGGTCCTGGGGGCTGTAAAAAGCAGGTTGCACAAGCCTTTCGGCATAAGCTAGTAAGAAGCACTTCTCCATGGCTTCTGCTTCAGTTCCTGCCTCTGAGTTCCTGTCCTACATATACAGGTATAAACTGAACTAAACCCTTTCTTCCCCAAGCTCTTTTGGTCATGGTGCTTTATCACAGCAATAGAAATGCTAACTAAGATAAACCTCAAGCTTCCTACAGGTGGGCTGCATAACTAGCTATTTGGAGAATGTGAGTGGGATGGTTGCTAGCAAGAGCGAGAGATCAAGGATTAACCTTTTGCTCCATGATGTTTTTTTTATTTGATTTTTTCATCACGTTGGTCCCCTTTTGCTTCTTTTTCTCACGTGAGCTGTCAAAATGGATTTTTGCTGCCCGTCATTCCCGCTTTGGCTCATCCAAACTTGTCCTCTGAGAATGATCTGTGAAGTCAGTTCTTAGTAAGATATTTCCTATTGATCAGGACAATGTATCAGACAACTGGTAACTAAAGTTTAGTCAAGACAGTAGAGGCTTTCACTAAAAAACTGCATTGCCTACAAAGACCCACCACCAGGAACCGTGATCTCAGACCTGCCCATCTGACAGTCTCTTCACAGTGTGGAATTCTTTCCTTAGGGATCTGCACTCTACACTGGAGATCTGCATGCCGTCAATGTGGAGCAGTGCTCTATGTGTGCCGTCCTAGCCGCCCCATGCAAGCCACTGAGCAGCCAGATTCTGGTGGACACTGAGACTATCATGGCCACCCTCAACATCCAATCCCTGAGGGTCACCCACCCTTCTCCAATGCCTTCAGTACCAGGTCAGAATAACTCCTGAGGGGAAGAGCTGGGGTGGGGGGTAAGGAAAGATAGAAGGAGGAGGATTGCAACAAAAGTCATAGTTTTTTTTTTTTCACTCTGACAATATTATGGTAGTAATAACCCAGTTATTTCCTCTAGATTTCTATCAAATGAAAACCCATATCCATCTTCAAGGTAGAATTCATATACCCTGGTTTCCCATTTTAAGAAAAAAAGCACTGAAATTATTTTTGTGGCATTATTTTTGCTGCTAATCTAGTATTGGAAAGCAGAGCAACTACTATAACAAGATATATTAATCAATTCTCATCGACTCTTATGGATGTTATTCAGTTATTATTTTAAAACCTTAACTTTATAGGATAGGAAGATTTTTAAAAAATTGATTCTACTTTTTTTTAAACTTTTATTTATTTATTTATTTATTTATTTAATTATTTGCCTTGTTGTTTGCCTGGAACTGGAACTACAGACAGTTGTTAGCTGCCATGTGGGTGCTAGAAATCGAACCTAGGTCCTCTGGAAGAGCAGACGGTGCTCTTAACCACTGAGCCATCTCTCCAGCCCCGATTCTACTTCTTTTAAGACAGGGTTTTACTATGTCTTGGAATGCACTATGTATACCAGGCTAGCCTTGAACTCTCAAAGATCCACCTGCCTTTGCCACCTGAGTGCTGAGGTTAACTGTGTGCCCACCATAGTCAGCCAAATGTTTACCCAGCTTTTATTAATTCAGCAAAAGATGCCAAACTTCTGTGATGTATTAGATTCAATATTGGGGCTAGAGGTTGGTCCATGGTACACCAATTGATGGTGGACAGTCTTCTTTGTATTTCCTTAGGTCAGCGTGACCGTTTTGGTTGTCATAGCTGGAGAGATGCTGCCATCTCTTGATAAGGTCACTCAAACTGTTAAACAGCTTTCAGTGCACAGGGCAGCCCCACACTAAAGGTCAATAGTACTGAGATTGAGGAAGTTTGCCCCTCCTGTCTGGCAAGCCTTTTATAGGGTCTGGAGATGCTCCACATTTTGACATTCCTTATAAAGTCACTTAGGAAGCCAGCCTAACCATTCCCTAGATATTCATCCCAGGTGGTTGGGGTATGGGGACAGAAGTGAGGGCTCTCTAAAGGACCCTTAAGAACATCAAATCTCCTGGACATGTCTACTGGAAGCTTGAAGGGTTTCCAGCCATGCTCTGCCATGCTGCAAAGGGAACAGGTTGGCAAACCTGGACAGTGCAGAACTTTGTCTGATTGGTACCTTCTCCTTATCAGACTATTCTTTACAGAATCCCAAGGCATTCCGCAGAGAGGCAGGTTCTCAGAGTGTGGTGATGCTCAGTTCTCAGGAGTAGAAAGAAGACACAAACAATGTCCTTTAGAAGATCTTGAAGAGGCAGATAGTATTAGGGTCTCCAGAAGCACGCATGAATCAGCAACATCAACTCATTAGTAGCCTCCTAGAACTTCCAAAAGTGTGGAATTAATGTGGCTGAGATATTACTCAAACACTAACACCTTCCTACTCAGAGACGTTTGTCTCACACACACACACACACACACACACACACACACACACACACACACACACTATGTACCATCCCTTTCAAAGAGTAGATACTAAATACGATTGACCCTCTGTATTGTGGGGTCTGCATCTGTGGATTCATCCCCAACCACAGACAGAAAGTATTCCAGGGAAAATGCATCTAAATTAAACATCTAAACATTTATAGACCTTATGTCGCTGTTCTATAAACATTATTATAGCCATTATATTGTTTTAGATATTTTTGGCCATTTAAAGTAAGGAAAAGTGTTTAAGAGAATGTGTATCAGTAATATGCAAATAAATAACTGGCATTTTCTGAGAAAGGGCTTGAGCTTCCAAGAATTGGTACTTACAGAGACTCCACTTCCCACAGATATTAAGCAAAGGGAAAATTATAGTAGATTTTTTTCTAAATACAGAAATGAATTTGGGTCTTGGACCAGAAAGTAACTTTGCTGAGCTAAACATTGAGTCTCATAGTGTTGCTATATATCCAACCTAGTTTTATGAGCTGTTTATTTGTTCTTATCATCTGTTTGTTGTCTGTAGAAAGAAGGTCTCCATCCATCTCTAGTAAATTTGATTGGAAAAGAAGGCATGAGCAGATCCCCATTCTCACTGAACTGAGTAAGTTGCCTTGTAAGTGTTAATACTCAAGGGGGAGATTTTTATGGTGCATAGTGGATGCCTCAAGTTCTTTCTAGAATCCTCAGTTAGAGGACTAGGGAACCAGATTGGGCCCCAGAAACCTTTAGGTGCTATTTGGATGTCCACTGGGCTTTAACCCAAGTGGACACATCATCCACTGAAGCCTGTTCCACGCATCCGAAGCAGCACCCGCCTGTCAATCTCCTTGCAACCACCTTGAAGCTCGAATGGCTGCATGTTTAATGTATATCTAAATTGTTTCTGCCCTTTTAATCCAAGATATAAGAATTAAGAATATAATTAGAAGGAACGGTAAATTGGAGTGGTGGGGAGGAGATGAGGTATCCACTGCTCAGCAGAGAACACAGGTTTTGTTCAGCCACAGACCTTCTGGAAGCAGACATCCACTGTCGTATTCACAAGTCACCTGCCAGACTCTCAGTCTCTGCCCTTCTTTGCTGGAAAAGGTCAAGCTAAAATGGGAGCCTCAGGTCTGGCTTTGGTATATGTAGCATTCGCAACCTGCAGGAGACTGGAGAGGAATTTTGAGGCTTCTGGTTTAATGACCCAGCAGAATAAAGACAAAGTCTTAGAGTGTGTCTGTGTCTAGGTTAGAGGACACCAGAGAAAAGTGCTTCTCTCCTTTTACCACATGGGTCCCAGGGAGAAAACTCAGCTCATCAGGCTTGGCAGACATTCCTTTGCCCACCGGGCCGTCTCTCCAGAGCCCACTCTCTTTATTGAGACAGGGTCTCTCATTGGCCTGGAGCTCAGCAAATTAGCTAGTGTGGCTGCCCAGGGGACTCCAGACACCCTTCTGCCTCTCTATCCCCAGCACTGGGGGGACATAAGCATGAATCACTGGGCCCGGCTTCTCATTGTTTTATTTATTATTATTTTAATTGATGTGTATGGGTGTTTTGCCTGTATGTCTGTGTATCACATGCATGCCTGCTGCTCTCATAGGCCAAAGGAGAGTGTGGGATCCCCTGGAACTAGAATTCCAGACAATTGTGAGCCACCCTGGGGGTGCTGGGAAGCGAACCCAGGTTCTTTGGAAGAGCAGCCGGTGCTCTTAACTGCTGAGCCACCTTTTCAGACCATGGCTTTTTTTTTTTTTTTTAAACATAAATTTTAGGCTCAAGCAGCTCTTTCCGCTTGTGTGGTAAACACTTTACTGATTGAACTACCACAGAGTGACATAAAGAAAAGTCCATGGGACACTCTTCACCACAGAGCTTTGCTGTGCCTGAGAGGATTGGGCAGACAGCTGTCTCCCATTTTCCCATGTGTGCTGGCCTTTTTGTCTTGTCTTACAGAGAATCCCTCCAACATCCACTTCATTGAGCAGATCGGTGGACTGGATGAGACACTCCAAGGAACCAGCTTGCATCTCAGCACTGCCTTCTCCACAGGCACTGTCTTCTCAGGCAACTTCTTGGATTCTCTTCTGGCCACGGTAGGTGCAGCTGAACCAGAGGCCCCAGAGCAAGCCCTTCATGGACTAACCACTTTTTAATTTTCCAAAAAGGCAACTTCACAGGCATTATTTCATCTTTCCAAATTTTTCACATCTTCAAGATTACCATCTTGGAGTCCTGCCTCAGGGATCCTAGATGGCTGGGGTTCGGGGATGTCCAAGTACCAACCTTGAGTCTTCATATTCATCTGGGCAGCCAAGTTTCAGAGTTCAGGAGCTCACCCCAATAGTTGATGTAGAAATAACCTTCAGGGGACCCAGAACTTTCAAGGATAAAGGTTTGACTTGGGCAGGAGCATGAGGTTTGTTCAGATCTAAGCCAAATCTACCTCTGCATTGTTCCTCTCTTGGAATCCATTTTAGTGCCTGGTGATGGTTCAGTAGTTCTTTGGCTGTAAGCAGATCCCTGGCATCCATCACAGGATTCCCACAAGTAGAATCCACTCTGAAATAGCAAACACTTACACCATGCTGGGAACTGTGCAGAGACTAACTCGGACATGGGTATGTAGGAACAGAAAGAATGCATACAAAGGCAAAGGTCTGGGGAGATAGAAAAATATGGGGCTTGTGGGCTAGAGAGATGGCTCAGAGGTTAAGAACTGACTGTTTTTCCAGAGGTCCTGAGTTCAATTCCCAGCAACCATATGGTGGCTCACAACCATCTATGATGACATCTGGTGTCCTCTTCTGTATACTGTATACATAATAAATATTTTTGGATTTGGAAGGCAGTGGAATGCTTTACGCACTGCTTACTGGGCCATAGCAGTAGGAGCATAGAAGACAGTGGAGCAGAGTGATTTAAGCTATGGGGGAGGGGAAGGTCACTCAAGAGGTTCCAGAAGAGAAGCATTTTAGCAGGTTGCCTAGAGATCGTTGCTGTGGTGATTTGGTGGAGAAAGTGGCTGCCTTTTGCCCTGTCCAAACTGTCTGCTTGAGGCTAAAGTGAAGAATTTTGGATTAATTTCACTAACAGAGAAAATTTCAAAACAGCCCAGTATAGACTCTGTTATATGGATATTATATTTTAATGAAGATTTATAATGAAAAGGAGCAGGCTGGGGAGGGCAAATTACTAAGAGTAATTTTTGAGGAGCAAAAGGGCATCAGTAAGTAGAATAAAAGTAAGTCCTATGTTCAAGGATTAAGAAATGGAATAAAGGGAGTGGTGACCTCAGGGCAGGATACCACCCTGCTAAGTTTCTAACTTGTGAAAAGAAGCTAAAGAAAAGCTTAGAGCTGGGTGCAGTGGGACACACCTTTTATCCCAGCACTGGGAAGGCAGAGGCTATCTGATGTTTGAGGCCAGCCTGGTCTAAAGAGCAATTTCAAGGACAGCCAAATTTAGGCAGTGAAGAAAATCAGAAAACTGGTGAAGATGTAACTGAACAAAGGGGTCCATGTTCCAAGCCCAGCAAGCAGCAGAACGTGGCAGCTTCAGCCATGCGGTTCTGTTATTAGAGTTAAGGATAGAAGAAAAGAATTATGGAATAAAGCTGCTGAGGCCAGGCAAATGTCAGGTATGTCCCTGAATGGAGGCCTAGAGAAGCCATTGCATGAAACTGTGAAGTTAAAGCCTAGATTTCCTTAGAGATGCCAAGATGTTAGAGATGCCAGAGTCCTAGGACACCTGCTGAGGACAACTGACAGGAAGTGGAACCAGCTCAAGAGAAAGAAGTGTGTTACAGTCAACAAAGCTGAAAAGAATTGGAGATGCAGAGTCTAGAGTTTGCCCAGCTGGTTTTTGGTCTTGCTTTAATCCAGTATTTCCTCACTATGGTCCTTTCGCTATGTTTTAGAGTGGTAATGCATACCCTGTGGCATTATATGTTAGGAATATGTGATCTGTTTTTTGATTTTGGTTTATAGGGGATTGGAGTTAAGAGATTGCATGAATCTCAAAGAAGACTTTGGACTTTTAATCATTCTTGAGACTGGGTTAGACTATGGGAACTTTTGAAGCTGGTCTAAATACATTTTGCATCATGATACAGACTTATATTACAAGCTTACGGGAGCCAGGGAGTAGAATGTGGCAGCTTAAATGCAATTGGCCCTCAGTCTCATAGGGAGTGGCACTATTACAAATGGCTTTGTTGGAATGGATGTGGCCTTGTTGGAGGAAGTGTGCCATTGTGGCGGTGGGCTTTGAGGTTTCCTATGCTCAAGATACTTCCCAGTATCTCAGTCTACTTCCTGTTGCCTGCAAGAAGTGGAACTCTCAAGTCTCTCTCCAGTACCATGTCTGCCTACCTGCCACCATACTCCCCACCGTGAGGATAATTAAACTCCTGACACTGTAAGTGAGCCCCATCAAATGTTTTCTTCATGAGTTGCTATGTTCACGGTGTCTCGTCACAGCAATAAACACCCTAAGACATGTCCTTAGAATTATAAATTTTGCTTTTAGAACTGCCTTTAATGTATTCCAGAGATATTGTTGTGTTATTTTTATTTACTAAGAATTTTCAATTTCTTAGTTTCTTCTTTGAGCTAGTCTTTATTCAGTAATGAACTGTTTAATCTCTATGAGTTTGTATAGTTATTAGCGATTTGTTTGCTGTTGATATTAATGTTTATTGTATTGTGGTCACAGGATGCATGGAATTATTTCAGTTTTTATGTATTTGTTGAGGGCTTTGGGGGGATCTGGACTAAAATATAGGACATTTTATTTATTCATCTGTTAATATTTTTGAAATCTCCAATGGGTGAAGCACATGGCTCATCATCTTCTCAAGAATCACTTTGACATTTGTTACCTCTCCAGTGCCTATTATTTGTCAGGCGCTGCCCTCAGTGATTTAAACATCTTAACTCAGTGGTATTGTTGGATCATTGGGGAGATGATTCCCAGTTTCCTGAGGAACCGCCATACTGCATTCCAAAATAGCTGTACAAGTTTACAATCCCACCAACAATAGAGGAGTGTTCCCCTCGCTCCACATTCTCTCCAGCATAGGCTGTCATCTATGTTTTTGATCTTAGCCAATCTAACAGGTGTAAGGTGGGATCTCAAAGTTGTTTTGATTTGCATCTCTCTGATGGCTAAAGATGTTAAGCAATTCTTTTTTTTTTTTCCTCACGTTTTGAAGAGTGGTGATTTTATTGCTACATACAGAGAACGAGGAAAAAAAGAAAACAGAGAACAAGAACCCGGGTTGATAACCTAGCTCCGGCACAGCAAAAGAGGGGGAAGAGTGTCAGGCAATCCTTTAAGTGTCCTTCAGTCATTTGTAATTCTTCTGTTGAGAATGCCCTTTTTAGCTCTGAACCCCATTTTAAAAATTGTATTATTTGGAGTTTTGGCCTCAAGTCTCTTGAGCTTTCTATATATTTTAGAGATCAGTCCTCTGTCAGATGTAGGGTTAGTGGAGATCTTTTCCCATTCTTTAGGCTATCATTTTGTCTTATGTATTTATGTATTTGTTGAGGGTTTTTTGGTGTGTCCCAGTGTGTGGTCTATTTTAGAGAAACTTTCATGGAGTACTGAACAGATTGTCTATTCTTTGGTGATTCAGTAGACTACTCTGTAACTGTTAGATCCATTTGATATACAGTATAATTTAATTCTAATGTTTCTGTGTTGTCCAGATGACTTATCTATGGGAGAATGTGGGGTAATGAAATCTACTGTTCCTAGAGTATTGATTACTACCGAGTCTGGGTCTTAAAATCCAATAGTATATTTATTATGAAATTGGGTATGCCAGCTTTAGTGCTTCTATTAGCATTATAGTGTCTTATTGATTAATTTTTCCCTTGATTGGGATAAAGTGCCCTTTATTTCTTCAGATTGGTTTTGGTTTCAAGTCTATTTTGTCAGCTACAGGACTAATGATGCTTGTTTCCTGGTCTCATTCTCAGGGGACTTTTTCCCCATCTTTTCTCTCTAAGGCGACACGACACCTGCCCTTGAAGACAAGGTGAAGCTCCTGTAGACAACAACTACAGGCTGGATGTTTTTCTTAATTCATTCAACTAATCTGTGTCTTTTACTGGGGAATTGAGGCCATTAATATTGAAAAATGTTTGTATTGCTTGCTGTCATTTTGTTGGTTTGGGGCTGTTGATGTTCTTGGGTATCATTTGTATTTCAGTAATTACATCTTCATTTTTTTTCTGTAGCCTCTTGGCTAATGCTTATTCCTCACCTCACTGTAAAGTATCACACTAGGGAAGGTAGCCCTAAAGTTAGGGCTGGGGAACAGATCTCACCAACTGAGGATTACCCTGGACTTTTGTTAGTTATCAGCACGATGTCAGCAGGTGGATCCAATTCTGAAGCCATGTGCTGTCCTTTGCTGTGGAGCCCAAGAACTCTGAAGTTCCAAGAGTATATGTGATACAGACAGAGTGTATCCATCCAGACAGAACCCTTGAAAGTACAGAAGAATATTCTCTGCCTCTATCAACTCAAGTGGCTCTTGGTTGCTTGGGAGACATTGGCAGCTAAAGCAGTGTACCCAGATGATAAAATCAGAGAAGTGTCCAGGGAGTGAGAAACTGCCCAGCACACAGAATGCAAAGCTGAGTGTGACCAGCAGAGGCTGTTGTTGGGCAAAGAAGGAAACCAGTCACACTGAAGACAGATGAGATGGATAGTAGATACCTGTACAGCACAGCCCCCAGAGAAAGAGGCCACGAGTTCACTGACCTCCCCATGTGTGTCAGTCTCCAGTTTTCAAGGACCAGAAAGAAACAGCTTCAAGACCTCATCTTTCTCTCCTTTACCCAACTCCTTTGTTCTCCTACATGTGTAACAGGACTTGCACAGTTCTGTTTTTCAATTATTTATGTTTTTTATATATTCATTTAATTTTGTTTATGCATGCTTCTGTTTGGGGGAAACATTTATTCTTTTCCTGAGTTTCTTTTTGTATTCTATGACCTTTGTGTTTTTTCATCTTTTGTCTACATTTAAAAGTATCTTGGTTCCATTTTTTTTCCCCAGGGCTGTAAACACAATAGAATTTTAACAGCCATGGGGAAAAAAAAATGAAGCCATGACATTCACAAGGCAAGGTATGCAGCCACAAATCATGTTACATGGGATAAGGCAAAGATGGAAAGACAAACATTATGCTACTATGATGTGCAGAATCTAAAGTTTTATGTACATATGTGTGTAATATTTGTGTGTGTTTATGTTATGAAATTAGAAGATCACGGGAGAGGACTGTGATATGTAAGGGAGGAGGGGAATATACAAGACAATAGAATATATGTAATAGGAAAGTCAGGACTAATGGGGGGGAGTAAAGAGAACCAGCTGGATAGTAGAGGAGCATGGGGGAGGACAGTGGAGAGGGCAGGGAAGGGCTGGGAAGAAAATAGAAAATCATGGGACCCATTACTTTGGTATGTCAACCTAAAAAATAAACAATAAATACAACTCCTAGACAATATATATTCTGTCAGCTTGAGAAAACCTACTACGTAAGATGTAAGAAAGGGTGTGGCAGTAATTCAGGAGAGGGAGTTTGTAGACATAACCCAGATTGTTTAGACTCAAGCTTTCTGCAGTGTGAGAACTGGTCCCATTTCCTCCTTTAGTTTCATCTGGATGCCGAATGTCTGGCTTGAATAAGAATAGCTCTTATAGTCTCAAATACTGGAATATTTAGTAACCAGAGAGCGGCAATATTTGAAAGAATTTAAAGGATTAGGAGCTGTGGCCTTGTTGGAGGAGGTGTGTCACTAGAGGTGGGATTTGAGGTTTCAAAAGTCCGTGCCAAGCCAGTGTCTTGTAGTGTGATTATGCTGCTCCATTGTAAATAATTGTCCCACCTACTGGTTTAATAAAAATGCTGATTGACCGAAGGCAGACAGGAAGTGTGGGTGGGGCTACCAGACTAAGTAAACTGTGGGAACAGGAAGAACAGAGCAGAGATGCCAGGAGATGCAGAGGAAAGAAGCTGAAATTCTGCTGAGAAAAGGCACTGAGCCTCATGGCTGAACAAAATAAGAATCATGGGTTGAGTTAAGATGAAGGAGTTAGCAAATTATATACCTGGGCCTTAGGTCAATCAGTGTAAAATTAATACAAGCGTCTGTGTGATTATTTGGCCCTAAGTGGCAATGGGGCTGAGAGCAGGTCCGAACCTCTGGGCTAGGCCAGAAACTTTATACTTCACTCTCTCTCTGCCTATGGATCAGTGTGTAGAACTCTCAGCAACTTCTCCAGCACCACATCTGCCTGTATATCGCCATCCTCCCTACCATGATGATAATGGACTAACCTCTGAAACTGTAAGCCAGTCCACAATTGAAAGTGTTATAAGAGTTGCCTTGGTTGTGTGGTCTCTTCACAGCAATAGAGCAGCAACTGAGACACGAAATATTCTACAACTCTACTTATTATCTGACACCTATAACTGTTACTGTGCTGAAAAGAACCATGGTAGCCCCATGTGTTTATGTGTGACATGACTGCATGGCTTTAAATAGGTCATTATTCAAAGGAAGATAAGTAAATTCACATCCCCAAAACTCAAGAATAGATGACAAAAATGTCAGTGTGACCTCAAGGAAAAATCTATCTCATTCATTATACATACATTTAAAAATGTACGTTGGGGCTGGAGAGATGGCTCAGAGGTTAAGAGCACTGACTGTTCTTCAGGAGGTCCTGAGTTCAATTCCCAGCATCCACACAGTGGCTCACAACCATCTAAGATGACATCTGATGCCCTCTTCTGTGTACTGTATACATAATAAATCTTTAAAAAATAAAAATGTACATTGATGATTCTTAGGGTGTTGTGACTTGGCATCTGCTCTGGTCATTTACGGAGGGAGAGGACTCTGGGATATCAGCACCATTACTCACTTTTCAATGTGGCCTGTACAGGAACTAGACCTGCCTCATTGTTTTTCTCCTTGCATTGACTAACCCAGCAGCTCTTCACCCAAACCGCCCACTTGATTTATTTTGATAGTGACCATGAAAAGCAGTGTTCCACACCGTGAGGCCCATTTAAACGGGGATGCCTACTAAACCTCTATGTCCCAACACCTCTACCATCCATATACTGGCCTTTCTGATTTCACACATGGCTTGCCTTTGTTTTTCAGGCCTTCTACAACTATCATGTTCTGGAATTACTTCAGATGCTAGTGACAGGAGGTATCAGCTCTCAGATGGAACAGTGTTTGAATAAGGAGAAGTACTATGGGCTACATGAAGGCTGTGCCACTGTCTTGACTGTGAGGGCACGTTGTAAGCTGGGGCTTCTCTCTTTAGACCAAACCATCCTATCAGACATTCAGGTGAGTCCACCGTTACTCTAATGCATCTCCTATTCCCTTAACTCTCTGAATTTCAATAGTCTGGGCTGCTTGAGTTTATAAATGACTTAGTACATAAATAATAACTAGTAAAAATGTAATACAGTACAGTGTTATAGCTACAGTCTCTATATACAGCACATTTTCATTGGTTGCATTTATTCTTTGCAACAACCTCAAGAGGTAGAGAAGGAAATTGTTTGCTCCATCCTTCAGCTAAGTCTGCAAGCAGCATCACACAGGCCCAACAGTAAGTCTGAATGTGTCCCCTATAGATCCTATGCTGGAAACTCAGTCCCTAATGCAGCAGTGTTGAAGGGTGAGCCATTAAAAGACTGACTGGTTATGATGAACTAGATGTCACTATCAGGAGTGGGGATCAGTAGAACGGTGGGCCCGGCCTCTCTTGCCCTTCCACCTTGTTATGAGATGATGTAGCAATAAGGTTGCTGTCTTAAGTCATCCCCTCTACCTCGGCCTTCCCAGAAGCCCTAGCTCTCCTCTGAATCTATTTCAGTCTTTTGTGTTTAGTCTGTCCAGGGACGATATGAGTTAAGTAACCGAGTCTTACCTGAGGCCACCACAGTTTCAACTGTGTCACAGTAGGGGTCCAGCTAAGGAGTGTGGTCCAGGTTCTGACTATTACCTCAATACCTGCAATGCTAAAGAATTCTGGTTAAGCTAGCTGCAGTCATGAAGGGCTCTGTGAATGTGTCTAAGAATGTCACATAGAATATGCTTGTCTGGAGAGATGGCTCAGAGGTTAAGAGCACTGGCTGTTCTTCCAGAGGTCCTAATTCAATTCCCAGCAACCGTATGGTGGCTCACAAACAGTGTAATGAGGCTTGGTGTCCAGTATACATAATAAATAACTATTTTTTTTTTAAAAAAAAGAATATGCTGACACTTTCTTGACCCTGAGAACAGGTAAAAGGCAGACTATAACAAGATAACACAGTGGGCAGCTTCCGGGGTGTTGGGGGGCATCTCTTCATTCAGGATGCAGAGTAGAGTGCAGCCTGATCACAAGGCATGTACTTCTCAGTGCTGTGCTTTTTGTTTTAGTTTTGATTGACATTGCATTCACTTGTCCAGTGTTATGATCAGAATGCACATGGACAGCATGTCTCAACACAAACATTCCAGGTGCAAATACCATCTGCATTTATGTAGTTCTGAGATCCTCACCTGAAGTTGTCTAGGGAGAGCTAAGCCCAGAGAAAGCCCCACACTGAGCAGCAGTTTCCCTCACCTTTCTACGTGCACCTAACCACTGCCTTTGAACTGTGACCTTGCTGGCCATAGCTTTAGAGCAAGAATGCTTCAAACGCCCTAAAGTTTACCCAAAACTGAATTTTTGAACCTGTTGCTTATGATTAATTCTTAATGGTGGCCAAAACTAACATCGGTAAAAGAATGTGCAAGAGCATGTGTCACACTCCACTCCCCAGAGGTTCCTGAGAAAACCAGAATGATAAAGGAAACTTGTGTGATCCCCACAAGCTAGTGAATGACTGTTAGGTCTTCTAGGTGTCTGCAGCGAAGATCAGGCAAAATAAGGTCTAATAAGGTCTAATAAGGTCTTACAACTGTTTAATTAAATTGCTTATCAAACACCTATTGTTTTTTTCTCTTCCCAGCCAAGAAAAACCTTTGGACAGCTGTTCTGTGGCTCATTAGATAATTATGGGATCCTATGTGTTGGCTTATACCGTTTGATAGGTGAAGACCCAGAACATAAAAGGGGAGTATGCCAACTTGGAAAGTCCTAGCCACCTTTTAAGCTTGAGAACCAAGGATACTTTGTCTTGGTGAAAGCTAAGTCCAGAGCTCCAGCCCAGTTGTTGCACACCGGGATGCTGGGGGCTGGATGATGACGTAAGAGTGTCGAAGGCTGGGTCTAAACAACAGGAAGCACGTGATCAGTATTCTATGACCCTTGGAGGAGAATAGAGATTCTGTCCCTATGAAAACTAAAATACAGGCTTTAAATAGAAGTTCTTTTATGACTGACCTCCGTCCATGAAGCTGCTGTCTACAGCAGAGAGATGCCCTTGCTTCCTCTGGACTCCTTAGAAAATGTTTAATGAATGCTTCCTTCTGGTCACGGTGGTCTGTATTAGTCATCATTAGTGTACTGTGTTCAGACTTCAATTTTATTAAAAGGAGATGATTCTGATAGCTGTGGGAGAGAGTAGGGGGTGAGAGAGAAAGGACCATGGGAGGTAATGGGTGGGGACTGATTTACTGAAGCAGACATCGTTAGGAAGGACATGCCAGGTAATGGTTTGGAGATGGAGAATCTTCCGGTAGCAGGAGTCAGAGAACTCAGCCTGGGTGACAACTGTAGACACATAGACGCCCTAGGAATGAAGTGGTGATGGAGTCGGAGCTAGGAAGAAAATGCTGAAGACCTAAACAAACATGGTCGTCTATAGATGACGTTGATGGATTAGTATCGAGGGTTAAGTGGCTTTAAAACACCTTTAGACAGTGGGGCGGAGCGATGCTCTGAGTTCAGCACTAGAAAGTGGAAATGATTTCTCTGTGAAACATGCTCCCCAGCCCCACTCTCCCTCAGCGTTCAATCCCACTCCTACAGGTCTGGAAAATCCATAGAATATGGTATTTGGAAGAGGTCCTCAAGGAAGGAGATGGGAAATGAAGGGAGGTTGAGCCTGCATATTTGGGGGGGCGGGCTTTGGGGACAGCAAAGAATAAGGGCAGATGAAAGTCACCCAAGGTCAGCCTGCCTGCTTTGGTCATGAATCCAGGTATTAACTCACACTTGCTATTTGCTCTCAACCTGACACCTTGTTGAGGTGTCTTGTTTTCCTCAAAGTCTTATGGAAGCCCAGGCTGTGGGTGTTCTTTTAGACTTATTTTGAATAGAAATTTGATTATTTTAATGCATTTATTCTTTGGTCAGGCTGCATTCTGTGTAAAATTTGGTGACATACACATGAGGTTAAGATAGATATAAGCCTATATGGAAATATCTGGACACTGGCATGGTGTAGCAAGCCAACTATATTGTTTGGTTTTTCTGAGCAAAGGAGATTTCCCCAGTCAAAGTACTGCATTTGCTTCAATCTGTTTGCAATTCTGGGGGTGGAGCCAGGGCATTGCACCTGTGAGGTATGTGTTCTGCATTGACTATCCTCCCATCTTTGTATCCCAGATTGCTTCAGTGCTCAGAATTGTGCTAATTGGGAGGATTAAGATCGGGGTGGGGGGGGCCTGGAGAGATGCTCCGCAGTTAAGAGCACTGACTATTCTTCTGAAGGACCTGAGTTCAATTCCCAGCATCCACATGGCAGCTAACAACTGTCAGTAATTCCAAGATCTGACACCCTTACACAGTTATACATGCAGACAAAACACCAATTCACATAATATATCAGATAAACCTGGAGTCAGATAAGCCAATAGAGGTGAATGCTCCCAAATACATTCTTGTTTCTCTGTCATTAAAATGATAAGAACTACTCCCAGAAAGTTGGGATGCTGTGCCAAAGTGGGTGTGTTGCAGAGAGATGAACATCAGCTTGTAGGACCTTCCTGTTACTGTGTGCCAATGAAAGAAAGGGGGACAATGTCATCGTTTGGGGCATTGCTTGTAGCCACACAGTCCAAACGGCAGTCTCAGAATTCATCTTTGGCTTCCTTTACAGGTTTGTCATTACCAGGCCAGCTAATGAGTGTCAGCTGCTGCCCTCAGATCTCGTGTTTTGTGCCATCCCGTTTAACACCACCTGTTACAAAACAGAAAAGGTTACTTCAAATCAGATTCTCGATGACATTACAAATGTAATGTCAATGGCCCCAGAGACACATCTGAATGTACAGCATCTCTCCAGTGTTATCAGCACAGCGGTAGAGAAAACGTCTCAGCATTCCAACTCCCAAGTATGTCCTCCTGAGCTATATTCTCTCAGTAAGTTTGATTAAGGACACTAAGAGCAGAAGTGTGCTGTTTTTATGCCCATTGCTTAGTGGTTGCCAAGTTGGCAAAGCCCACGCTGCTGTGGAGGGAACTGTCTTGTCCCACTGGATCTGGCGTGATGAATAAAGATGCTCATGATAAATGGCATTAAAAGAAAGTCCATTGCTCTCTCTCCCTTGAGCAAGAAATGGGTTCATTTGAGTCCTTCACATGGACAGATGCTGATTGGGACCAGAACTAATTTGTCTGTGAATAAGACCTAGGTACCGACAGAGCAAGTGCTTATTAAATGAATATTATATTTTGGGATCATGCAGAAGCAGGGACTTGGCAGGACTTAGGTGACCTGGGTAAGAGGAATGGGTTCCTTTTGGAAGGAACACTCCTTGCTTCTGGGCACTGAAACTATTACAAACGCTAAGGCTATAAAAAGTCCTATCCAGGGGGCTGGAGAGATGGCTCAGCGGTTAAGAGCATTGACTGTTCTTCCAGAGGACCGGGGTTCATTTCCCAGCACCCACATGGCAGCTCACAACTGTCTGTAGTTCCAGTTCCCAGTTCCAGGCAAACACCAATGCAAATAAAATAAATAAATAAAGTTTTTAAAAAATCCTAATGAGCATAGACTCAAAAATAGTCAACAATAAATAAAACACTTACAAACAAAATGCAAACATACACCATGGCCAAGTATTCCTTATCTCTGGAATACAAGAATAATTTAACATATCAATAAGTATATAAGCCACATAGTGGATTTATAGACAAAATTTACATGATCATCTCAATAGATGCAGAAAAAGCCTTTGACAGAATCAGCTCTACAAAAGCAAATGGGTATTGGGACTCAGGGTGTAGAAAGATGTAGAAAATGACATTCTTTTTGCCTGTTTTTTTTTTTTGTTTGTTTGTTTGCTTGACAGAAATGTTTATTATGGCCTCTTATTCCATCACTCAGGAGGCAGAAGCAAGCAGATCTCTGTGAGCTCAAGACTAGCCTGGTCTAAATAGTGGATTCTACGACAGCCAGAGCTATATAGTGAAAGACTCTGTCTAAAAAAAAAAAATTATAACTACATTTCCAAATTCCTTAGACATACAATTTCTCTCCCAGGAATACAAGTGCTTTCTGTGGAGAATGACAGCATTTCTTTGTGCCTTACATTTTAATTAGTTTGATTATGAAACAAAACACATAATGATACTGAAGGAATCTCCAGCACAATTGCTTTTTGCAAAGGATGACTTACATTTGTATAATTACACCAGTACCTTTGTCCAGGGAATTTTACATTTTAGCCAGCGATGCTTAGCAGCTTCAACATTGCATTCTAGTTCTTGGCACAGTGTACTAGCGAATCCTCTGTTAGGTTGCACACTGGTTGATTACAAGGACGAATTTGCAGCTTCAATCTGTCAGACTTGATTAACTTTCTGAAGATTAATGCCTCTTTAATTTAGCATTATGTTCTGAAAAGATAACTAAGCTATTTTTAATGGAGTGCTAAATTATTTAAAATAATAAGATGAACAAAACAGCACACTAAGTTTAAAAAGGTGTATGAAATAGTAACTTTTAAAAACAAAATTTGAAAATAAAATTGATCTTCATTTGAATGACCATTTGAACATAAGAAAATTAGATTATGCACTTGACTGAGTATCTGAGGATATTATAAGGAATTAAATTGACATAATGAGTACAGGAAATAGAAATGAGTTAATGACTCAGACAAAAAGAATAGCAGTGTGAGGTGGTTGTGTTTAAGGAAATAATGTCTGACAGCTAGAGTGGGAGGGGACACGACCCACCACCAACAAACTTAATTTGGTGGACTGAGTGAAAATGGACCCCAGAGGACCATATGTTTGAATGTTTAGACAACACAGAGTGACACTATTTGAAAGGTTTAGGGATGGCATTTTTGGAGGAAGTGTGTCACTGGGGGTGGCCTTTGAAGTTTTATTAGCCCATTCCAGGCCTAGGTTCTCTCTCTCTCTCTCTCTCTCTCTCTCTCTCTCTCTCTTTCTCTCTGTATGTGTGTCTGTCTGTCTGTCTATCTGTCTCTCTCTGTCTGTCTCTCTGTTTCTCTGTGTGCGTGCCTCTGTCTGTCTCTGTGTGTGTCTCTCTGTCTGTGTGTGTGTGTCTTTCTGTGTGCATGTCTCTCTGTCTCTGTCTCTCTTTCTGTGTCTCCTCTCCATGAGGATGTAGCACAGTTACTGCTCCAGCCCCTCCCTGTCTGCTACCACGCTCTCTGCCATGAAGATAATAGACTAACTCTTTGATACTGTAAATGAGTGTGCTGCCCCCAGGTTCCGGCCCTGCTTGAGTTCCTGTCCTGGCTTCCTTTGATGATGGGGAAGCATAAGCTTGAATAAACCCTTTCAAGTTGCTCTGATTATGGTGTTTCAGCATAGCAATAGTAACCCAAACTAGGACAGTAAACCCCAATTAAATGCTTCCTTTTATAAGTGGCCTTGGTCATGGTGTCTCTTCACAGCAGCGGAACAGTGTCTAAGATAGAAATTGGTACCTGTGACTAAGGGATTGCTATGACAGACTTGATTGGTGTTTGTTGGAGGATATGGAAGACTTCTGGACTAGGAAAGCAGTTGAACACTTTAGGTGGGGCTTAATGGGCATCTTAGTAGGGGAATGGAAGATAGTGCTGAGGGTGATGTGAGCTGTGGGGGCCCAGCTCAAGTTCCAGAGATAAAGAATATTAGCAAGTGGCCTAGAGACCTTTATTGTGATAAAGAATGTGACTTTTCTTAGCCCTCGGTGGGGTGACCACGGATTCTCTTCTTTGCTTGGGTAGTATCCATGTCCATCATTGATGTTTGTGATGTGGAAAAGCATTACCTGTGATTTACTTCAATAGCAGAACAACCTCTTTCCCCAAGCTCTTCCTGGGCACAGTGTCACAGGAACCAGGTCATCAGACAAGTACCAAGAAAAGAATCCCATGCAGCAGTGAGGATGAAACCACAAACATAAATACACGAACAGCTAGCTGAGGGCAAATGAGAAAAAGAACACATTTCTGTAGGACACCAGAACCCCGATGGTCATGGATTCTATGGCTCCGTGCTGTACCAGCGGTGAGAAAGGCTCACTCTTGGCTTGTCTGTCTTTCTGCTTTTTGTTTTGTTTAGAGACAGGGTCTCACAGTCTGATCTCCAACTTACGATGTAGTTAAGGTTGTCTTCTTGTGATCTTGCCTCTGCCTCATGTGTTGGGATTACAGACGTCTGCTAATGTGTGTGGCCTTGATAGTGTTTTGACAAATGCATCTAAAAACAGTTTATGAAGTCTGAAGCATTTACAGTGTAATGCAAACTTCTAGCATTTCCATCAGTCTTGAGTGTGGGAAAGGATGGTAGCTTGATGGATACTGTCTTGGACCAAATGTCCAAGGGACCCTAACTAGGAAGAGGAAAAGTCGCTCATTAGGTTGGGAGAAAACTAATTATACAAATATGTAATTAAAGACCAACATTAGCAATATGTTTTCCTGTCTTGCTTAAAAGATTAACAAGAAATGTGTTAAAGATGGTGAAGCTGAAATCATGCCTGCTGCTTTGTTATTAAGTCATGGTTATGAGTATAATGTTTAACATCTGGATGGATCTGCCCCTTGTTTTAAAAACTGATATGAAGATACCTGGAAGTGTACTGGTTCCCTCTTTAAAAGATAAAATTATTATTATAGGTGGGAAAATATTCAGTATGTTGAATTTCACTTAAGCCAATAATACCCTTAGACATAGATTATAATTATTTATAATGAAACATTCCTTTATTAGTGAACATAAAGGTACAACTTATAAAAAACCAGTTTACTCAGTTATACATAGGAATTAGAAATGCAAATATTTTAAAAACGGCTTAAATGTCAAACTTTACACCTGGAAGATGCGTCATGGTCTCTAATTTTTGTAGCCGCCAGCAGTCATGCTATCTGCTTTCCCTCTCTGTGTGTTACCTCAACACACCTCGTCCTCTCTCTCATAGAAGGTACCCCACCCAGTACATTCAAGTAGTCACCTTCTTGGGCACAACCTGGCCTGGTTTAATCCAAGTTATCATTTCTGATTTTAAAAGAGCCAATCAAGGCATTTCTAGCCAATGATCCTCAAGGATCAGGTTTTCTGGCTAATAAAATATACAGAAAAGATGTCTCCCTGAGTACTTTGTGTTATGACAGCTGAGATCCTAGAGGCCATCTCTGCTGGCTGAAATGGGGTGTCACACGCTTTCTCAAGGGCTGCCTAGGTGGGTGAAGTTTCCTGAAAGTTCAGCTGTATCAGGATTCCATGTTTATTATGGCTCAAGGCCTCCTAACCCTGACACACCACCCAATTTGAGAAGATCCATTTGGTAATTCTGTGAAGGAATTACCCAACTCAGCTTTCCTTGTAGAGGACTGGACAGCATGGTGGAAACTGTACTGGTGCTTTAAGAACAGGTAGTAACAGGAGCCCTCAAAGCGACTCATTCCCATTAACAGCTGCATCAACATTCGCAAGAGACTCTGCATCAGACATGCCAACCTTTTTTTTTTTTTAAGATTTATTTATTATGTATACAGTATGCAGAAGAGGGTACCAGACATCATCATAGGTGGTTGTGAGCCAGCATGTGGTTGCTAGGAATTGAACTCAGGACCCCTGGGAGAACAGTCAGTGCTCTTAACCTCTGAGCCATCTCTCCAGCCCCAAGACATACCAATCTTAACTAGCAGTCAAACTAACACTGGGTGACTCACAACTGCCTGTAACTCCAGCTCCAGGGTGCCGCCTTCCAGCCTCTGCAGGCACCACACTCATGTGTACAACTCCCCATGCACAAATTAAAAATTAGTCTTTTTAAAAAAAAAAAAAAAAACTTCAAACGACATTCTTTTGCTTTAATAAATGTTTATTTAGCACTTGCTAAATACAAAGCAGTGCATCTGGAACTACAAAGATGCAGAAGAATGCGTAATTCTTGCCATCAATATCACAATAACACAGAAAATAACCATCACACGAGGCAGAAGCAATTAGTGCCACAAGATGAATATCAACATTTGAGAACCCTGAAGGTGATGTCAGCTCTGGATGAAAATGAGATTAGAGGTGGTGCTCCCATAATGGGACATTTTAAATGACAGGTCAAATCCAGGTTGGGGGAAATGAAGAGAAAGAGGAAAGTCAGGAGGGAGAGTGGGTAGGCTGCAGCTAAACGAAAGTAAGGTCGTGAAGGAGGTGGGGTCAAATGCAGAGGGTTGTACCAGGCAGAGCTGTCCCAGGTGCAATTGATCGGACAAGATAGTTTGTTCCAACTTCTGTTTTATCAAGTGTAATCTGGCGGCGTGGAGCAGTCACAGAAGGAGGCAAGCATCTAGACTAGAAGAGCGGTCATAACAGGGAAAATGAAGCTGGCAGAAGTGGATGATGGATACAGAACTGAGACTCAGCAATAATTAAATACGTATTTTTCAAGTGGGAATGTATAAGGAAGGGAGGGGGACTCGAAGGCCATACACGACCAGGGAGTAACTGAAATGTCCCAGGTCACCGCAGAAGAGTACAGCCCATCCTGATTCTCCTTAAGCATGAAATACTCCTGGAAAAGCCCCAAGAGAGAATTAGATGCACAACCCCAAGGGTTGTCTTTTCACATATATCACCTTCGCTCCCAGGAAACTATGGATGGCCATTCGATAAGATTCGCTCCGACTGAGTTGTAAAAGGTTTCCAAAAGTTTTCTGTAAGATTACAGTGAAGATTTCGGAGAAGCTACTGACAGACCCCACCTTATCACATCCAGACACTGGGCAGACCTGATGGAGCATCCCCATCTCTTTCTTTCCACACATAAGGAAACCAAAGCCCTGACAGGCTAGGAGACTGACCTACACCTTACACAGGAGGTAGCTCAGGAGAACCCTCAGTGAGAGCAGATGCTCTTCCTACCACGGCTACATCTCTGGGTGCCTAGAGACGCCTAGGTAGCATCCAGGGACATGCTAGCACAGACAGGTGGACACACAGACAGCAGTAAATAGTAAGGTGGGTGACCAGGTAGAGCTACAAAAGTTCTTGACAATAATACATCCTTTCCAGGTGGGGAAATAAGGCTGTAGCTTTGCATAATGCATTGTGTGGGCCGAAGCCCTGAAAATTGAAAAACTAATTTGGCTTTCTAGAAACATTAAAAAGCATGCTATAAAAATAAATCAGACATTATGACACAGTCTATTCAAAAAACTTTATATAAGTCTCACAACAGAAACCATAGTTTGTTTGTTTTTTATGTTGACATGCATATACACATGGGAATGCAGTTTATAGGAAAAAAGAATCGGTCCTTCAATTATTTGGGAGTTTTCTTGTGTTCTTATTAATGTTGCTTGTTTGTGGTGCCAAGGATCAAACTGTCCAAGCTGTGAAAACCATTCTACCTCTGAGTCAAACCCAACCCACCAACCGTGGTCTCCATTACAGGACAAAACGTCCATAGTAAATGCCCTCTGGGGAGTTCAATGAGATTTCCACACATGTTCCAAATATATCCATTTCATAGAAAATGAGGAAAAGGGAGAGCATAACATTCCAAAATATGTAAATATGTAAGTAAAAATATACAGGCAGATTTCTGATGTCTAAGAAAATCAGCTTGGACACAGGGTCTAGAAGTCCATCCCTTCTGTGAGGGCGGACTCCCTTTAGTAAAGGTCATTTCATACTGTTCCCATAGCCACTGACTCTTTCAGCACGATATTTCAGCGAGTGCTGTCAGATTTTCCAAAAAACCTTCTTTTTATAGAGGATGTAGGCAATGAGCACCCACAGAGCAGTGGCGACGATGTTCTGAATGAGCAGCTCTTTGTGTGACTGGTCATCCTCCAGCTTCCACCGGAAGGGGAAGTAGTCCTCAAACACCTCGTGACCAACATACACCAGAATGGAATTCATCCCTGAGAGAGATCAGAACATGGTTTTCCAGGCCTTTCACAGAATTCTTGAAACAAATTTAATAAGACACAAAGTACACACAGATTATCACCTACTCTCTCAAATAAGTGATGCACAGCTTAGATATTTAAGTGTGAAGTGTATTTCTAAACTCTTAGGAATTAGGAGCATCGAGCTGGCTTGGCAGGTCAAGGCATTTGTCACCAAGCCTAATGACCTCACGCGCCCACCCTCATGGTGGACAGAACTGACTCCTGCAAGCTGTACTCTGGCACATGTGCATCTATACATACAGAGAGAGAGAGAGAGAAAGAGAGAGAGAGGAAGTACAATCCTATTTCTTAGTAAAAACAGTATGTTCTGAGTCATATCCATTTTATACTTCCTGAAAATAAGCAAAGTTTATTATACTGGCTCTAGAAACCGAATGTGAAAAAATGGGGTGGAGTGCTTTGGAACAGGCCAGTGGCCTTCTGTGAGCTGGAGCAGCACAGAGCCTCTGGTTTCTTCTTTGGCATGTATCCTGGAAGTGTGTCCCTAGAACACATGCCTAGGATGCTCAGTGCCTCTTTGAGCAAGGCTGCCTGGCCTATCACCTGCTCTGAGTGGATCACAGCTGACTCACCTGGATAAAGGAACGGGGCTCCTGTCCACAGCCCCTTCACATCCACAACTGGGTATAGGACGAGCAGGATGAAGAAGGCGAAGCAGCTCAGTGTGGTGACGTAAGAAATGGACCTACAGGGGGATGAGTGAATGAAGGCTGACACATCCTGGGAACATCCCATTTCTGTGTAAGACAGTAACGGGACACCCTCTGCCCGCCCAGCTTACCAGAGATTTTTGTTTACTGGAATAACGCCTTCATTGGCAGACATTTTTGTCAAAGCAACAGAAACAAGGCCCTAAGAGGAAAAGAAGAGGTTAAAGGTCTCTACTATGATCTCAGAACACAGTGATGGAGATAAAAAAAATGTTACTTAACTGCTCGCGAGGCCCAGAAAAATCACACCTTATACTTTGCTCTTTTAACTGGAAACCTACCATAAGATGTGTAACTAAAGCATTATCCAAAACCATCTTCCAGTGTTCTCTGAGTCAGAGAAGGCAAGTGACAGATCACACTGACTCCTAAGAGACTCCACAAGGCTGGGGCAAAGAACAGCCAGGCAGTGCACATCATGTTCTTTTTTTTTTTTTTTTTTTTTTTAAAGATTTATTTATTTATTATGCATACAGTTTTGCAGAAGAGGGCACCAGACCTCATCATAGATGGTTGTGAGCCACCATGTGGTTTTGCTGGGAATTGAACTCAGGTCCTCTGGAAGAACAGCACTGGAAGGCAGTGCTCTTAACCTCTGAGCCATCTCTCCAGCCCCGCACATCATGTTCTTAACTGGGATGTTCCTGCTTTTAAAACTATTGCTTGCCTCCTTGTTTCCATTATTTTCTTTCTCTCTCAGTTTTTTGAGACAGGGTTTCTCTGTGTAGTCCATTGTCCTGGAACTGACTCTGTAGACCAGGCTGGCCTCAAACTCAGAGATCTCCTGCCTCTGCCTCTCAAGTGCTCAGATTAAAGACATGCACTACCACAAGCAACTAAAATCCATTTCTTCCTTTTAAAATAATTTTTAATTTTATGTGCATTGGTGTTTTGCCTGCATGTTTGTCTGTGTAAGGGCACCCCAAAACTGGAGTTACAGATAGTTGTTAGCTATCATGTAGTTGCTGGGAATTAAACTGGGTCCTCTGGAAGAGCAGCCAGTGCTCTTAACCATTGAGCCATCTCTCCAGCCTTTTCTAAAGTTTTGCCTTTTGTTTTTGAGACAGGGTCTTGCATATCCCAGGCTGGCTTCAAACTCACTATATAGCCAAGGGTGCTCTTGGATCCTCTGCTTCCTCATGCTGAATTATACACAAGTGCCACCACACCAGTGTTAGGGGGTGCTGGGGATTGGAACCACAGTATCATACATGCAAAGCCTTCTACAAAGCTACAACCCCAGCCCCTGCTTCGTGTTCTTTCTGATAAGGCTTCCCATGTAGAACATTCCTTACATGTTTTCTCCAATAGTCTTCATTCAAGTGTTTGATGGCAAATGCTCTTATTTATTTATATAAAACAGCTTTCTAAGAAAATAAACCTGAGAATTTAGATATAAAAATGTCTTCCTCCTTGGGACTAAGAGCGTACCTTAATGGGAAAGCATGCACAAGGCCCTGGTTTCACACTCAGGAAAAAAATAAGAATGATTTTTTAAAGATGTCATTCTGTGAATCTATTATTCAAGTGAAATGCTTTCATCATGCTGAGCCAGCAGCTGCTCAGCATTCTTCTTAAATAAATGTCAGTCTTTTTTTTTTTTTTTTTTTTTTCAATGTGGTTCTAGGGATCCAAATTCAGGTCCTCATACCCCCCCCCTTTTAAAGATTTATTTATTTATTATGTATACAGTGTTCTACCAGCACAGCAGAAGAGGGCACCAGATCTCATTGTAGGTGGTTATGAACCACCATGTGGTTGCTGGGAATTGAACTCAGGACCTCTGGAAGAACAGTCAGTGCTCTTCACCTCTGAGCCATCTCTCCAGTCCCCATCAATGTCCGTTTTAAGAACACAACTGGAGTGAGGAAGCCTGATTACTTACAAGGATGCAACACCAAGCAGTGAATCTCATCAGGATGGCTTTCGTCAGATCCTTGTAGTACAGTAGTATTTTTCCTGCCTGGAGAAGGAAACAATATGACCAAGAGAGTCACCTCCGAGGAATTCTTGTTTACCTATCCAGCATGTACAGTTATTTGCTAGGTACATGTCCTAGGCACTGGGGGCATAAGGAGGAGCGTGGGACCAATGAGATAAAGGCAGATGTCATATGGGTAGTGCTGAGGCTATACTATAAGTCAGAGAGGGTCAGAGCAGCCAGGACATGCAGAGTGAAGGGGACAGCATGCACAGAAATGTATTGAAGCACAAAAATATCACCACAGCTCTGCATGCTGGAGGTTGAGGGTGCAGTAACAGGACAGGCAGGTGGCCCAGCAGTCTCACTTAGATCCGGGCATCCTCCTACAGATGATGGGGAGCCCAGGAAACTCACCCCATGTCTTAGTTTTTATTGTCAACTAAAACCACCTGGGAAAAGGGAACCTCAACTGACAAACTGCTTACATCACACTGGCATGTAGACTCGTCTGTGGGGGATTATCTTTGCTGCTAATCGACACAGAAGGGCCCAGTCCACTGTGGGTGGCACCATCCCTAGGCAGGTAGGCCTGGATGTACAGGGAAGCAGGCTAATCGTGAGCCTGCAGGTGAGGGAGGCAGCAGGAAGCATTTCTCCATGTTTTATGTCCCTGCTTGAGTTCCTAACATAACTTAACCTCAGTGAGGAACTGTGTGACCTGTACGTGAAATATGCCCTTTCTCCCTAAATGGCTTTTTAACAGAGTGTTTATTACATTATTAAGAAGGAAACTATAACTAATGACCATCTCCTGTCCAAGGTGACAGGAAACCAGCTCAGACTGGTTACGTTGTATGGTCTGGTGGCATTACCCAAGATGCAGAGGAGCTAATACCCAAGAGCTAAGCTGGATGCAGGAAAAACTTCAATCTCAGACAGGAAACTGCATGAAATCTCTCTGCGACGAGAGCCAAACTTTGAAAGTATTAAAGGACATAGTGTTAGTAATTTATAGAAATGGCTAAAATGTACAAGTGTTGCCTATGTGCAGTTCTTGGGTGTTCCTTATAACACCTTTATGATGTAGGCGCTAGTGACATACCAAGATGTCACCCAGCCTGTAAGTGCGAGAACTAGAGTCAAACCCAGACAGTGCAGCTCCGGTCTGCACCTTAAACTTTCCCACACTACACCAAAGTCTCTAGGAGGCAGAAGTTGCCTTGAGCCTGTGCAGAGAACAGAAACAAAGTGCCACAGAGATAGAGCTTCAGTCTATTAATATAAAATTACTCTCCAAACTGTAAATACTTTAGGTTTGTACCATTTAGTAAGACTATCACTTTGTTATGTGTGACAACTTACATTTTCAATCAAGTAAAATGAAAAACTGAGGTTCCTAGTCATACTACAGCCACATTCGGTACTCCATGGACCTTCCTGGTGGTCAGCAAAGCTCATGTTATCACACTGCATTCTCTTGGGCCTGGTGCACAAGCCTTTCCACGCTCCACTTTGTTCCCCTCCAAGAATAGATTCAACTTTGGGTAGAGAAATCTAGATTATTCTGAATGATAACAAAAGTGCACATAAAATATGCAAAGAGGAACCAGATTTGACTCGGGCATAAGACACTTCTGTTCACCTGGCCAATAGGTGAGACTTGTGAGCAGGCAATACCACAACTTACATTTTGCTTCCTCTGCATCTGGCTAGTGACTCCTGCTCTGCCTCTTCCCAGAATTCTCCTAGTCTGATCACCCCACCCCTACTTCTTTCTTGCCTATTGGCCAATCAGCATTTATTTAACCAATATAAGTAGCAAATCTTTACAGTGTACAAGAGCATTATCCCACAGCACCTGTATGACAAGAATTTTAAATCTTTAAAGAAAGAAAGTGAAGAAGATAACAGAAAATGGAAAGATCTCCCATACTCATGAATAGGTCAGATTAACATAGTAAAATTGTCAATCTTACCAAAAGCAATCTACAGATTCAGTGCAATCCCCATCAAAATCCCAACACAATTCTTCATAGACCTCGAAAGAACAATATTCAACTTTATATGGAAAAACAAAAAAACCCAGGCTAGTTAAAGCAATGCTGTACAATAGAGAAACTTTTGGAGGTATCACCATTCCTGACTTCAAACTCTACTACAGAGCTACAGTAATAAAAACAGCTTGGGGGGGGGGGTCTGGAGAGATGGCTCAGTGGTTAAGAGCAGTGACTACTCTTCCAGAGGACCAGGGTTCAATTCCCAGCACCCACATGGCAGCTCACAACTGTCTGTAGTTCCAGTTCCCAGTTCCAGGCAAACACCAAGGCAAATAAAATAAATGAAGTTTAAAAATAAATAAATAAAATAAAAACAGCTTGATATTGGCATAAAAACAGACATGTAGATCAATGGAATTGAAGACCTTGACCTAAATCCACACACCTATGAACACCTGATTTTTGACAAAGAAGTCAAAACTATACAATGGAAAAAAGAAAGCATCTTCAACAAACGGTGCTAGCATAACTGGATGTCTACATGTAGAAGAATGCAAATAGATCCATATGTATTGCTCTGCACAAAACTCAAGTCCAAGTGGAACAAAGACTTCAACATAAATCCAGGTGCACTGAACCTGATAAAAGAGAAAGTGGGAAGTAGCCTTGAATGCATTGGCACAAGTGACCACATCCTAAATAGAACACCAGTAGCACAGACACTGAGAACAACAATCAATAAATGGGACCTCCTAAGACTGAGAAGCTTTGGGCTGGAGATGGCTCAGAGGTTAAGAGCACTGGTTGCTCTTCCAAAGGTCCAGAGTTCAATTCCCAGCAACCATATGGTGGCTCACAACCATCTGCCCTCTTCTGGCATGTAGGCATTCACAAAGACAGAACACTGTATACATCATAAATAAATCTTTTTAAAAAATGAGAAGCTTTTGTAAAGCAAAGGACATGGTAAATAAGATAAAATGGCAGCCTACAGAATGGGAAAAGATCTTTATCAACCCCACATCTGAGGGCTGATCTCCAAAATATATAAAAGACCCAAAAAACTAGACATCAAAATACCAAATAATACAATTTAAAAAATGAGGTACAGATCTAAACAGAAAATTCTTAACAGAAGAATCTCAGATGGTCAAAAAACATAAGAAATTGCTCAACATCCTTAATCATCAGAGAAATACAAATCAAAATGACTCTGAGATACAACCTTATACCTGTCAGAATGGCTAAGGTCAAAAACACAGATGACAGCTTGTACAGCCACTTGGGAAATTAATATAGCAGTTTCTCAGAAAACTGGGAATCAATCTTCCTCAAGATTCAGCTATGCCACTCTTGGGCATACACCCAAAGGATGCACAATCATAGTTCAAGAACACTTGCTGAACTATGTTCATAACAGCATTATTCATAATAGCCAGAACCTGGAAACAACCTAGATGCCCCCAACTGAAGAACAGATAAAGAAAATGTGATACAATTACACAATGGGGTATTACTCATTTGTAAAAAAATGATGAGATCATGAAATCTGCAGGCAGATGGAGGGAACTAGGAAAAACCATCCTAAGTGAGGTAACCCAGACCCAGAAAGACAAACAAGGTGTGCGTGATCACAGTGGATATTAGGAGTTAAGTACAAGTAACCAACCTACAATCCACAGCCCCAGAGAGGCTGGATAATAAAGAGGGTCCAAAGAGATGTCCAAACATGATCTCTGAGAAATTGAAGAGATCTCCTGGGTAAGCTGGGGGCGGGGGAAGAGGAAATGGAGGGATGGGAATTTGATGGAGTGGGTTATCAGCTGAGTGCGGGAGGTGGGTTAGAGGAGAGTAATGAGAGACATCTTGACTTGGGGGGCATTTTGGGGTTAGGGAAAAACCTGGTACTAGGGAAACTCTCAGGAATCCACAAGGATGACCCCAGCTAAGATTCCTAGCAACAGTGGAAAGGATGTCTGAACTGGCCATCTACAGTAATCAGATTGGTGACGGTCCTACGGTCATCAGAGATACTCTCTCCAGGAACTGGTGGAAGCAGATGCAGAGATCCATAGCCAAGCACTGGGCTGGGCTTTGATAGTCTTGCTGAAGGAAGGGAGGAGGGATTGCACAAGCCAGAAGGGTCATGATGAGGGAACACACCAAGACCTCCACGGACCGACCTAAGCTCTCTGCAAGTATGTGACAGTTGTGTAGCTTGGTCTGTTTGAAATGCTCATAGTATCGAGATCAGCAACCGTCCCTGGTGCTCAGCTGGCTTTTGGGAGCTTGCTCTCCATGCTGGATTACCTTGCCCAGCCTTGACACAGGGGAGGAGCTTGGTCCTGCCATACTACCTCCTTCACCTACCTCCTTATAGCAAGTCATGCTGTAGCTGTCAGCACAAACTGTCAGAAAAGAACAGCCCGGTGAAAGGAATAAATACCTGAACTCCTAAAAATGCCATCACAATGGAGTTGATAGTCCCTAGGATCCCTTCTGGGTCATAGGTCACCTCGGTGTGATAAAGGACCTTAACAAAACAGAACGGGAGGTGGCAGTCACTAGCTGAACACAAAAATAAACACAGCTCTCAGATGGAACGCAAACTTGAACACATGTAAATTTTTGATGCTTTTTAGCTTCCTTCTTTCCTTCCTTTTTTACTTTTTGTTGTTTGTTTGTTTTTTCTTTTACAGCGGAAATTCATGGGTGATTTATAGACATCGTAGGCAGAGTAAGCCATGATCCTGCTCAGCCACATTATCAAAGAGTGCTGGACCACATTTAACCAAATACAGATGTCTAACAGGATAGGAATTACATGCTCGTTCTGTTTTAGCCAACCCCACTGTAGCTTCAACAGTTTCTAACCTTCTTTTCAGACAAATAACATTTAATAATACATTTGGGAAGGGCAGTGGCACAGTGGAGGAATGTATGCTTAGCATTTAGAAGGCTCACGTTTTACTCTCTAGCACTCCAAAAACATTTATATTTTAATACACAAATGAGACTTTAGAACTCTGGAAATGCACAGTGTATCCTCAACAGTTGCAAGGCCTGAAAGATTCATCCCCGGCTATTAGAAATATTAATTGTTAAAAGGTCTCAGTCAAGAACCTTGTCCAGGGTCCTTGACTAAAGAGAGTTGCAGAGTAAGGTTACAGCTCCCTGGGCTCTGAGCTTGAGCCCAGCCACGTGAAACAAGGAATAAAAGAGTATGGGAATTTGCCTTTGCAAACCATTCCTATGCTAGGGACAGTCCTCATCCAGCCGGGAACAAGCAGCCCCCACCCCTCACCTGGTGCAGAGCTCTCAAATGCTACCTCAGCTGCACAGAGACTAACTAGAGCCCTGAGGACAGCAGCTCCACTCCCTCAGCTGTATTCCTCACAGGAATAACACAGTGGGGAACCCCATGCACCTTCTGCATTCTAGTCTCTGTCGCCAGAGGCTGGGGCTGGAAATGTAAAGAACTGAATAAAATGCCATTTGTTTTATATGGTTCATTCTCTCTCCACAATCAAAAATACCTCTCCCAACCAACAGATGGAGAACATCTGGGGCATGAATGTAGCTAGTTTTCCAAATAGCAAAGATTCCCCCCACACTGTCAAACTGGTTAGATCATCATCCTACTTCCCTAATTTCCAGTTTTAAGAAAAGGCAAGGCTCACGCACAGCAGAGGATGGGTGCTGGTACAGATGAGTGTCTCCCAGAAGCAGGCGGTCAATGTAGCCAGCCGCTCCTCCGGTACAATGAGGGTACTTCCCCAGGTCCCCAATACCGCCAGGGCCAAGGTAGCCACTAAGGAAGTGAAAAACATACTCAATGGACAGGACCGCAGAAGGGACAGTGCTGAGCAGTCAGTGGCTGTCCCTACAGGACAGGTTCAAAGAACCTCGCACACAAACAGGCCCACATTACCCCTGGCCCATCAGCGCTCTGACGGCAGCCCCCATCTCTAGTCGGGATGATGCTGAGACAGTACAGCCCTCCTCTCTGGAAAGA
>PVIH01000288.1:97931-396633 GCA_004025045.1 Sigmodon hispidus
GAGAGAGAGAGAGAGAGAGAGAGAGCCAGCCAAGCTATGCATAAAGAGCTGGAGAGATGGATGGCTCAGTGGTTAAGAACATAAGCTGCTCTTCCAGAGGACCTGAGTTTGACTCCCAGAACCCAAATGGAGGTCCCAGTTCCAGGGGTCTCATGCCTCCTCTGCCCCCCTCAGGCACTTTATGCACATGGTATGCAGAGATACATGCAGGTAAAACCCTCATACACATAAAATAAAATTTTATTTTATTATTTTATTTTAAAAAGCCATGCATGGTGATAGCAGCCCTGGAGAGGTGGAGGCAGGTGGATCCTTAGGACTAACTGGCCAGCCTACTTAGCAAACTGTCTCATAAAAGCATGGTCACTGAGGAGTAACACCTGTCCTCCAGCCTTCATCTTCAGATGCACATGCACACACGTGCACACACGTACCACACACACAAACAGGAGCACACACAAAGGGATTACCTGGCAAGGGATCACTTACGTAGGGCACCCAGGGACAGGTAAAAAGAATGTCAAAGCCAGCCAAATGCTTTCCAACATCAGAATGACGAGCCACTGGGGCCAGCTGGAATTGATGTCTCGAAGAGAAAAGCAGCTTCTCTCCTGAGCAAGAACAGCGCACATGAGGCAACAGTGAACTTGAGAAATGGTCAGTGACTGGGGGCTCTTACAGTAGAAGAAAAAAAAACCTCACTGCGGAGATGGTTCATTTGGTAGTAGTATTGGACCTCACTCCAATCCCAGAACCAACATAGAAGGGCTAGTGTGTGCCCTAGCCCTATAATCCTACTGCAGAGCCCTGAGCTCACTGGCTAGCAAGCCTAGTCTACTTGGTTAGGTCCAGGCCAATCTCATAAGAGAACACGTGGGCACCCAAGGTTGTTGTCCCGCCTGCACACACAAGCACATATGATCTAACAATCTGAGGCACAGTGGCTCCTGTGAGACAGAGGCAGATGGGTCAGGAGTTGAAGGTCAACCTTCAGCAATGTAGTCTGAGGCCAGGGTAGGCTTCACAAGGGCCTATCTAAAACAAAACAAAACTCAAAATCATCTAACATGTTTGATGATGTCTGATGTTCTTGTACTCTGCAATACCACAGTAAAACATTAGTTAGAAATACATGGGCTGGGGAGTTAGCTCAGTGTAGAGCACTTGTCCAGCAATGTAAGGCACTGGGTTTAATCTCTAGTACTACATCAAGAAGAAGAAGAAGAAGAAGAAGAAGAAGAAGAAGAAGAAGAAGAAGAAGAAGAAGAAGAAGAAGAAGAAGAAGAGAGAGAGAGAGAGAGAGAGAGAATGGTGTTGATCTTTAAATCCCAGCACTCAGGAGGCAGAGGCAAGTAGTTCTCTGTAAGTTCAGGGCCAGCCTGGTCTACATAGTAAAGTCTAAGCTAGCTCAGTCTATAGTTCTGGAGATTCTGTTTCACTGCCTCAAAAAACAAACAAAAGTAAATAATCAGTTAAACAGAAAATAGCATTTCATTCTCAGAAGTACAGTGGTATACACTGTGGACTATAAAAACTCAGAAAAACAAGTGAGTGAAATTAGGTTTCATAATGAATAATTCTCAAAGAATCAATCAGCAACCACATGGTGGCTCACAACCATCTATGATGACATCTGGTGCCTTCTAATGTACACTATATACATAATAAATATACATTAAAAAAAAGACAAGGGCTAGAGAGATGGCTCAGAGGTTTAAGAGCATTGACTGTTCTTCTAGAGGTCCTGAGTTCAATTCCCAGCAACCACATGGTGGCTTACAACAATCTATGATGACATCTAGTGCCCTTTTCTGTATACTGTATACATAATAAATAAATCTTTAAAAAAAAAAAGACAAGAAAAAAAAAAGAAAATTGAAGAAACCATACTGTGAATTTTCTCCTTGTGTAAAGAATAGGACTTCTGGGAATGATAAGGCAGGTGTGTCAGTAGGGACCATGGCTCCATCCCACGGACCCACATAAAGAGGATCCCTAGGGCTCTCTGGCCAAGAAGCCAAGCTTACCAGGGAGTTCCGGGCCAACAAGAGACCCTGGCTCAAAAGAATGTGAACGACAACTGATAAATGATCCCAAGGCTGCCCCCTCCAACACATACATAAGATTCTCACCAGGGTACAACTGTCAGGGACAGGCTTCCAGAAGATGAGCTCCAACACAGCGACCACAAAGTACGTCACTCCCAGCCTCTGCAGGACACCAGGGATCCGCACTTTATCCCAAGACACTGCCAAAGACACAAGCCACCGAAGACTAAGCCAGCACGATGTATGTTACCAAGACAGTACTGTTGCCTCCTGCAAGGAGACATATCTACATTACTTGTAAGTAAATCATCAACAGCTCATGTTTACATGTTGACTGAGGACACAGTGCCCTCTATAAACAAGCAGCTAGTAGGGGGATAATGCAGGGACTCTCCATGGCACTGAATCCAGCTCCTAACCTTTACCTATCAGGAATATGGATGTAACCCTCATGCCCCCAGAGACATGCAGACTAGACCCAAACCACTGTTCACCCTTTAGAACAGGTTACAGGCTGTATCCCAGGAAGAGAACTGTGGGAAAACGCTACAGTGGCTTCCCTTGAGGATGGCAAGAACACCTCATGTGGAGCCCACCAAAATGAGCTCTCTCTAAGCTAGTGGTTCTCAACCTGGGGGTTGGGCAATTCTTTCACAGGGACTGCCTAAGATCTTTCAAAAACAGATATTTACAAGATAATTCATAACAGTAGCAAAATCACAGTTATGAAGTAGCAACAACATACTTTTATGGTCAGGGTCACTACAACATGAGGAACTACATTGAAGGGTTGAAGCATCAGGAAGAAAAACCACAGGTTGGGCTGGAGAGATAGCTCAGAGGTTAAGAGCATTGGCTGAGTTCGATTCCCAGCATCCACATGGCAGCTAATAACTGTCTGTAATTCCAAAATGTGACACCCTTACACAGTTATACATGCAGACAAAACACCAATTCATATAAAAAAATTAAAAAAAAAACCACACTGGTCTAAGCTCTTAGGTTCCCAGTAAAGGCACTTTGCACCAAAGGGCTGGATTTGGCTGATGTGTATCTGCTCTTCTTTGTCAGAAACAAGGCAAGTCCCCAGGACAGTAATGCTGCTTTTCCTGTGTGCACCTGGTACAAAGCTCACATTGCTGTTCACCATCTGGTGTCACTGAAGAGCACAGAGCAATGGCAAGAGCCCCCTTCCCAGTAGCACAACAAGCACACAGATAAGGACAGATCCTCCTCCTCTTTCTTTCAGGACAAGGTTTTTCTGTGTAGCCCTGGCTGTCCTGGAACTTACTTTGTAGACCCAGCTTGCATCAAACTCACAAGAGATCCACTTGCCTCTGCCTCTCAAGTGCTGGGATTAAAGGCCTGTGCCATCACGCCTGGCAAGTACAGATTCTTAAATTAACAGCAAAAACTAACAGTCTATGGAACCAAAAGGGCCAGGAGACAGAGGATTAGAACGAAATGACCTAGTCATTTTCTCCTGTCCCTTATTTAATACATGGACATGACCCAGAAACAACAGATCAACCTCCCCCAGCCTGGCATTTCTTTTGTATCACAGCAATCACAGGAGTTGCAGAGGTGTCTCCCATTACTAAATTTCCAAGCTAAGTGTAACAGTACCCAATGGTATACAGACAGTAGACATACTCTTCTAATAATCAGTTCTTTGGGAGGAAGCTGGGATGGAAGAATTACATTAGATGATAACACGTAGGGCTCCTTGGCTAAAAGCTTGCCTACCACGTGCAAGGGCCTGGGTTTGATCCCAAACATTATCTTTTCCATAGTTCAACCTGACTATATAGAAACAAAGGGGCAAAGATACTTACATGGACCAAGGCAATAATTAGGGTTGACTATGATAATTCCTATACATATTAGCAGGAGACTTCTCCATGAAATTTTCCCCAGCAGTCTGAGTTTTGAACATCCTCGTTGTAGGATAGATGTCATTGACAAGAAAGTTGAAGTTCCCATAATAAATACAAACCTATAAAAGAAAGGCTATTGGTAGGTGGCCATTTCCAGTTTTTATACATGTATCCCTAATATCTCCTAGGAGAGAGGTGACATGCTATCCATCCACAGCGGCCAGTTACTGAAACAGTATCAGGCTCATAATATGGAAGGGGTACGAATACAGCCCTGCAGCTGTGAATTCTGACAGAACATCTTCAAGTCCTGCCGAAGGAGAAAAACTGGCTAACAGTAAGGGGGATTTCCATGGACAACCATGCAGACATTTATCAGAGAGGAAAGCAATGCACACTGCGATCCAAGGGGCTTGCATTAACACGTCTCCCAAGTCCTTCAGAAACAAAACATTCAGATCCTTTAGAAACTCATTCCTTCTTCTCAAAGAAAAAAGCTTTTCTCTCTCTCTCTCCATTTGGTAAGATTCACACAAATTTTCCTTTCCTTTCTTTAAACACACAAAATCTCCCTTAAAGAAAAAAAAACTGAGTGTGAGATGCCCGAAGGGTCACGTGTTCAGTCAGGCCTCATTTGGTGGTGTTCTCAGAGATCACGGGGCCTTCTGGACACCAAGCCTACTTGGCCAGCCCAGGGCTGCAGGGTGGGGCTCGAGGCCTGGGGCAGCCCCTGTTCCTACCACAAGACTCTGCTTCCTGCTTTGATGCCAAGTGTGAAAAGCTGCCTCCTGCTCCCACTGCCAAGCCACCCCAAGCTAAAGTGATTTCCTCTTCTAAGCTGCTCCTAAGGTATTTTGTCGCATTGAGGAGAAAAGTAGCCAATACAAAAACCACAGTATAATCTTGCTAAGTATTGGCTCAGTGGTAGGGAAGCAGGGCTTGCTCTGGCTGCCTCCCAGAGTCCCCTGGCTCTCTTTCCAGGACTTAGTTGTCCCTTAGAGCACTAGGCAGGCAGTATGCTGGAGTCACTACCAGATCTCGGGCAAACAATTCTCACCCTATCCAAATCCTCTCAAAAAAACAAAACAAAACAACCCCCCCACACACAAATATTTCTCCCCAAACCTTAAGTCTATCTATGGTAGTAATAAAACACCAGAGTCCCAACATAGGAAACATTCTTGTGGACCTGTCTCCAATGATAGCACACTAATTTTTGCTCAAAGCATCAGGGTAAACACAAGTGGTGTGTCATATAGGAAATGTGCCTTGACAAGACCAAAAATCCACTAGGGAAGTTTTTTACTCTACTATTATATTAAATTTTAATTTACAACTATAATTTCCTGCTATATATTTATCCATATTCACAGACACCAGTTTACCATATATATTTTTAAGAAATATGATTTACATATATTTAGGAGATTCATGGAACTTGACTATAAATTCAGCATCAGTAGGATTTCAGCATCAAATAGAGAATATCTTTTCTAACAAGATGTTTCATAGGAAACCATTGATCTTTGGGGCTGAGACCACGGCTCAGTGGTGCTTAACACACACAGGTCTTAGTTTCGATCAGCCCCATGTGGACACATAAATGTCAAACATCTTTTATGTACAGATGCATGATGCCAAGTACACTAACAACCAGGTAATATAACTGGGGCTTCACAACAGTAAGTGCAGACTCATGATCCAGAACTGGTCACAGAGAGGGGCACCACCCTTTCAAAGACAAAGGACAGGAGATATCTGTGGAAGAGCCAGTGACAGGCAGTGGAGATGGAATATTATGAAATATCTCTCACATCCTAAGAGGCTGGAACTTTTGATGATCTTCACAGCCAGAGTTAATAATACACTCTGAAGTGACTTAAGACTGCTACCGTTAAGACTATGTATTCAGCCTGTCTGTTCAATCTACCTTTAGAAGAACAATATGACAGTCAACCTTCCTTGTTTTGGGTTTCCCATAGTATCAACCTTACAGCCCAAGCTAATGTATAGTTTTAATCTTAAATTATATACTATGCCTCTGGCCCAGATAATATATGTATGCCATTTGCCCAAAACAAAGCAAATACAGAAGTTGAAAGCAATATCCTTAAAACTACCATAAAAGTCGAAAGCAACCAGTTGTGAATACTGGTTGATAAATAATGATGCTATTGTCTGTGTCAGTTGGGATCAGCTGGAGCCAGTGACTTAATCCCTTGTAGAACTCTAGTAAGGATTTCTGTAAAGTACTCATCCCTTCCCTGTGGGTGCTCTCTGTGATGTTCAGTAGATGTGGAGGGAAGCCCTTTGTTAGGAAGACACACAGACAGATGTACAGTCACACAACAGTCAGACACAGGGAGGGGCAGACATGACTTCCAGCGGGTACAGATTCATGTGGGGTAGGAGGTAGAGATTTCAAGTCTGGACTCGTTTGTGGTTAAACAGCTCCAAGAGGAGGGAAGGGCTGTTGTCTCTTTCTGCTGTTGTCACCAATGCATTATTGGTGACTGGAGTTAATCACTAATGTGTTCGTGAGACCCTCACAAGACATGTCAGCTCACCATGGGAAGACAAGGTCGGCCACAGTCAGTCCTGCAAAATGATGTGAGAACAAACAGTAAGAAAGATAATTCTAGGATATAAATACTTCCCAATTCCAAAATCTGTACATTTCACTGCATAATACACAGACAGGAGCCACATACAGTTACTGGGCCTAGGGCTGGGAATGGTTCCCCGATCATAAACCATTCAAACTACAAGTCTGTGGATGAGTTTGTACCTCTCATCAGTACTAGACAAAACCTATTCTCTCCCCACACCAGACACTCCATGTCTCGTCTTCCAGGAGAACGCCCAACAAAGAACACAACTGAAACCATTCGGTCACACAAGAGAAAGCTGGTGTTTGGGTATGAATGGGAGACAGAACTCTTGCTTTCAATTTTTCTGTTAACGTTATTACTTATGGATGGGGAGGAATGTGTAGAGGTCAGAGGGCAACTCGGAAGTCACTTTCACAGTGTGGGTCCTGGGACTGAACTCAAGCTGGCAGCCAGGACCCCTACCTGCTGAGCTATTTTGTAAGCACATGACCCTTGCTTTACACTTGACCTCAGCCAAGAGGCCAAGCAGGGGTAAGTCTTGTTTATGTAGATAACTTAAGCACAATTCAAGTTTTACAAGCATCTGGACTCTAGATCTGAGTATTGAGCTTCAGCAGCAGCAGACTCAGTCTTCCATGCATAGGATCTGGATGTCACTGATCAAACACAAAGCACTCTCTTCTAGAAGCTTCCACCGACTTTTACAGAATAAAACATATTCTGAAATTATGAAAGAATTATAATGTAAAAAATATTTATTTTTAGAAAAGAAAAATATTCTGTCTGTCCAGAATAAAAACAACTAAAAAGTTGTCTTTTTACTTGTGACAACAGAGTCTGTAACAATCAGGTATTTTATGTCATTTTCCTCGTTCTAAAGTACCCACTGTCTAGGAACTACCCACCCAGATTTATAGCTATTATTGGGTACCACTCATACTAATCTTTGTAAATAGCACCCCAAGAAAGACTGCGAGTCTTAGAAAAGGCAGGCTCTTACAAATATAGTAGCTCTGCTATTTAGACTGTAATGATCAGATAAAAACCAAGTCTTTTACATTTCCTGTGGAGATCAGAAGTCACACAGCAGAAAAAAAAAAAATCTAGTCTCTGTGTCATTATAATATTTCTTTTTTTTTTTTATTTAAAACTTTATTTATTTATTTATTTGCCTTGGTGTTTGCCTGGAACTAGAACTACAGACAGTTGTTAGCTGCCACGTGGGTGCTGGGAATCGAACCCGGGTCCTCTGGAAGAGCAGACGGTGCTCTTAACCGCTGAGCCATCTCTCCAGCCCCCTCTGTGTCATTATAAAGAATCACTCTAGATCAAAGGGAAAACAAAACTAACGGAGTCCTGAGTAAGCCCAGAGTGGACACAGGCTTGGAGGGCCTGGGGGAGTGCCCACAGGGCATTCGGAGTCTCCTCAGACCCACAGTTCTCTGGGGGTCAGGCTGGGGGACCAGTAGCTTACCATTCCAACTTGAATGTTTGAAGTACCAATATTTTCCTCCTCCATAATTCACGAAGACCATGAGGATGAGAGATATCCTATAAGGCACACAAAGGAAGGGTGATGCGTTCACACAAGGTGCATCACGTAATAATGTGACTCTACAGAGCAGTTTTGGACGAAAGTAAAAATTTAAGATATGATTATCTGGTGCTCACCATGAGGGACCACACAATCATGTTCTGTCACCAACACTTCTAGTAATATCTTGAGAAAATTGTATACACTTGGACTAGTAATATGTCTCGGCTGGTAAAGACACTTAGCACATGTCTAAAGACCACAGCCCCATATAGTAGAAGGGGAGAATTCACTCCTGTAAGATGTCCTCTTATCTCCACAGGTGCACCATAAGCAGGAATCCCCTACACACACACACACACACACACACACACACACACAGAGAGTTTCATAAACCCATACTATACTACTGATTTATTTTTTATTTTTTTGAGTGAGTTTCTCTGTGTGTAACTGTCTTGGCTATCCTGAAACTCACTTTAGATCAGGCTAGCCTCACTATCCTGAAACTCACTTTAGATCAGGCTAGCCTCAAACTCAAAGAGAGTCACCTGCCTCTGAGTGCTGGGATCAAAGATGTGCGCCACCTCACTCTGCTTATGCTACTGAATTTCATGATCTGGAAACAAAGTAACATGTTTCCAGTAATGCAACTTTTTAGAAAAATTATTCTGGATATCTCAGATTGACTGTGACAGAAGACAGAGAAGCCTGGGACTCGGAAAACTAAGGCCCACAACTTGAGTCTTGCTTTCTTATGAGGCACATCCTCAGCACTTAAAGCTACAGACAGAAAAAGAATACACTCAGATGGACTCTGTATAGGGCTATCCTTTGGTGCTATCCTGAGAAGGGACACTCTGACCACTTAGAGGCTTCTCTGCATGTGACCCCACTGCCTACACCAGAAGCCTAGCTCTCCCCCTTGGCAACTCTGTGCCTGAGGAAGTAAGCTATTTGACTCAGTGGCTCATTTCTCCGTCGGTGAAAAGCACATTTCATGGTATTTACTAGGAGTTCAAATAAGATGGGTTAGAGCTGCACAAGGTGGTCTCCATGTTATACACTGGGATTGTTTTGTTGGAAACCCAAAATCTGCTAATACCAAATGGGTCCATGATGCCACAGGTGGAAACACCACCCGCTGTCATGTCAGCTCATAGTAAAATGAAGGAGCTGGTTGGTGGTGAAGCAGATTTTGCTTTCTTTAATTGGAGCTTGCCATAAATCCCAGAATGCCTCACGCCAGCCCCCAGAAGAAAAGACACAAAACAAACCCCAACAAACAAACAATCCACAGGCATTGTAAAAATCCTGTCTAAAATCACTTTCAGGTACTGCATGTGAGACGAAGAAAAGAAAACTAAATTTGTGCTTAGATCTGGGTCTCAGCCATAAGATTTCTGTGTTGATATTCAAGCACTCTGAACTCTGAAACACTTCTGGCACTAAGGGTTCTGGATAGGGGCAGCTCATGCAAACATAGAGCCGGATGCCATGTATCTAACAGGGTCCTTGGGACTCAGGAAATGTGGGGCTATCTGTGGATGTCAGTTATTCTCAGAAGAAAGAAACGGAAAAAGTGACACTGTGTGTTGTAGTTTTGGCTTTACCGTTATCTACTTTGTCAGAGTTTGGCCTTGGCCCTTCTACCAGAAGTATACAGTATGACAAGTTAGGACATGTGACTGTGGATCTGCCATCAGAGGCCTTGTTGCTCGGCGAGTTCTAGTACTGAAGGGTGAGGGAGATGCAGCTGTGGGCTGACATACCTTCCAAGCTGCTGCTTCTTGCTAGTGAGATGGTAACCCAAGCCTGGCCACTTGCCCAGACCACTAAACTCACTAGTGGAAACTGGTTCTGGCCACCTTACACCATTCTTTTCTCTTAACCTCAGAATGACCTTGACTTTTGCTTCACTTTTTTGTTTGCTTGCTTGCTTTTTATGGTGCTGGGAAATTACCTCAGAGCGCTGTGCAAGCTCTGTACTCTGGTCCTTTCCATGACAAGCCCAAGAAAAGAACGAAGACACTATTACTTTTTTGGTTTTTGACAAAGGGTCTTGTTAGGCATCCAAGGCTAGTGCTAAATTCCCATCAGTCTTTAGCCTCAGCTTCCAGAGTGCTGAGTGCAACACTATACCAGCCTAGAAAATTAAGAATATGCAAAATACTTTAAGCTAAAAATGGGCTTGTGTTTAACCACAAAATCTGACATGGACCCATCCTCACCACAATGAGCCCCACTTACCCCCTAAATGTGTCTATGCTTCGGAGACGGGATGGCAAGGCAGACGTGCGCCGTGTCTCTGGTTGGCAATCGTCACTGAGAGGGTCTGCTCTGCTTGGGGATCCTAGCTCCTTCCAAACAAAGGGAGCAAGAGGTGGTATTTAATAAGGCTAAGGAATAGATTTCAGTATTTGATAATTTAGCAAGGAATTTAGAGTGGAAAAGTAAGAATAACTTTTGGACAATAATTTGACTTTTTAAAGAGCCCATTCAGAGGTTCTATTCTCTACTTCATTTGAATTTTTTTATGCCCTTTGCTGATAGTCATGTTGATAATGACACGAAGAAATGGTTCTGGGGTTAAGGGTGTAACTCTGTGGCAGAGTGCTGCCTACCATGTGAAAGACCACACATTCATCCCCCTGCACCAAAAAAAAAAAGGTGGGAACTAGTTCTTAGTCAAGACCCGACATAAAGACAAATACGTTGCTGAGAATTTATTAATTCAAATGTAATGGTATATTTAGTCATTACAATGGCCATCAATATTTATACATTTAATACTGATGTTCTAGATCATTTATTTTCAAATAAAGCTGGCTGCTGAGTGAAAATTGCACATCGTAAGGAAGCCCCGGCTTCCACCCTCACTGAAGAAGAGAGGGGTATGTAACCTCCACAGAAGCTGAGGACAGGGCTGCTCTTTACTAAAGACACGTGTGGGGGGGTAGCAAGATGGCCAAGCACCAGCTGCATAGGCCACACGACAGAGACCATGGTGGAAGGAGAAAATCTATTCCCAAGGGTCTTCTGAGCTCTACATGCAGGCCATCGTGAATGCATGCACAGACTCACACCCATGTGTCTCTCTCATACACACACATTAATAAGTAATAAAATAAAAAATTGATGTGAGGGGACTGGGACAGCTGGAAAGGTGCTTGCCTAGCATATTTGAGGCCTTGGGTTTGATTTCCTGTACCAAATAACCAAACAAGATGAAATATGCCTGTAATCTCATACCTCAGGTGGTGGACAATAGGAGAATCAGGAGCCCAAGGCTATCCTTAGCTACACAGTGAGTTAGAAGTTATCCTAAGCTACACGTGACCCTGTCTTCAAGATAGGAAAAGGTGGGAGGAGAAGGAAGGAAGGAAGGAAGGAAGGAAGGAAGGAAGGAAGGAAGGAAGGAACAATCAAGCATTCAGGAAATGCTGGCTTATTCTGATAATCCATTTGGGATTATCAGACAGAAAGAAGAATCTAGGTCCTGACCAGGAATGCTGCTTCTGGACAGAGTCTGTATACAATGGCCCTGAGTTAGAAAATCAGAACAGAGGAAATATTCAGGACATACAGCCTGGCTTTCCACAATATAATTAAAGTGTATTAAGCTGGACAATAATGCTCACTAAAGGGAAATTATAAATCCAAGTCCAAAACCTCCCAGAAAATACATGTAAACTCAAATAACTCACAGAATTGATGAGGCGGTCAGTTTCTCGAGAAGTTATTGCCTTAGAAATCCAATTATTAAAGTCATCCAAACTGTATTAAAAAAAATAAAATCCTCCATTAGTTTTTTTTTCTTGAATGGTAATATTTTCAAAATGGCTAAATACAAATTTAAGTTCCATAAACATTATGAAATTTTTTTAGAAATGGCAAAATAGAGATCAAAGTTTGTGGTAGCCTCATAAGTTAATATAGTGGGATTATATTCTGTTACATTGTAAATAATTGTCCCGCCTACTGGTTTAATACAAATGCTGATTGGTAGAAGGCAGACAGGAAGTATAGGCGGGGCTACCAGACTAAGAAAACTCTGGGACAGGAAGAACAGAGCAGAGCAGAGAAGCCTGAGAGACACCAGTGGAGACACCAGCAGATACAGAAGAAAGAAAACAACCATGCTGCTCTGAGAAAAGGTACCAAGCCACATGGCTAAACAGATTAATGGAAATAAACTGAGTTAAGATGGAAGAGCTAGCTAGCAATATGTCTGAACCATAGGTCAATCGACATGAAATGAATATGTCGGTGTGTTTCTGTGGGACTGCAGGTCTGCAGGTCTGGACCACAGGCTGGACAGGCCAGAAACTTATTATTACAAGTTAGTAAGAATAATGGTGGAGACTCAAAGAACTGTGAAAATCTCATCAGACAGTGTTCTCTGTCATCAGGCTTCTTACTGCTATTAAAATTAGAAGTACAAATACATGGCAACAATTAGAACCATTCAGCCTAGGAATGACTCAACAGAACACACGAATAAGCAATTACATACAAAAATCAAAAAGCATCCTCTGTGTGACTGCAACTACATACAAATGCATACGTGCACACTGAGCAGCTAGAGAGAGCATTCATTGGCAATGATCCAATTCTTTTACTTGTATGATTGACCTAATTTAAAAATTAAATTCTTTTACATGGTTGACAAAAGGTTAAGATGAGATGTCTACTTGGGCATACGTCTTTTTTTTTTTTTTTTTAAACTTTATTTATTTGCCTTGGTGTTTGCCTGGAACTGGAACTACAAACAGTGGGTGCTGGGAATCGAACCCGGGTCCTCTGGAAGAGCAGATGGTGCTCTTAACCGCTGAGCCATCTCTCCAGCCCCGGGCATACGTCTTCTAAAGATCTCCAGCCCACAAGACAGCTCACTAAGTAATGATGCTTGCCACCTAATCCCACAACCTGAGTTTGATCTCAGGACCCCATATGGTAGAGAAGAACTGCCTCCCAAGAGGTGGCCTATGACTTACTCACACACACACACACACACACACACCACACACACACTTAAAAAAAAAAAAAAAAAAAAAAACAGAATGGGTTTTGGGGGTTGTGGTGTTGCATGCCTTTAATCCCAGCACTTGAGAGGCAGAGAAGAGTAGATCTCTGCATTCAAGGCCATCCTATTATGAGCAGGGCTTACACAAAACCAAAACTGTATGTTTTGAGAAATACAATGAGTCACTGAGCTTCAAATATTCAGGCTTGAGCAATTTTGCTTTATCAAACTTCCCCCTCATGACTCACTGCCTTTTAGTATTTTACAAAAAGCCTCGATAAACACTGAGGTATCTATGAAAGAGAAAAACTGTTCTATTTGTAAATGCAATCTGATATTATCATATTTTACATTCATTTTCTAAAGTTTGTTTACTATGTGGGGGAGGTGTGCACATGCCATGGTGTGGAGGTCAGAGAACAATTTGCTGGGGTTGAAACTGGAGTTGGTCAGGTATGGTGGCGGTACCATGGTGCAGGCCTTTCCCACCACTGAATTTCAAATGACAGCAATATTCCTTACTATCTCCACATAGCCAGCTCAGTTTCCCTGGCTTGTAGATGTTCTTCACATTTCAAGTGTTCAAATCAACCCCACATATCATCCACATAGCTAATGCTTCCTCTTACAAACCAGGACCATCACTGCATTTTCAAATGATAGCAACATTTCTTATTATCTTCACATAGCCTCTGGCCTCTGTGGAGATACACACACACACCTTTTTAAAAATAAATTAATTAAGTCTTCGAGTTGATTAAACCAGCCGGGATCTAGTTTGTTCTACTTTTCTTATCTGCTGGTTCACTCACCAGGATCACTGTTAACCAGGCAGAGAAGGCCAAATGCCCTCTCCCGTCAGATGCTTCTCCCCATAGGAAAGGGAGTCCATGCTTTCCTTGGCTGCACTTTGACCTCCAGACTCCTGGGCTAATCGGGAGCAGAGAAAGATGGAGTAAAGGGGTCCTCCAAAACCAGAAACAGAGACGAGGAAGAGAATGCAGTGTGGTAGCCTTCTAAAGATATTATAAACTACCTCTACTACCTAAAACTCAATCCAAGAGATTCTTTAGGAACTAAATGTTTCTCAAACATCTTCATCTTCAGCCATGTTGGGAAAATGAAAGGCAAAAACTCATTTGCACCTTTGTGAGCATGTCCTAGATCAGAGAGTATGTTAGAGTCTGCTCAAATGCCCAAGACCAGGAGAGACATGGCAGATGCACAAATGCTCATTAAACAAAGAATAATGGTCATCTATGTGTGATTGCTTTTGGTGACTGTCCTGAGAGGGGATGGCGATCAGCAGAGGGCCAAGTTGCCCTTTCTGAGTACATTATTTCTGGGTCTATGTTTCCTAGTCACGCTCTCCTTAACAACTTACCTCAGCAGGAGCCTCAGGAAAGATATTGCAATGATGAGTGCTAGCCCAGTAAGGAATGCAATACTTACAGCTACAAAAGAAAAAAAAATCTATTATTCTTAAAATGCCATTGGAAGTATCAAAGCTGTTGAGGCATTACAGTACCCTGTCAGTGACAGCTGGAACCAGTGTGAGCGAAGTTCACATTCTTTTGTTAAACTTTGTATAGATAATTAAGAATGGAGCATGCAGGAACATGGCATGATATACTCACAACACATGTATCACTCAGCTCCTGGCTGATTTATTACTATTATCAAAAGACTATTTCTCTTGGAGTTGGGGATGCACATCAGCAATAGAGCACTGACTTTGTATTTTCAAAGACTTGGGTTTTGTTTTCAGCCCAACAAAAATGACATTGCTAGGTTTCATCTATGAATTCCTTTCTTCTTGTTTGGCAAACATATTTTAGACCCCAGACATTGCATCATTTCATCCATATATAACACCTATGGGTCCTGCAGAAGGTCTGGTGACCTCATATGTCTCCTGTCATACCACACTGAGGAATATAACTCTCCTTGGAGAATTCTCTACTCCCAGATGGGAAACCCCTACCTACTCATGAGAAAATATCCAACAGGGTGAGCCTACTTCAGTTCTCTTCAAAACCATCAAGGTCATGAAAGATGAAGAAAGACGAAGGGGACTGAAGGTCATCTAATTGCAATGTGGGGTCCTAGACTAGATCCTGAAGGAGAGAATTGACACTAAGGAAAACGGCCCAGCAATAAACCAAGCCAGATGACCCAGCTCCAATCCCAGAGCCCACATGGTAAAAGCCGAGAACAAAAGCCTCAAAGCTGACCTCACCACATGTGGACTGTGGCACCCCCAACACAATAAATAGGCAAATGTATGCTTTTTTAAAAAGACAACTTGGGAAGTTTAAATGTCTATAGATTGGTATTGTGTAAATGTTAAGTTTCTGGTCCCAATAATTATATACAGGGTAAATATAGTGTGATTATATAGCTTAAAGACATATGTAGAGCTAGTTAAAGGGTATTCAGAAACTTTGTAAATGTAAAACATTTTTACAGTGTTATGTAAAGTTACCAATAGTTCTTTCATATGGAGAGAAGGCAACGCCTGTAACTGATCACATGACACATGTACACATTGAGGTACCACCTGTAACTGACTACATGGCACATATATACACTGAGGCACTGCCTGTAACTGATCACATGGCACATGTACACACTGAGGAGGCACCTCTTTCTGCTGACCACGTGACATAGATCCACTAAGCTGGCAAAAGCCTGTCTATTTGGTGTGGCAGCAGATAGTGGGTTTCAGGTTCAGGTTGAGCAACAAGCCCCTTTATCTACTGAGCCATCTCGCTGGCCCTCAACTGACAATTTAAAATTACTGTCCATATGAAGAAGCTCTGTTACTCCAAAGGCAACTTAAATACTGTTTATTTTTGTCTTCTTCATTTCATAATAACACTCAGTTTTTTTATACTTTTTACATGTTATTTTTTCCATCAGTGACATTCATTACTTTTTAATTGTTTTTTACATTTATTTACTTATGATGGGTATGTATGAATGCTGCACTGAGCATGTGTGGAGGTCAGGGGATACCTTTCAGGAGTCTAGTCTCTCCTGGTCAGGGGCGTGAACTCAGATCCTCAGGCTTGGTGTCAAGTGTTTTTACCTGCCAAGCCATCTTGCTAGGCCTCACTATTCTTCAAACTGCTTAACCTGTCCCACACTGCCCCTTTGGTGATGGCTTTACATTCTTCAAACAACATTACTCTAGTTCTCTGTGAACAGAAGTTACTAACAACACAAAGATACCTTCCTGTCCCTTAAAGAACATCACACACAGTAATATCTAGAAAGGGCTCAGGGTGACAGGTATATTACAGAGCAGTTATAAGAAAATGATGGATGTTCTTTACTGTAAAGAAACCTCAGCTAGCTGCCAGTGTTGAGTTGCACAGGAAACACTATGCCCTAAACTCCCAAACAGAAAGTTAATTGTCCTATTTCAAATTTCTTTCCACTGTATTGACGTTTTAAAACATGGGCTTTGTAAAGACGTGTGCTTAAACCTAGCAATATCAAAGTATGGTATCACATAATTTCCTTAGTATATATGACATAGTGAAAACATCGAACTGGGACTTGAGGTAGAGACCAATGGTCAAGCTTTAGCATGAGTGAGGTCCTGATTTTAATCCCCTAACACCAACAAGAAACCACAACTGTATCATAAACAAATGGTAACGATAATATGTAATCCATGATTTAAATGAACACGTCATGAAGTGTCAGACGTAACAAGACTGGAGACTTTGAAGACACAAACTTAAGAAACATTTACATACGAAGGTCGCTGTCGACTGGATTCTCATTAACAACTAGGTCACAGGCAATTTCACTGGCTCCAGGGGAAGCATGCTGTACCAAAAGGGAATAGTTTCCAAATTCCCCAAATTTGTATTCCAGCCTAAAAAGAGCAGGTAAAATGACAGCAAGTGGTTACACAGGAAATAAAATGCTAGACCAGTGGTTCCCAACCCACAGATCGTGACCCCTATGGGACTGCATATCAGTTATTCTCAGATATTTACGTTACCATTTATAACAGCAGAAAAATTACACTTAGGAAATGGCAACAAAATAATCTCACGGTGTGGGGGCGGGGCACCACAACATGAGGGACTATATTAGGAAGATTGAGAATCCTTGAACTAGGCACTGCTAACACTATCAGCAAGGAACAATGTGAATTCTTATACACAGATCAGGAACATTAAGGAAAGTTTTTTAAAGAGAGAAAAAACAAAAAAAAAAACACATAGGAGGGAGAAAAAAAGCAGACTCAAGTTAGGCCGTGATGGAGCAGGCACAGACCTGCAAGCTGCTGTCTCTCCTCCAGTATAATTAACTTCTAGGATGGACCAGTGCTGGGTGCTCACGGAGACGGCTGCAATGCTCGGCTTTGCAGGTTTGCCACTGTGAGAGACGTTTGCCAGAGGCTGGAAGGTGCACTGTGGAGACAAAAGCCAGCAAGGACAGTGTCACGGTGTTGTTGTTGTCTTTTTCAGAGTGGCTGCTGCTGTAATTTGGCAGTGTTGGGATCAAAGACAGGGCCTCGAACTGTTAGGCAGGTGCTCTCCCATAAATGATACCTCTCATCCTGTTAGGGGTCTTGAAATCTCTCAGTGGCTGGGGGACACAATATCCAAGAGAAAAATACTGACTTTTCCTTGTACTTTAAAAAACTTAAACTGCATTTTGTATTTTAAAAATGCCACAATGGAAGTGAACAATCTTTATTCAAAAATAAACTGCACAGTTTAATAAATACAGCTCATATTTAGTCTTGTATTCTATTGTTTAAATGAATATTATTTAGCAATTAAATTTACAGGATCCTATGTTATATATTTCTATTTACTACATATATGTCACCAACTATAATAGCTGTGGTATCTATGTCTTCAACTTTCTACTGTAGTTTTACATTTTTGTCATATAAACAGATTGTTTTAAAAACATCTGCACATGAAGTTCTTACATTTTTTTTTCCTTAAAATAAAATTACTGGATAGTTGGTGGTGGCGATGGTGCACAACCCAGCACTTGGGAGGCAGAGGCAGGCAGATCTCTGAGTGTTAGGTCAGCCTGGTCTACAGAGTAAGTTCTAGGATAGCCAGGGCTACACAGAGAAATCCTGCCTCAAAAAACAAAATAAAACAAAATCGCTGTAATTTTAATAAGAATTCCTGTTACACTGGCCTAGCAGTACTCAAGTTTTTATTGCTGTTGTTGTTATAAGAAAGGATAAGGGAGCAACACCAATCACTGCCACGCGCCCTCCTTACCTGTAAATCTGAAGGGAACAAGAAAAGGGATTTAGATTTGAGAACATTAGGAGAGGGTGGTGATATATTGTATGTTTAATAAAAACAGTCTGGACAGAGCCACCCACAAAGCCAAGCCTTGAAGGTCAGAAAGTGCTGACCCACGCCTTTAATCCTAGCACTAGGGAAACTGAACCAGGAAGTGAGATTGCTGGGTGGGGGGAGAGAAGGGCTGAGGATGGAGAGACGTGCTCTGAGGATTCCTGGAGACAAGCTTGAAGAGTTGGCTGGGTAAGAAGTGGCTGTGGTCTGTTTCTCTCTCTCTCTGATAGTTCAGCTTTCCCCAAATATCTGGCTCTGGGTTTTTATTAAATAGAATTTGTGCAATAGAAGAGTGTATCAAACAAGCCCAGAAGCAAATGATGAAGATGCATACAATACATACTTGGTAACAGTATTCAGATTTCCAATATACGGTAAGGCTTGTTCCCAGCAGTTCATTGTGGATGAGAAGCAAAGCCTGGTCCATCTTCAGCTCCACATTCCTCTTTTCATTTACATCTGATGAGGATCAGAAAGAAAAGATACAAACACAAAAATCCAAAAACCCAAAGCACCTTAGGGTGACAGTTAAAACAGAGCACAGCATCAGGGCTTCACAAATACCTACAGGCTAGAGTATGTCAGGTCTCCAGCACAATGTCTCACATGTACAGATGTATCTGTAGTCAACACCACACACAGATGCCCTTTGGCACAGTGTATGTGAGGACTGTGTGAGGAGGCAGCATTCACTGAACTGAGTAGTCTCCACATAATAAGGACATCATGAGCTGGGTTGTTTTCTGTTTTTGCAGAAGAACAAAGCTTACAGCTTTTACCCTAGCCCACAGCCACAGCTATTCAATGAAATCACTGGTCTGAACCAAGAGCCTATTATTCCCATGTCTAGACTTTACCACATTAGTTATGAGCTGATCCCCAGCGCAGCTTGTTACAAATGTAAACTGCAGCTCTATCTCTCTAAGAAGGCAACAGAGACATCAAAGGCTGGAGAGCACTAGCTGCTCTTCCAGAGGACGTTAGTTTGAGTCCCAGTACCATAACAACTCACAATCATTTGTAAATTCAGTTCCGGGAGATCTGACATCCTCTTCTGACCTGTGCAGGCACCAGGCATGCACTTGGCGCAGAGACATGCAGACAAAACACCCAAACATATAAACATCAAATGAGGAGACACCAAGAGGTAGATGTGTATGAAAACTCTGACAGGTAAGACCATCACCCTCAAAGACAAGCCCAATGACCTCCTCGAAAAAGTATATCAAGGCCAAGATCCAATCAGGGCACCCAACTTGACACCAGCACTCAATGGACAGCACCAAGCATCGGGGGCATGGCCACCCTCTCTTGGGCTACACCATCTAGAAACAGCCCAGTCTGCACCTACTGCTGCACCGGCACAGAATCACAACTCTGATGAGATAATTGGCCCCAAGTGGCACACCAAACTGCAGCTGTGTGCTGTAGACACTCCAACAGCTTCCAACCCAAGACCAAGCAAAGTCAAAGGCAGCTGCCAGGCCTATCTATAATCTTGGGATGAAGTAATAATGTAAACAAGTCCCACTTACCATTGACCAGAGCAATAAAAGAAAAACATAAATGCAGACTGCAGCCCTTTCTCCCAACTCACATGTGCAGGTGGGCAAGACTCCTGAGCCATTCTGCCTGTTAATAGTCTGAGACCTCTTGCACCTCATCATTCTGGTGGGGGATTCTGAATCTCCTGGCGTTAATGGCAGATTTGAGAGGGGTAAGGAGACTGATGGGCAGAAAGACTCTCTGCTTTAGTGTTGAATCAAGAGGTGCAGGTCACCGTTTGCTAGATGACATCATTAGGGTAGCACAAAGATGATACTCATTTAGGAACTGGGTCATCTTCTCTTCTCAGCAGGCAGACTTCAGGGGCTGAACTCAAGCAGTCGGGCTTGATCACACACTTCAGTGCTGAGATATCTTGTCAGCCTTGTATGTTATTTATTTTACAAAGTACCCAGATAATAAACTTTCATGAATAGTTTTCCCAAAAAAAGTCATTCAAAGATTTTAATACAATCTCAAAAGTACTGTGAAATTCTGGTCCTATTCAGTAGGGCTGGCAATGACTTTCTCACTATGCACCATATCCCAAAAATCTTATACAATATATTAGTGTTTCCTCCACCCCCGTCCACCAGGTGGGGTTTCTTTGCATTGCAGAGATTGATCTTGAACTGCTAGGTTCATGGGATTTTTTTGCCTCAGCCTTCCAAATAGCTGGGGCTCCAGGCAGGTACCACTTTGAGACCTAGAGAAATCAACCAACTTGCTTACAGTCATGGCCTGCTAGGCAGGTCTAAGTGGTAAATCAGCTGTAGCAGCTAATGTCTAGATTATCTCACTCCAGAGAGGAAGCATATGTGCTCTGTACCTTCTATTCTCAACCAGCCTTTGGATTTCTCTATCACTTTTCAGCTGACAAATATAAAACAGAGCTTTAAACATGTCCCCCAGATGCTCGGCACAACTATTTTCCTATCCTTCAAATTGTTAGAATACTCATTTAACCCCTTTCCAGGTATTCTTATGTTTTTTTGTTTTATCTTTGTCGTAATTTTTTCATTGCTCTTGTTAATTTTTTAAATGTGTTTGGATGCTTTGCCTGCCACATGAGTGTCTGGTGCCCGAAGAGGCCAGAAGACAGCGTCAGAAACCCCAGAACTTGAGTCATATAAACTACCATGCAAGTGCTGGGTATGGAACCCAGGTTGTTTGGAAGAGTAGCCAGTACACTTAACCTGGAGACATTCTCCATGCTGTCGTTCGTTGTTGATGGTCTTCCTTTTCGAGTAACTTCCTGTGTACCTGTTCATCTTGTCTATGTAACATCAGCATCCCTTCATGGTAGGAAGGATTCCACTTCTATTTCTTCGTCTTTAGTTCTGTGTTTTATGCTTCGATTTCCCTGTGGGTTCTAGACTCGAAAAGCTCTTCCCATTGTTACTATGCTATTGAGGACTATATAGAGTCCCTCAGGCCTAGCTGAACATCAGAATTGCCTGGGAAGCTTCAAAAGGAAAAAGCAACAAAAGTTCAAACACTCTGACCAGACTCCAAACTCAACATGATTTTTAAAAATCTCTCCTCCCAACAAGTCCTGAATTCTTGCACCTTTCTTTGTACTTCTTTCGTATTATCTCAACATATTAAGTTTGGAAGGTGGAGAGATGAGTTTCATACAGACACCACATCTAAGTTCTGATAGGGAAAAGTGGTGGGAAAGAGGCAGGCAACAGGACCGCGCCAGATGATAGGCCCTACCCAAAACAATGCGCAAAGGGGGTTTGTCCACTTGCTTTAGTCCTCGAGCAAATCTAGCCTCACAACTGGAGTTTGTTAAATGGTGTTGCAGGACTGGGGACCTTCGGGTCCAGTGAAGTCTCAGATTTCCTATTTTTTTCATTCTTTCCCCTGATGAAATCGGAGACTGTGCACCCAACCTGAGCACCCGCTACTCAACCTGGGAAGCCAGGCCGGGCCAGGCTCCCGGGTCGCAGCTCCCACGACACGGGCACTGCACTCCACCCCAAAGCGGACCGGAGCTTTGCTCGAATCCCGTGCCCCAGGAGTACTGATGACGTCCCGGACAGGCCCACGCACCATCCCCCTGCCCCCGAGCCCGGACGGCCGCTAACCTGGCTCCGCCCGGCGGCCGGGGGCCAGCAGCGTGGCGCTCAGCACCGATCCGGCCAGCAGCAGCGCGGCTAGCGCCGGGCCCGCGCCCATGCCGCCTGCTGCCTCCCTCCGGGAGCCGCGCTTCGCAGGATCCTCAGTCCCTGCTGCAGAGCTGAGCTCCTCCGCCCGGCGCCTGCGCGGGCTCGACCCGCCCGTCATCGCCCGCTCCATTGTCGTCACCGCCGCTGCCCCGCGGGGGAGGGCGGGGCCACGCCTCCGTAGACCCCGCCCCTGACTCTCTAAGCCCCGCCCCTCACAGTGGGAAAGCGCGTACCTATTGACTCTCATTCTTTGCCCTACAGCCTGGCTGTTTTCTGCCTTTGTGCAGTGTTTCCGTCCTTGTGTGGAGAAACATCTAGAAGAGTGGACTTTGCTTCCTCAGTCATTCACCCTCACCATTTTCCTGAGAAACATTCTAAATTCTTGCATCCTAGCCTTTCAACGTGCAAATGAATGTCTATTTTCTAGATTCCTGGGTAATAAGCAAGACTGCAGAGCTACCCCCTCACACGCACAAACTCTAGGCGTTCACTACCTAAAGGGAAAGATACACCCCTAAAACGTCTCCTGTTTCTGGCGCCATGAAGGGGCTGCTACCAATCTTCTTCGGAAGTTACAGGTACTCAGGAATGAGGACTCTGCAGATCTATACTGCTAACTGTATTCCCAGAGAAAACATCACATATGAAAGAGAACAGAATTATTTCTAATTGCAAAATCGTGTGAGCAATCCAAATAGCCATCGGTGGGACAATATCACACTGTGCAGCAGTGGAAATGATCAGACCTTCACATAGCCACATTTAACACTCTTAAACAAGATAAAGGGAAACAGACTGCATTTAACTGTGCAATTACATTTATATAATTTCTTAGATGGACTCATTTACAAATCCAATTATGCAACTGCATTAAAAGAATCACATTTTAGCAGAGCATTGTGACACACACCTTTGATCTCAGCATTTGGCAGGCAGAGGCAGGAGGATCTCTGTGAGTCTGAGACCAGCTTGGTTTACAGAGTGAGTTCCAGGACAGACAGAGCCACACAGAGAAATCTAATATCAAAAATCAAATCAAAACAAAAAAAACACACATTTATATTATTAAACACACAACAGTAGTAAAAATTATCCATTGTAGAATGGATCCCTAGACTTAATGCAAACAAACAAACAAACAGAAAAGTTTCGGCTCCAACTTCACTGAATCCAGTACTGAGCATGTTTCTAAATATTCCTTTGTATCAGTCCCCAGACCTTAACCTGTTTAACACCACAATGGATGTACTATCCAAATCATAAAACTCAGCATATTGACAGCAGTACCTGTAAAACAAAAACCTAATCCACCGGAGTCCATAGTTCTGCATTTAGGTTTTGGGGCTAAGAGCTGCAGATCCCAAGCTGAGATCCACAAACTGCTTGTGGGGTTAAGGGTGCTGCTACCTGACGGTTGTAACTGGAGGATGACCCTACGGCTCATGGCTGCCCCCTGCTGTTCCTTGATACTGCCAAATGCTGAGGTGATAGCAGCCCTTGCAGAGCTCCCTTTGTGTACTCATGAGCTCTAGTTAGAGAGAGAAGAACCTTCAGTCTCTAGTGAAGGAAGTAATTATCCCGGTAAAAACCCGCCGCCAAGAGGTATGTTTTAAACGAGGTTTATTTTGTTAGAATCACTTATAAAAGGAGCTTTTAGCAACACGCCAAGCCCCCGTGCAGACCCGCAGCCTCGCCACGCGAACCGGAAGTCCCGCCTCTCTCTGAGCACTTTGTTTTTGTCTCTCTAGGTGTCGTCTTAGCGACCATGTCCCTCCCAACCCTGCACTCCGCTGCAACCCCCACACCTGTACAATCTATGATTTCCCGCTACAAGTGATGGGAGGTGAGTTAAACAGAGCTCAGTAGGCAGTTTCCCAGGTAGAGATGTAGGAAGCCTTCACGTGGCAGTTCATACTGGCTGGAACTCCAGTCTAGGGATCAGATTACTTTTTCTGACCTTCCTGGTCACTGCATACATGCACACTCAGGTCACTTTGTGCATGTACACTCCTGGTCACTGAATGCATGCACACCCCTGCTCACTGTGTGCATACACACTCCTTATCACTGAGTGCATGCACACTCAGGCCACTTTGTCCATGCACAGCCCTGCTCACTGTGTGCATACACACTCCTTATCACTGAGTGCATGCACACTCAGGTCACTTTGTCCATGCACAGCCCTGCTCACTGTGTGCATACACACTCCTTATCACTGAGTGCATGCACACTCAGGTCACTTTGTGCATGCACACTCCTGGTCACTGCATGCATGCACACCCCTGCTCACTGTGTGCATACACACTCTTTATCACTGAGTGCATGCACACTCAGGTCACTTTGTCCATGTCTATCCAGGTTGCCACAAGAGCAGAGTGCACTCAAATGTGCAGGCAGACACAGAGGAGAGCCTGAGTAGGTGAACAGTCAAAGCCAACAAAACAGGAAGTTCATGAAAGCACTTCCATCATCAAGAGTAGAACAGTCGGGAGGCCATTCAGCCATGAAGTTCATCACTCAGGGGCCTGGCTTTATAGCATCTCTTTTGTCTGAGACATTACAGAATCTTTGAGTGAATGTAAAACCTTCTGGTAAGTGTCCAGAACATCTTGAGCCGTGGGTCTTTCTGCGGGGATCTGGCTCTTACATGCCTTATGGATATCAAATAAATGAAATCGAACCATATCACTCCCTTCCACATGCCCCAAAAGGAAACTGGAGACATCTGGAATCTTCCAGATGTCAGTCTTCTCATCATAGGAGGGCATGAGATCATCTTGGAAGGGCATGTCTTTTCCATAAGGCCACAGTTGCTCTGGAGCCACAAAATCCCCATGGATCTCTCTGCGGCCACACTTCACAAGTACTCTGGAGTGGTGGTCCACCAGGGGCAGTGCATCCAGGTCATTTGCCACAATGCTGAAGTTACTTGTCAGCAGATACTGGGACAGCGTTTTGGGCAGGTCGTTAGAGTCACACATGACCCTCGTTCCCAGGGGGCTGTGGTGCAGGTAGTTAATGATGCCCACGTACTCCATGGCCAGCTGTAGTCTCTGCTGCCAAGTGTTTACATCTTGGTACTTGGAAAGGTTTAGTGTTTCTTCCAGGTTACTCAAGGAACCTAAGGGGTGATATTCGGTAAGAATAGTGCCGTCTTCCTCACAATAGCCGACCAGCGTGACCACGTGCTCACTCTGTAGAGACTTCAGCATCTTCAGTCCGTGGAGGAAGTCATCTATCATCTCCAGCCTGGTGAGACGTGAGAGAGCAACTTTGTGCTCATTCCACTCAGACAGAAAGACCTGAAACAGGGTCACAGAAGAACGTCAGACTCAGGCTTCCACCAACGCAAGCTGAGAAACAAATACCTCCTAGCAGGCGCAGAGGACATGGGGAGAATCAGAGACAGTCCGGTCCCCGCCATCCCAGAGCGGACAAACACATAACACTCAGCAAGGTGACCGGCTAACAGACATGGGGGAGGGAGGGCAGGAGAGCAGGCTGAAGGTGGAGATCACAGACTCTTCCAAAGGCTGCACAGAACCTGAGAGCCGCCATGAACTAATACGTTGACAGAGAGTAGGAAGACTCAGATGGTTCCCAGGTGCACAGCTCAAGGAACTGGGTGGAAAGTGATGCCATACAGTAAGAGGTTGCATGGAAGAGATAACCAAGCTTTCCACACCAAGAAGGCTGGAGTGACACACACTTGTAATCCCCAAACTCAAAAAGTTGAGGCAGGATCATGAATTTGAAGGCCATACAGTAAGACTCTATTCAAGAGGCTGGAGAGATAGCTCAGGGGTTAGGAGCAATGGATGCTCTTCCAGAGGACCCAGGTTCAATTCCCAGCACCCACATGGCAGCTCACAACTGTCTGTAGCTCATACCTTCACACCAATGCACATAAAATAAGATTAAATAATTTTTTTAAAAAAATAAGCCTCTATGCAAAAGCAAAAACAACAAGAAGTCCACATAGGACAGACTGACACGTTCGGGGAACCCCAAGTAAACCTGCCATATAAACAGTTGATTGTACAGCTCCAGGACTCAGAGAGAGATGGGGGGTAGAGAGAAATGTGGGAACTTATCAAATACCTAAGAGCAATAGAATTAGACTAGGTCTAGATACTAGATTACATCTAGAGATACAGAGAGATGTTTCCTCAGCCTCAGCACCACTATGTTCAGTCCAGACAGCGATCTGTTGGGGGAAGGCCTGTCCTGGGTGGCACAGGATGGCTGGCAGCATCGCCGGCCTCTGCCTCACTGCATACCAGGAACAGGTCCTCTCCCCAGGAGCCGACAAGTGTCTGCACACATTGCTATCCACTTCTGAGCTGCTGCCACATGAGAAGCGGCCGTCAGCCAGTCGGATGAGGAAAGAGAGGGCAGTAAGCAAAGAAGCATAAACGGCCCAGGAAGATGAAAGGCACGTTATCCCAGAAAGCCAGAGTCTAAGGACAAGAAGCAACTGAGTCCACTGTTGCTGAAGGAATTGAGAGGAAAGTAGTATTCAACTTATAGTTAACTGGTGACATTAAAAAAAAAAAAAAAGCGGTTTCCTGGTGTGTGGAAGCCACATTGGGGATGACATCGATAGAGATTGGGGAAGGTTGATAGGATATAAGGGTAGATGATTGAATTTACTTTTAGAAAGCAATTACTAGTTTTAAATAATTTACATTAGATTGGAGTTTTACATATGTGTATAAATTGTATATACTGATACAAAGTTGAGATTAGTTTTGTTACTGTACATATATTTCTACTCTTGCTTAAGGTATTGTACCTATACAGTTTAATCTAACACTGTAATAGCTTTCAGTCCTTGAAAGTTATTATTACCAATTAATTAGGATATAAAGAAATGCAAGTCAGTAGTTAGTCATCACAAACAGACTTAAAGTCATATTAGATATGTTTTCAAGGTCAAACAGTTATATTTTAAATAGACAGGTCATCTTCAAACACTTCAGAGATTTACAAAATATGGCATTTAAGATATTTTAATAAGGGAAGGGACCTTGAATAAGGATATACAGGGATGAAAAAAAAATTTCAGAGGGAAAGCTGAACACACAGTAAATATATGTGTAGCAATCTTATTTGCATTACCACCCTTGTTAACTTTTCCTCATTTTAAATTCATGTTACTGTTTTTTGGTTAAATACAAAATAAAGAAGAAGAAGAAGAAAAAAAGAAACTACCTAGAAACATTTAAGTAGGAATTTCAATTAAAAATTGCATTGAACAGAAAAAAAAAAGATATTTTAATAACATAGGTTCTTCTTATTTTTAAGACAATGGGACATGTCTACTTCTGGCAGCACCAATCTACTTCAGAGAAAATAATGGGCATCGAAGAAACTCCATATGGCGTGGATCACCATTCCTTGACCTTCACGGCTTGGATCTGTGAGTGTTTCTGTCCTCTGATAGTCCAGACTATTTTTATTAAATACACAGGAGGTGGAGGCGGTGAACGAGCTTCCCCATCACAGAAAGAGAAAGACGGGGCCTCTTTCTCTAAAGTGTGCTTGTTTTTGCACAGATGGGAGTGAAGGATGTGGCAGGTAACACTGGTGATCCACGAACCACTCTTTAAGCAAAGCTGTGGGAGTCAGGATGATGCGCAAGGGAGGTACACAGACCTCATGGGAAAGAAGAAGGTCTGTCCTCACAGCTCATAAATAAGCCCATTAGCTAAGACAGCTAGTGAGTATTTGAAGAAATACTTGTCTCTGAGCAGCAATGGATCACAAAGGCCTGTTGTGCTGGAGTCTCAGACCCGTCCTAAATTCTTGTCCACCATGCTTGTATTTTCTTACGTAACTACGTGGTTTTTCAACTGAAAACAGCATACTCTACAGCTAGGTGACATGCTTTTCTTTTCACTAGGATTTTTCTTCTTGATGCTAACTGGAGTTCCTGGCCACAACTAACGGCTACACAAGGAACTATATTTCTAGAAATGTGTGTGTGTGTGTGTGTGTGTGTGTGTGTGTGTGTGTGTGTTGAGACAGGGTCTCATGTAGCACAGGCTGGCTTTGAATTCCCTATACAGCTGAGGACAGCCTTGAAGTAAGCACGCTTGTGAGTTACATCTCCAGCCTGGCTCCTGAACTCATTCCCGTCTCCCATCATAGAATACTAAGAGACACCTGTCTCCATTCCTCCAGATAATTTCACTATGTCAGAGTCACTGATCTGAAACTCCTGGGCTCACGTACAGAAACACAAGGCCTTCGTGGCTCTTTTTTCTTTTGTTTGTTTTTGAGCCAGTATTCTACAAAGTTGCCCAAGTTGGCCTCAAAGATGCTACCCCAAGAAATCTTTGTTTTCGAGACAGGGTCTCTCCATGTGTTTTAGCTATCCTGAAACTTGCTCTGTAGACCAGGCTGGCCTCGAACTCAAAGATCTGCCTTCCTCTGCCTCTTGAGTGCTGGAATTAGAGGCCTGTGCCACCACCACACAGACCCAAGCAATCTTCTTGCCTTACACTCCCAGGTACAACAAGCACCTTGGCACCTGGTGCTAAACAAACCCGATGGTGACAACAGACAGATGTGAACACTTACTCTCTTCACAGCTCCTTCCCCGATGCGCCTCAGCTGCCTCACTTCTGTCCTCAGCTCCTCACAGGACAACCAACGTGAACAGTTTCTCATCCATCCTATCCTGAAGTAACCATGAGGACAGCGCCTAGGGTCCTCAGTAGATGGAGGGGAAGTGAAAAACTGGTCGAGGCAGAGGTAAAGAAGCACATTCATAAGAGCCATGGTGAACAACAGCCCAACGCCCCGAGGGACTTCTCTGTGGGAGAGACGTTTCCTGTTTCCATGTTGTTCTTCCATGTCAGTTCCTACAACAGAACATGAGACAGAGAGTAGCACCATTGTCTGTGTCCATTTCCGTAGAGGTGTTCTGATGTCACGAGTGAGCTGAAGGTGGTTACGGCCCCTCGTGGGTTCTGTCAGCATCACTAAAGGATGAACTGTAATGTGAGCTGCTCTGATAAACACTGTTCTTCGTTACAAGCCAATATGTGGATTCGTCTAGCCTAGGTCTGGTCTGTTTCTCCCACAGAAGTCCTAGGTTGACGACCTGAGTGTAAATATGTATTGTAGGACTGAGATAAAAGAGACAAAGAGGTGTAGGAAGTGTAGTAAACAGTGTCTCCTGAAGCTGAGAAGTTGAGGTGCTCCTTGGAAGGGAACAAAAGCCCATGAATAAGCTGGGGATACAGCTCAGAAAGCTTCCAGCATGTGCAAGATCCCAGGCTTGAACCCCAAACTCAGCAACGGTAAAATATTTAGGCTTTCTTTTTTTGTGGCTCAGGGGATGGACCTCAGTTAAGCTGACGGAGCATCCTATCTCTGAGTGACAGGCCAGAGAAGAAGCACAGGTAACTCTTCAGCAGATGCACAAGGTGGCTTTGGGGTGGGAAGGCTGAGGTACAGAAGTTGACTAGGAGGCCCTGGTTTATCTGGGATAAGAGTTGACAAACTTGTGAGTGAGAATATTGGTGACGAGATTTTCTAGAGAGATGACTCGGAGGCACTGGCAGAAGGGACCCAGAAAATCCAGAGTAGAGGCCACTACAGGGCCCTGGTGGAGGGCCCTGGAAGAGGACAGACCTAGGAAGAACCCTTGAGCAAAAAATTGGTTTCCTTCCAAGTGCTGGACAGAGATGTTCCAAGGTGACTGTTAGACTGGGAGGTGTGGGGACCCAGAGTGAATATGGACAAGGCTACCTTCAGTGATCTCTTCCTTGTCCCAGATGGGTCTCCATGCACATGCCAGGGTCCCTCAGGGTAGTTCTTGGTCCCACATGGGAGTTCACACCTCTATAACTCCACCCAGGAGATCTGATGGTATCTTCTGACCTGTGGAAGTACTGCATTCAACTGTACAGACAGACATGCAGGCAAAACATCCAGACATAAAATAAAAAAGAACTATATTCCAATTTAAAACAATAAAAATACCTCCCAAACTCAACTTCGTCTTGTCCTCCAATCTATTCCTTTTACACAGCTCCAGTCAGCAAATAAAGAACCTCCCCTTCCTGTTTCTAAGCCAATGAAGACACGGGGGGGGGGAATGTTAGGTTTAATTGACAGCTCAGGAACTTCACTTAGACAACAGAATTAAAAACTGGTGTTTATTCCTGCTCTTTCCAAGACATGCTCAGTGAACCTCGATTCTGCAATCACTGGTTTCATTCAGAGGCTACCCGAGGCCATCTTACCTATGCATGCCACAGTCATGGGCCTCCCCAGCTAGCTAGTATTCATATTCAGGTTACTTAATCATCTTTCCATGGGGACGTGAGACCCACTTCTCCTGGCCTCTCCCTCAGGTCACCTTCAGAGACTTAACACAAGCTGTGGCAACTGTTTCCACTCAGGCTGTTGCCATTTCTCCTTCATAATACTTAAAAAACAAAACAAAAAAACAACTTTGTTTATTATTATTGTGTGTGCAATATGTGGGTCTGGGTGAGCACTTGTCACAGTGTGCGGGAGAAGTCAGAAGACACTCTGTGAAGTTAAATCTCTCTTCTCTCTTTAAGTGGGTTCTGGGGTGCAACAGGCACCTTTACCCCTGAGCCATCTCTCAAACTCACCTTTTTTAAAAATATTTTTTTAATTTATCATATATACAGGGCACCAGATCACCAGATCTCACTACAGATGGTTGTGAGCCACCATGTGGTTGCTGGGAATTGAACTCAGGATCTGGAAGAGCAGCCACTGCTTCTAACCTCTGAGCCATCTCTCCAGCCTGTCACCTTTCGTAATCCTTAGAGGGACCTTAGGTCAAAGGGTTGCAAGGGTTTTATTGTTATTGTTGTTTTGTTTTTTTCTTTCTAGGAGTCAACGTCAAAATCAAGTCATAAGCTCATCACTGACGTGAGGTGCAGAGAGGTGGGATGATGTAATATCACTGTCACTCAGTTCTATTGCCAGAGTATGTAAGAGCATCCCCCACAGAACACAAAAACACCTGTGCTTTCTCACAAAATATCTCTTACCCAACACTTACAAAGATGAAAGTGGCCAGGAATACAGCCCACTGGGAAAGTGCTTGCTTACCTCAGGGCTATAAAAAACAGGCAGTGGAGTATAGCTGGCCAAACCTGGCATTGGATGATAATATTTCTCCCAGGATGTTGCAGGCTGAGGCAATCTCAGCTCGTGCCATGTCTCTGTTAGCCCTCCAAATGCTTATAATTCCTAACTGTATACTGCAGCCTAAATCTTACTTCCAACACTCAGTAGGCTCGATGTCTGGGGTGTCCACTGCTGGCCTTCTTTCCAGCTCACCCCTTCTCTGAGGCTCCCACTCTTGAGGACACAACCTTCCCATCATTCATATCACGAACCAGGGTAACTCAATTCCTCCATCCCTTAACCTCAGAATAAGCCAAACCCTACATATTGCCCTTTCTTGACTCTGTCCTGGGACATGCCACCAGCACCTCTTACCTGGGCTTCTACAACTGATTCCTACATGATCTTTCTTTGTTCTAATCCATAGGATCTGCCTTCTTTAACAAAATGTTTCAAGAAAAAAAAATAGAATTATGACCATCTATTCATATTTTTTTGCCAGTTTACAGTTGTCCTGAATATATTTCAATTAAAAAATAACATTTTCGGGGGGAGGGGGGCTGGGGCTGGCACACTAGGTATCCAACCAAGGGTTGCACAACATGTGATTCTCCCATTGAGCTATACTACATCCCCAGCCTGACCTTTGTGGAAGAAATTAAATATTACATATAGGACTGAAGCACCTCTGATATCCTCTCCATCTGTCACTAGCCTCAAAATTGTTTTCTGGTTGCCATGTAAAGACCCAGCATGTAACCCCCAAGACAGAGCTCAAGTAAACACTTCCCTCTTAAAAGCTGATTAAAATGGGGCTGGAAAGGTGGCTCAGAGGTTAAGAGCACTGGCTGCTTTTCCAGAGGACCTGTGTTCAATTCCCAGCACCCACATGGTAGCTTACAACTGTGTAACTCCCATTCCAGAAGACCTGGTGCTTTCTCATACACAGACATTGCAGGCAAAAATAAATAAACAAATAAGTGGCTTCTTGCTTTGTTTTTTAAAGCTGGTTGTAGCAACACAAGCTAACAACCTCAAATGCTACCAACATCAGGTACAAAATTATGCAGGAATATGAAATTCATATCTTCTTTTTTAAAAGATTTATTTATTGTACTTGCATGAATGTGTTTGCTTGCATGCATGTCTATGCACCATGTGTTGTGCTGGTGCCCAGGGAGGTCAGAATACGGTGCTAGATCCCCTTGACCAGAAATTATGAAGAGTAGTGTGAGCCATTAGAGAATTGAATTCAGGTCCTTTGCAAAAAACAAGTACTCTGAGCCATCTTTCTAGCCCCTAAAATTCATATTTTCAAATCTATGTTGACCTTGATTAATTGGCAAGCCATTAATGAATGCATTTGTTTCTTAGGGACTGTATTTTATGCCTTTTAGCTAAATCCTCACATTCTGAATCTCTCTTGGAAAAAAGCAACCCTTAAACTCAACTGTCCACACAGTATTACACAATATCAAACTCAAAACAATTCTGAGAGGTAGATAGAATCCTTACTCTCATTTCCCAGAGAAGGGAACGGGCTCAAAGATGAAGGTGTGCACCCAAGATCTACACCATGACTGTGGAAGGGCTGCCTCAAATCCTCCTCCTCCTCCTCCTTCTTCGGTGTCTGGCAAAGCCCAGGGGCTTGGCAGACTTGAACCCAGTATGGTTACCGGAGGGGGCGGGCACCGAGGCTGTCTGCCTGGAACTTAAAGGAATATGCTCCAGCACTGTTTAAACATCAAGGCTGTTTGATAATAGTGGAAAAAAAAAAAACCGACTGCTATATGCTCACTGCTTAGAGAAAATAAGGCAACGAAATGAACTGCCCATATGCATATTTTACTCGATTCAAGAAGGTGTTGGTGTCACCAATACAATTTAGACTAAATCTCCCTTTCCGATAATTATTTTAAATATTCTGGATGTTACTTAGTCTGTACAGGCAAAGGGTGGAAATGTCAAAAATCCTAAACGTCTAAATACTGCTTTTTAACAAAGAAGGAGGGAGAGAAGTGGACAGGGAGGAGCTGAGGAAACGAGAGCACTGCGGACGGACGGACGGACGGACAGTCGGACAGTCTCCACTTAGAGCAGTGGCACCGGGTGCAGAGAGACCCGGAGGGGCGGGGGTGCACCGATAGCACCCGGAGGGGGTGTGTACGGTGATCACCCGGAGGGACTGCATGGTGAGCACCCACAGTGAGGAATGCACGGTGAGCACCCGAAGGAGGGGTGCCCGGTAAGCATCTGGAGGAGCAGCAGCCACCACCTGCTCCAAAGCAAGGCTCAGCTGAGCCCCGTGAGAGCTGCGTCATCCCACCCTGGGGCTGGATCGGAGGGTCCAGGCTTAGAAAGGTCCTGCAGATCCCCAGCCTGCTCCACCATTGCCCCGGAGCTTACCTGGCGACCACCAAATCCCGCTCGCGGCCCACGACGCCTGCGCAGCCGGAAGCGGCCCGAGGCGAGCGCGACGCTGCCCCCTGGTGGCCACCTCCCGCCACACAATGGACGCCCGAAGCAGCGCAGGCGCTCTCAGCCAGCCAGCCAGCCTCTGGACCTGCCTTTCACTCTCCAAACTGGTGAATGTCAGCAAGCAACCAACCAGGTTGAGCCTGGAACTGGGAACCTCAGAGGATTGCTTTGTGATCTTCACACTTTGCAAAGCGGTGGTTGCCAAAGGGTGGTCCTCACATGAGCAAATGTCCTAAAGGAAATCCTCAGCTCCACAGCAGACCGAGCCCCCAGTGGTACTGATGCCTCTGGATTTGAAAACTACGTGTAAAGGTGATTTTGGGGCTTTGACTTGAGACACAAAACTGAACTTCACAGATTTCCGATCCAAACCTCAAGCTGGATATTTAAGTGACATGAAGGCTGGACGATTTCAAGGTGCCACACACATCTGTACTTGATGAGAAGCTAGAGGTTGCGAAATGGAAAAATCAGATGTAACACTACCTAATTTGTTGTTTGTTTAAAATATACATATCATCAATTTCTAAAGTGATCTATTTTCCAGGTTTGAAATCAATATAGTATAGCATGCAGATTTTAAAACACCCATCTGTGTTTATTATCCAAACAATGAGTATTAACTTCAAGCATGTTGAAGGACCTGGGTTCAATCTCTGAGGCACCAGAGGGGTGGGGAAAAAACACCCTATAAGCCACTTTTGCCTCTCAGAGACTGATGTGACTTGATGGTGTGTGTATGTGTGTGTGTGTGTGTGTGTGTGTATGTGTGTAAAACACTCAAAGGCCAGGGACGGTAAATTCTCTTGGAACTGGAGTTATAAGTGTGAGCCACCTGATACTTGTGCTGGGAACTAGCCTCAGGTTCTCTGCAAGAGCAGCACATGCTCTTTACTGCAGAGCCATTTCTCCAGCACCAAGAATATTTATAGTAGAAAATATACCTGGATGTGTAACAGTAAGAATTTCAGAAGTAACTTACATGCATTATATCTTAAAGCCATTAAAAACACTGCTTAATGAATATAGGGTTTCAGTTTGAGAAGATGAAAAAATTCTGGTGACAATGGAGGTGATGGTTGTGTAACGGTGAGAAATATCCTGGATGCCATCGAAATACTAACTTAAAAAATGAGTATTTTAAAATAGAGGCTGGAGAGATGGCTCCTTAGTTAAAAGCATTGGTTGCTCTTCTGGAGGACCTGAGTCTCCATCAGCTACATGGCAGCTCACATACATCTGTAACTCAGCTTCAGAGGATCAGACTTCAGAGGGCACCACATACACGTGGTGCATACATACATGCAAAGCACCCATACACATAAAATAAAATGCAAGACAGCCTTTTACACAATGACTAGGATCTTAAGGTGTGTTATGTATAGTTTGGTATAATAAAAAATGATGCTGCAGGGACCTGTGAGACAGTGAGCAGGTGATGGTGCTTGCTACCAACCTGACAACCTAAATTCAGTTCTTAGGAGCCACATGGTGTGAGGTGAGAAAGGTTGTCCTTTGATCTCCATAAGCACATGGATGAACACACACACACACAACCAAATAAATGTAATATTAAAAGTTAAGTTGATTTATATGTATTGACATGAAGAGATGTTCACAACCTATGGGAGTAGTGGTTTTAGTGTTAAATATCTCCCATAGGCTCCCTTTTGGGGGAGTAAGACTGTTTTGGAAGTGGTGTCCCACTGGAGGATGTGAGGCTTTATAAAAAGGCCTCATTTCCTGTTCACTCTCTGTCCCCAGAGTATGGGTGCCTGTCTCCTGGTTGGCCACCATCTCTCCCCAGCAGGTTGCTGTATCTTCCTTAAAATGATGGCTTGTTTCCCACTCGAAGAATAATCCAAAATAATAATCCTCTCCTTCCTTCAGTTGCCTTTGTCAGGGTATTTTATCACAGCAATAGAAACTTAACTTAAACAATGACTAATGGTAGGGAAGAATCCCATCCTTTAAAAATATGTATTTAATGTTGTAGTGCTGAGGTTGAACCCAGAGCCTTGTGAAATTCTCATGCAGTAGTGGAAGCCAATAGAACGGAGATTTCAAGAAGAAAGGGGAGTGGAGAAGGGACTTCCCAGAATGATGGATCTGGCACTTGCAAACTCTCTTGCAATTTGGCTTCAGAATGAAAACAGAATTAATGGCACAGCTATTTGTGGTGGATCAAGGAAGACCAGAATTTGAGGCAGCACTGATCTGGTCAGGACATGTCTTTGTTCTGGTTTCTCTGGACCTGACTCCATGTCTCTTTTTTCCTTCTCTGTTTGCACAGACCACTGGCTTCACCCTCAGAAAGGATTCTCCCTCCAAAACAGCCATGGACTGGCAACTTATCTTCTGTAAGAGGATGGGCCAAGAAAGCACCCCCCGACACACACACCATCTGAATCTATGCTGAATTTTAGTTGGCTTCCTTTTGTGCAGGTAATCACAGTTGCAGTGAGTTTGAGTCCAATCAGGTGAGGATAGCACCCCACAGCACCCTTCTCATCCTCTGGCTCTTACATTCTTCTGCCTCCTCTTCCTCTGCCAGGGATGCATCTGTGTACAATAAAGATGCCTCATTCAGGGTTGGACACTCAATCTCAAGACTGGACTCCTCAGCACTTTGTGCATTTCTGCAGTGACTGCTGGGCAGTTTCTTGAAATTAGAATCTGGGTCTATGGCTAGAGAACGAACATGTCCTCCATGAAAACAAGTTTTCTTTTTTTTTTTTTTTTTTTTTTTTGCTGAGTGTCGTGGCACTTGTCTTTAATCCTGGCACTCAGAGGTTGACTGACGTGTACATGGGACACTGGACTCCAATGAGCTTAAGCCACTTTTAGAACTATGCTGCTAAGTGTTCTCTAAGTGTTCTGCTCATGCGCAAATGAATGCGGAGTGATGCACACATGAAACTCCTGAAGCAAACATTAAAACACAAATTATCAGTAAAGGGTTCAGTGGTTACTGTTCCTGCAGAGCATCTGAGTTTCAGTCTCAGCATCCATGGTGGGTCACAATGCCTAGAACCCCAGCTCTAAGGGGATCCCAGGCCTCTAGCCTCTGTGAGCACCAGAACTTGTATATACATACATACACAGTTAAAAATAATAAATCTTTATAACAGGAGAAATTCTCAGTAAAAAAAAATGTAGGAAATTGAGGGACAAACACAGATATAATAGCAGAGTGGAGGGGTAGGAGAGGTGATTTTGAAGACAGACTAATAGAAGCATCTCTTCTGCTCATGTGAGACAGGGTCTGGTGATCCCTTAGCCTCTGGAATGCTGGAATTACATGCCTGGCTGTTTTTTTTTTTTTTTTTTTTTTTTTTTTTTTTTTTTTTTTTTTTTTTTTTTTTTTTTTTTTTTTTTTTTTTTTTTTTTTTTTTTTTTTTTTTTTTTTTTTTTTTTTTTTTTTTTTTTTTTTTTTTTTTTTTTTGTGGAGGCAGAATCCACTTGGTTGCCTAGACTGACAATGGACTTGTGGTAAACTTCTGCATTCAGAGATCATAGGTATGTGCTGCTGTGCCTGGCCCATTATGCTTCTTACAGTCTCAAATAGCTTTGTTGAGTCAGCAGCTCCCAGAACAAAACAATGTTGGGCCACTGATGGTAATTTCTGAGAATAAATACTCTTATTCTAGAATTTTTTTCTTTTTTTTAAAGATTTATTTATTATGTATACAATATTCATCCTCCACTATGTCTGTGTGCCAGAAGAGGGTACCAGATCTCAAGATAGATGGTTGTGAGCCACCATGTGGTTACTGGGAATTAAACTCAGGACTTCTGGAAGAACAGTCAGTGCTCTTAACTTCTGAGCCATCTCTCCAGCCCCGAGTTTCTTATACAGTATAAAAATTCTTATAGTCTAGAGTTCCTCTAGACTGGTTTGTTTTTTGGGGTTTTGTTTGTTTGTTTTGAGATGGGTTGTTTTTGTGGTAGAGGGGGAGACAAAGTCTTGCTGTGTGGCCTGGCTGGCCTTGAACTCATAGAAACTAGCCTGCCTCTGCCTCCTAAATGCTGTTATTAAAGGCTTGCACCACCATAACTGACTGACATCTAGGCTGTGCTTTGTTTTTACTGTGATGCTGCTGCAAAATAGAGAACGTATTTTAGGTGAATTTCAAATACAAACCTAGAGATATGGGAGATCTACAAGTGACAAATACTGATGATATAAGATGTAAGAAAAACTACAATGTTAATAACAGTTTCTGTACTGAAGCTATTTCCCAAGTTCATGTGGAGAAAACTCTTCACAGTAATAATCTCATTAGCTATGGTTACACTGAAATCCTTTATGGACTGCTGATGGGCCTAAAAACCTAGTGTGAGCCACACTGACACCTTTTCAGTAGGTGGAGTCAACAGCAGACAGAAACTGAGAAAGTACATTTTCAGAGCCTTTGAAGTTGTTCCCAGTCAGTGTTAACTGAGCCTGTGATTTGTTGCCATATAGCAGTTATCCTTCTGCAGACTGGCACAGGCCTTGGGATGGCAGCCAGCACTATGGTTCTCATTCCGCCTACAGCAAGCAGTTTCCCAGTTCCAGTGCAGGCAGCAGCAACTGTTGCTACTATAGCATGGATTTGGGATACACTTCTAGAGGATGAGGCAATAACTGTGAGCTATCTATGTTGAATAAATCTATAGTTTAAATTATCTTGGGTAGATTTTGTTGCTTATAGTAAAAAATGGACCTAGTCCCATTTTAACAATTTCACATTTCCCTTAGTACAATCACAAATTTTATAGCAATATTTTCTTCCTGAGGTTTGTTTATTTATTTTTGCCTTTTTTTTTTTTTTTTTTTTTTTTAAATAAGGCCACATTCTGTAGGAAGTCCAGATTAGCCTCAAACTTGCAGCAATCCTCCAGTCTCAGCCTCTCAAGCACCAGGCTCCTTGTTTTTTCTGATATAATGTCCCTTGTATACAGTTAAAAACCAAATGACTACAGTAGGGTTTATAGATACATGTGATTTTATTATAAAACCTTTATTTTGGCATTAGTTGGTTATAGTGATAGCAAGATACCGTGAGTGTGGCACAGCAGCTCTATCCAACAGTGTCAGTCCTTGTTTAATGCACCAAGATTTAAGTTACTGCAAATCAATAACACAGTTACCTTCAGTCACTACCAGCACAAAGCCTTGCACACACACTTCTCAGGAGGAGAGGATTCTACAGGACTGGATTAAATGTTGGTAAGACTACAAAGCAGCAGTTCCTTTATGGGAAGGTCTTCACCCTCCCCTCCAATGACCTTGCTTTAGAAGAATTCATTTCTCGGAGCTAGTCTGAACAGCATCAGCACACAGGAGTATACTTAGTTCTTGTTAAAAACAGCACCTGGGCAACAACTTTAGCGCACAGGCAAGGGATGGTCGCTCTAGCTTTACACTCCTGTGTTAGAGGCCCTTAGAAAGAAAGCAGCGTCCACTTCGTCCGGATGCTCTTACTGCTATACATTCGTTGGCATTTCACTTTCTCTGCTGTGTTTACTCTGAAGGGATCTTCCAATATATCTCCAATATTCCTTTCTTATAGTGTCCTTTTCTTTAGCTAGGATCTCACATAACTGAAAAGGAAAAATAAAAATGTATTCAAGTAAATGTTTAGTTCAGCCTCAGAGCATATGGCAATATAACGTGGATCACAGGAAAACGAGACAGCATACAATGGTTACATTACTGACATGGTACTGCCCCAAACTAGAAACAACCCGAGAAACTGTGAAAAGTGGCACCAGCAGCAGGGGCAGCAGGCAGAATGCACCCACCGAGGACACGGCTGCACTACTCACTCACCTCTAATGCTTTATTGAGAATGTCCTCCTTGTTGTCGCATTCGTTTTCCAGCATGTCCTCATAGATATCCACAAGAAAGGCAATTAGGTACGGGGAGCTGTGACTTGGTTGCAAATCAAGCAATTGATTTAATAGATTAGGGTATCTGGAAAGACCACGATCCTGCAAAATCCTAAAACAGAACAAAGCTTCATACTCAAAGAGCACACACAAACAGAAGGAGAAAAAGCCCGAGACCAAAGCAAGGGAAGACTCTGGGGAACAAATGAGGCTGGAAAAAAAGAAAAAAGAAATTTAAGATATGTGGTCCTTATCAATGGTGACTTAAAGCTGAGAAAAATTAATGTAAAATACGATGAAGTTGGACTGAGGATGTGTAGTTCAACTGAGCTCAATCCCAGCACCACATAAACGAGGCCTGGAGATGCATGCCTCATCTCAGCATTTGGAAACGGAAGGGAAAGAATACCAAGTTCAAGGTCACCTTCAGCTTCACAGCTTTCAACAGCCCGGTAGAAATGAGATGGCTTTAAAACAACAATCATTTATAACTTAAATTGCTTGACACATATAATTAAAGCAGAAAAGAAGTTTCTTCAGCTACTTAGGACTTGTCCCTGGACCCTGGCAGTACAGAGTTTGGCCACCCGTCTGAGTAACGATTTTTCCCTGCTGTATTAAGCCCACAGGAATACACCAGTGTGTGGTGGGAATGTTCATCTGTATGCTGTGAAAATCATTCTGAAAATAAAGGAATTTTGGCCCGTGTCAAGCACCAAGAAGTAGGTGGGGAAATTGAGGTTCAGGTAGGAGGAGTGCAGAGTCAGAGACTCCAGCCAGCTGCAAAAGAAGAAGCACTGGAAATATAGGTGAGCCACCCAGCCACAGCCACATGGCCAGACAGATTAATGGAAATGGGTTGAATTAAGATAAAAGAGCTAGGGCTGGAGAGATGGCTCAGTGGTTAAGAGCACTGACTGTTCTTCCAGAAGACCTGAGTTCAATTCTTAGCATCCACATGGCAGCTAACAACTGTCAGTAATTCCAAGACCTGACACCTGACACAGTTACACATGCAAGGAAAACACAAATTCACATAAAAATAAAACATAAAAAACCTAGCTAGCAATGTGCCTGAGACCTAGGCCAAACAGGATAAAATTAATACAAGCATCGGAGTCATTTCTTGGGGGGAAAGAAGTCATGGGCAGGTTGGACCTCTGGTCCAGATATCTCACATAACACAAGTGTGTATTCCATCCTTTGACATAAGCTCCATAGGCTTCAGTGCTTAAAAATCTAATCACTAGAGGAGTTATAAATACTATTAAAATGCATCAGCATTTCCTGTGTACTGCTCTAAACACTGCTGACTGATGTGTGCTTAGAGATGAAAAAGGGAAAGACAGGCATGATGCCTGGGATTACCATAACCATGCTTGGCTTTTAATATTAGATGTTCCAAAACAGGAAATTCCTTAGCATTCTTTTGGAACCTAGTTATGGGGCACATTCCATGATGCTGCTAGCAGCAACCTGGTAGTTCTTCTAAGAAAAACCAGTGAAAACAGCCTCTTACCCTTTCAAGTAGTTCCATGCACTTTCATTATGTGGTACTAACTTGATCATTTCCAGAGTATACCTGCAAGGAAAAAAAGTATCATTTAAAAGAACAGATCAAGAAGTAGATAGGGTTTTAACAACCTGATGTGTGTTTTCCCATTTCCCTCCTTCAGGCATTCACTTGGATTCTCCAATGGATCCTGGGACCCCTGAAGCTCCAACAAGATAAATGAGTATGTACCTGCTAACCTTTCTCAACACTGCCCCTTCCCACCCCCACCCCCCAAAAAAAGCAGCAGTTAAGTGTGCCTGCCCTTCCACATTCCCAGTATTCTCATGGCAGACAGATCACAACCCTCTGTAACTCCAGACTAGGGGGATCCAAGGCCCTCCTTTGCCTGTTTAAATCACTGCATAAATGTGACACACAGGCATACATGCAGACAAAACACTCATGCACATTTTGTTTTGGTTTGTTCTTAATTCTATGGGAGGGCTGGAGCGATGGCTCGGTGGTGAAGAATGCTGAGTCTGGTTCCCAGCACCTATGCTGGGCAGCTCCAGAGGACGAAGACTTTGGTCTCCACAGGCACCTGCACACTTGTGGCACACACACAATAAAAATGTAAGCCTAAAAAGATTTTACTTTGGAGTGGATCCTCAGTACCACTAAATACATTAAAAAAAAAAAAAAATCACTGAAGATTTTTTTCCTCTGAAGTAATTGTTAGTTATCTAAAAAGAGACTTCTTTTATCGGTACAGCAACCTGGGATGGCAATTCAAAGGCCAACTTACACCTAAGAAATCTGACATGATCTTAAGAGTTAAAAGAAATGGCATGAAGCTGGGTGTAGTGACAGCAGGGAGGCAGAGGGAGCAGATCTCTGAGTCTGAGGTCAGCTTGGTTACACAGCAAGTTCCAGGACAGCCTTGGAGGCAAAAGTATAGATAAAGAGAAACAGGTTAAGTTATAAGAGGTAGCAAGAAGCAAACATAAGATAAAGCTGAGCATTAAAAACTAACATTAAGTCTCTGTGTCATGATTTGGGAGCTTGCTGAAAGCCCCGCCCCCCCCCAAAAGCTTAGTACAGAGACCCTGACTCAACAAAGAAAAAAAATGAGATGGAATTTACGATAAAAATGGTTAAATTACAATGCAATGCAATTATTCCAAAATCTCAAACAAGACTGGTCCCAAATAATTGAAGTAAAGTATACTTAACCTATAATAGTAGCCTATGCTTGCACAGAAATATGGCTATGATATAATAAGTAAAAAGTAAAAGAAAACCAGTGTAGTGGCATAGGCCTATTAATTCTAGCATTCAGGTGAAGGCAGGAGTAGCAGAAGTTGAAAAATCCTATCAGTCCACAGACCACTTGATAGACAAACCTTGTCTCATAAATGAAAAACAAACACAAGCAAAATCCCTGCATACATTCAAAACCACAAAACCTACAGAAAAATGTTATGAATAAATGTTTGCAAAGTATTTACAAAGCTTGAGAGGATATACACAACTGTAGCTTGAGAGAGAGAACTTAAATCTTTTTATAATTTTTTATTTAGTTATTTTTTTTAATAAGAGTCTCAACTAGTCCAAGTTGGCCTGCAACTTATTAGATAGCAAAGGATAAATAACCTTCAACTTCTGATGTTTCTGCCCACATCCCCTAAGTGCAGAGGATACAGGTGTGCATCACTTAACCACACTTGGTTTTATGCAATGCTGAGGATCAAATCTTCCGCTCCGTAATGCTAAGCAAGAGCTTTACCAACTAAACTACATCCCCAGCTCAAGAATAAGACATTTTGTCTTTAAATCTATTTAACTCAGTATAATTTTCTCCCATGAATGTACTACACTACTTTTATAATAAAAGGAGAAAAGAGTAAAAAAACGATAGATCTACTTATCTACCTGTATTAAGTTAAAATTTTAATTAGCATACTATACGTTCTTGAGAAATACATCTATTACTAACATTTTAAATATTGTTTTTGCCATCTTTAGGGAATTTGCCTTAATTAGGAAAATCTCAGTTCTTGCTTATTTCTCTTTAACGGTAGAAGGCTGACCCACCCCTAAAGGGCGCGATTCAAGTATGCACTTTCCACATACTTTATATTCAGTATTTTAGTTCTTTTTAAAAACTAACCTAATAAAGACATTTTCTCTTAAGTCCACTCTCTACGTGGGTCAAGAACAGACTCTTGAGTGTGGTGGTGCGGCTGAGAGATGGCTCAGCGGTTAAGAACACTGACTACTCTTCCAGAGCACCCAGGTTCAGTTCTCAGTACCCACATGGCAGCTCACAACTGTTTGTAACTCCACAATCTGATATGCTTGTCACACAGACATACATACAGGCAAAACACCAATGCACATAAAAAAATAAATAATTAAAAAAAAAAAAAAAAAAAGAAGCTGAGGCAGGAGATTCTCAAGTTCAAGACCAGCCTGGGATACAAAGCAAGATTCCATTTTAAAAAGGGGTTGGGAAAAGTTGACTCAGGGGTAAAAAGCACTTGTTACTCTTGCAGAGGACCAGCGGCCACAAAGCAGATCAAAACCGTTCCTAACTCCAGTTCTAGGGTATCTGACGCCCTCTTCTGACCCCCAGGGGCACCAGGCACCCACATCATACACAGACATACATTTCGGCAAAATATTCATATACATACAATAAAATAAATAAATCTAAAAAGCCAACTATGCACGCTGAAAGTTTGAAATAGATACTCAAAAAAATGAACAAATAAGGTTATAAGAGAAGAGATTATTAATGTTTATCCACATAAAACTCTTTCCTATTTAAAATTTTCTACTTCTTACACCATCACATATAGCACTTCAGTATGCGAATGCATGATTTTCCTACAAAAAATACATTTGGCAATGTCTGGAGTCATCTTTGTTTAAAACTAGGCATGTCAGTCAACAACTATATATATCAATGGACAGTGCTATTTCACACTTATCCGGCCAAAAACCAGACATGAGAATAACATGGCATTTGGGAACTATCAAAAAAAAAAAAAAATCACAGAATGTAGTGAAAATACATCCAGAAAACAGAAAATAATGCCACAAAATTTCTTGCCGTTATGAAACTGAATTTCTTCATAAGCTCTCAAGCAACAAGTCAAGAAATTAAGGGACTAAAACAGAGAAGTTCTGTATTATATGCAAACTCATCCTTGATGTGCTGCTTCCCAAATCTGCCCCATCTGAGTTCCGTAAGGGCAGGGCATGGGGAAGGAAGTCTCGCTGGTGCAGCATCTGAGTTCCTGAGACACAACAGACATAACAATTTGTGATGAAGAAAAGAGTGAAGCATGATACTAACTGGACTTCTCTCTCCAACACAGCACGGTCACTGTAGCCAGTGGTATTAGAAATGACAAAGTGTCTTTGGTTCCAGACAGAGTTATTTCTCACATCCTCTTTGAGAAGCTGGTCTACATACTGTAGCTCATTATCCCAAAGTCGAAATTCCTAAAAGTTTAAAAAAAAAACAAAAACAACAAACCAGAAATAAGCAAAGCTAGGAACATAGGACTGAAGACACGGTGTTATCTTATTTGAAGAGTAACCTGTGACCTCAGCATTCAGGGAGTGGAGGCAGAAGGATTCAAGCTCATTCTCAGCTATGTAAATTCAAGGCCAACTTGGGCTACGTAAGACACTGTCTCAAAAACAAAAGAAAAAAATGAGCAGAGATTCCCACAAAGATGCAAACTAAACAGAAGTCAAAGAAAATTTAGACAAGAAAACAAACAAAAACCAACAATAACCAAACTCACTAATAAGAAGACTAACTTTACGAGCACACAAATTTTCAAGAGTTCAGGGCTACCTTGGGGCTACAGATTGAAACCTTGTCTTAAAAACAAAATAAACAAAATACATAAGTAAATTATTAGAAGGAAATGAATGATGATATTACCTTAAAATACACATAGAGAAATATACACAATTGTATCGACATTTTACTTTATGGTTAGGGTGCTTCAAAAAAGCTAATGTACTTTTATTTCTTACTTGACATTAGCAAGAGTAAGAATTTCAGCAAGCTGGTTCTTGATTTTAAAAGTCACATTGAAAATAAGAAACTAAGAGAACATTTTGGTGAAAATTTTTGTGCTGATAAATGATGGAAGTAAGTGCTATTTGTGTGGGCTATAACCAGGAAACACTCCCAAATACTGCCGACTATCCCCAAGTACCACTGCTTTACATAATTTATTTTTAATTATTTTTTCTTCATTTTTAATCTTATGTGTAAGAATGTTTTGACTGCCTACCTGCCTGCATAAATGTGTACCATGTGCATGGAGGCCGGAAGAGGGCATCAGGGCCCCTGGGACTGGAGTTAAAGTGTGAACTGCCACATGGGAGCCTGGAGCCAAATTTAGGTTAAGAGCAAGTGTTCACCACTGAGCCTTCTCTCCAGCGCCCATCTTATATGATTTTAAGAACTTTCAGGGGCTGGAAAGATGGCTCAGTGGTTAAGAGCACTGACTGCTCTTTCAGAGGACCCAGGTTCGATCCCCAGCAACCACATGGCAACTCACAACTGTCTGTCACTCCACTTCTAGAGGATCCAAGACCTTGAGTTCTTTACTGGCATGTGCCATCATCACACCCAGAAGGACACAGTATCTCTTTCCATTTTACTTAGCATTAAAAATGTACAGTTTTTTTTCATTTTTCAGAATTCACTTGTCTCTGGTTATAGTTGAAAATAATCTTGCCTTCTAAAAGTTGGGTTGGAAACATGAAACCATACAGATCCAATATAAAAATAGAAAAAAACTTTAGTTCTGGGAACTTAAAAGCTACAATGTAACCAAAGAGTTTCTTGGACTTAAAGCTACAATGTAACTGAAGAGTTTCTTGGACTTAAAAGCTACAATGTAACTGAAGAGTTTCCTAAACTTAAAAGCTACAATGTAACTGAAGAGTTTCCTAAACTTAAAAGCTACAATGTAACTGAAGGGTTTTTTTGGACTTAAAAGCTACAATGTAACTAAAGAGTTTCTTGGACTCCTATTATTTGGAACCTCTGACAATTTAGTAAAAACATACTACATGAAGTTAGGGTTAGGTAATGGTAATGCTATATTTAAGTTATTGTAGTAGGTAGACAGACATGAATGTGTATTTGTGTGTGACATGTAGTTTTATGCAATTACAATTTTCTTCTCTATTTGCTTTTGTTTCTCACACAGGGTCACAACACTCTGTCTGTCTGGCCTAAAATTTGCTATGTAGACCAGAGTGGCCTCAAACTCAGAGATCTGAGTTACCTTGAGTGTAACTGTCTCTTTGAGTGCTAGGATTACGAATATGAAACTAACATACTGAGCTGATAACAGTTTTCAACAAAAATAAAAATACTAGGGCTGGGGTATAGCTACGCTGGTGGCCTAGCATGCACAAAGCATTGAGGTTCAATCTCCAGTAGCACATAAAACTGGACGTAGTGGTATGCTCCCAGAATCACAGCACTTGGGAAGCAAAGACAGGAAGGTCAAAAGTCAAGATTATTTTGAAGTATATAACAAGTTCAAGTCTAGCCTGGTCAACATGAGATTCTGTTTATCTAAAAATAACTTTAAAAAATGCAAATACTGAATACCTTCAAAAAATGTATCCTCCTCTAATGAAATATAAAGAAATTTAAAATTTTAAGTAATTTTTAAAAAATTGTGATGGCATGGGGACAATTAATCCCAACACTCAGGAGACAGAGGCAAGTAGATCTCCGAGTTTGAGGCTAGCCTGGTTTATAGTAAGTTCTAGGGCAGCCAGGACTACATAATGAGACCCTGCCTAAAGAAAAAAAATGTAAATTTAATCTCAAATTTCTTTAAAATTTACTATTACAAAAAAATTACTATTACATTTCTTTATTATGACACAATATATCCATAGAGATTATAAAAGGTAACTGACATGAAGGATGTTAGCATTCTAATTACAAGTGCGTAATATCCGTGTGTGCTCTGTTCAGATGCACACCTGGACTTTAAGAAAGGTGATACCTGAATGACCCACTGCCGATGCTGCCAGGCATGATAATTCTTTGCATCCTGATTAAGAATATCGGCAATGAACTCAAGTTCTTGAGAGGGATCTTTTAGCCATTCCACTAATACTCTTCTGTGGTGCCTGTCCAAAGAAAGGGGAAATGCTTAGGTTGACTCAGGACTGACATCAGCTCCAGGTGCTGCACTAGGTGATGCAAAAGGGCATTCAAGAAGTACGCATTCTCCAAGCTACTAGAAAGAGGTGACGGGATCCCAGCACCCCGGGAATTGAGAGACACAGTGGCAGCTGGGCACAAGCAGGTCTCCAGGGCACACGGATGACTGCTCTCACAGCCTAAGACTTTTGTTCAGAAATTCTGAAGCATTGCATATGGATGAATGAGAGATGCAATACTAGTCTAATGGTCATGCCCAGTTATGATCACACTCTGCCTGGATCTCGAGGACTCCTGAAACGCATTACAGTCATATGGAGGATTATATCACATCCCTGAGTGCATGGTTCTTTCATTCTTCCATTCACAAGTCTTTCTCACATGACTCTTTTATTTTCATGCCCCCCCCATGACCTCACACTCAGCAGGAGTGGCAGTGGTATCTGCTCCTCAGGTACAGTCTCTGTGACGAGCACTATCTAAATTCTAGTCTGTTCTATTTGCTGTCACAGCCCTGCTCCCTGGGCACTGGGAGTGTGCTCTTGCAGGGGCTTCTGCACACAGCTCCTCTCTTCTCTCCCCACATTACAAACTATGCTATCTCATGAGATGAACTGCTACAAAATACACCCTATGAAAATCTCTACCATCATGTTTTCACAATGCTCCTAAAAATAACAGGAGTGGTTATTCACTCTCACCTTTAGACTGTTTCTAGTTTCTCTGTATCCACAAGACTAATAAATAAAAACTTTCAGTTAAATGAATAAAGTATCAAACATAAAAAAAGCTATTGTATACTGACTAGAAAACAATTTTCAGATGTCCTACTCCAGCAGTGCTGCTCCTAAGGGCAAAACTTCCACTTAGGAGTCAGGGAACACTTTAAATGTAAAGAGACAATAAAGAAATCTCAGTTCCCACTGTCAAATGCTATTAGCAGAGACATGTGTCATTCCTGTTTTCCTCTTACCAAACTTGATAGTTTTTGGGCTGTTCCTCAATTATTGCAGTGATGTAGTTCATTTCCTCTTGCAGATCCTTTTGAAGGGACTTTAAGAGAACTCTCCGAAAATGCCTACAGCAAAACACAGAGCATCCAAACTCTCGTTAATCCACAGACACTGCTGAGCAAGAATACCAAATAAAGCTACAGGACAATAATACGATATATAGACAACAGTTTGGTACTTATTTTACACAGCCAATAATTTAGCAGTCTAGGAGCTTATAATTGTCCAAATTCATACATCTAGAACTGGAAGAAGCAAGCATTTCATGTGTAAATAGAGAAACACAAATACAAAATAGAGAAAAAGGAACGTTTTGAGCTTTAAGGAATGGGAAACCAAGTAACTAAAATGTTATTTTCAGGTAACATCTTAAATTCTGGCAAAAAAAGACATGTCCTTTTCTAAGGAAGATTAGTTATATTACAAAAATTATCAAAATATTATAGGTATAAAACAACCACCAAAATGTTACTTACAAATAAAATAAGTCTTTCTACAGGGCATGCCTGCAGACATCTTTAACCCCAGTACTTGGAAAGCACAGACAGGTAGCTCTGAGTCTGAGCCAGCCTGGGCTATATAGAGTTCCAGGCCAGCCAGAGCTACACAGTGAGATCATGTCTTAAAAAGCAAAATGAGATCAACTAAACTGAAGGCAAGAAACAAAAAACTAAGAAAAGGGGCTGGAGAGATGGCTCAGAGGTGAAGAGCACTGACTGCTCTTCTAGAGGTCCTGAGTTCAATTCCCAGCAACCATATGGTAGCTCACAACCATCTGCAATGAGATCTGATACCCTCTTCTGTTCACTGTATACATAATAAATAAATAATTTTTAAAAACCCTAAGAAAAGATAGTCCTGGATGTTTAACATTTACCTAAAAGTCAATCCAGAAAGGAGACAGAGAAGGCAAGAGTAGAGAAGCCTTCAGCTTACAAGCGTCACGACGAGGTTCAGGGCTGGGACACGGACACAGACAACACTTGCTCTTTCCCCAGCTCAGTTCCACAGGTGGCTTACAACCACCCCATAACTCCAATTCCACGGGAGCCCACTCCCTCCTCTGATCTCTGAGGGAACCAGGCATGCGTGTGGTACACAGGTAAATATGCAGAAAAAATACTCATACACATTTAAAAGGGAGGGGGGTTCAAAAGAGGAATAGAAATCTTCTCCACAATAGTGATTTAAAAAAATAAAAAATTAATTGCAAATTTCTGAAGGAATAAGGCTTCCAATGTACTTTTAATTAATCTCAAACTTTTAAAAAAGTTTTTTTTGTGTGTGTGTTTGTTTTTATGTATTTAGATGTTTTGCCTGCCTGTGTATCTGTGCACCATATGTGTACATTGATCTACACAGGCAGAAGAGGGCATAAGACCCTCTGGAACTGGAGTTACAGATGGTTGTGAGCTACCAAAGTTGCTGGGAGCTGAATCCAGTCCTGTGTAAGAGCAACAAGCACAAGCATGCCTTTAATCTCAGGACTTGGGCAGACACATCTCTGAGTTGGAAGCCATCCTGGTGTACAGGCAGAATTCCAGGACAGCCAGGGCTACATAGAGAAACCCTGTTTTCAAAAACCAAAACCAAAACAACAAAAGAGTGCTGTCAGTCACTGAGCCATCTCTCCAGTTCACGTCAAACATCTATGTCCACAAGATCTTTTCTAAGTTTTCTTCTATTCAAGGGTAGACTCTATAAAATGAGAAAGTAAATCAAGGAAAGTAATTGGGTGTGATGGTTTATACGTTTAATCCCAACACCAGGCACAGGGTTTGTGTGTGCAGAAACAGGCAGATTTCTGTGTGTTTATGGGCAACCTGGGATGCACAGTGACATCTTAAGGGCTTTTTTTTTTTTTTTTAATTTTTAAAATTCTAAAAATAGAAGAAGATAAAAGGTTTCCATGGCCTGAACAGATATCAGAGTAGGGCACATCTAGTAGTACAGAGATGTTTACTTGTCAGTCTAGGAGAGGAACTTATCGGCACACAGAAATCTTAGCTGGATGAGCAGCTCAATAGATAGAATATTTGCCTAGAATGCAGGAAACTGGGCATGGGACACATAGCTGGAATTCCAGCACCCAAGAGTGGATAGTCATCCTGAGTAACCTACTGAGTTCAAGGCCAACCTTGTTTTGAAAATAAAATCAGGAGAGGTGACACTAAACTGGAAGACCTGAGTTCAATCCCTGAGACCAACACAGTGAAAAGAACTGAGTCCCAAAGGGTGCTGTGATGTGTATGTGCACTGTACATACAAACACAAATAAATACAAGTTAAAAATATTAAAACAAAATACCCCACTTTGGTGATCTATTAAAGGACATGTAATTATACTACAAACCACAGAATCCACAAAGCATAACTCACTTGTTGTAGAAAGAAGCACAGTGAACTCTGCAACTTTCACAGAAAGAATTATGTTGACAATGCAAAAAAAAAAAAAAAAAGAACAGTAACACAGTGTTGTCTGGTACAGAGAAGTTAATTCAAGAAAATGGGAATGGGATTCTGGAGGCACAAAAGAACAGGGAGAGATTATCTTTCATTGAACAGACTTTAAGACAAATATGTGAATTGTTATTTTGATGAAAATTAAAATTCGGTTTAAAAAGGAGTCACTTGCCTCACACCTGAGCCCCCAGCAGTAAATACTAATGGATTCTGTTACTTACCACACTGTATAGTTGGCTGCGTTTAACTCAATAGCATCCCGGGTGAGCTTAAAGGCTCGCTCGCTTCTCTCATCACGCTGCAGAACAGCTCGAAAGTAATCATACACATCTCTAACTGGAGACAGAACACCCAAGTACATACATCAGGGTCACTTCTGTTTAACACTAGCAACACAGTTAAAAACCCCACTACACTTACATGTTTACATTATCTGCATGTCTATCATTTATATCAGGAAGTAAATACAGTCAAACGGGTGGTTGAGCTGTTTTATTATATTATTATTATTATTTTGAGATAGTGTCTCCTGTATACCAGGCCGTATACCAAACTTTCTGTATAGCTGGGACTGGCTTTAAAACCCTAATCTTCCTGCTTCCCAAGAGCCAGGGTTATAGTTGTATACTAGTTGTAGTATGAAGTTTTTAGCCTTGTCTAGTCCAAACCTGCAGTCTCAAATGTCACACAAAGGCTTATATTAATTACAAGTTGATTGGTCCATGGCTCAGGCTTATTGCCTGCTAACCCTTAAACTTTAAGTCATCCCTTATTTCCATATATGTTTAGCTACATGGCTTCATATCTTTTTGCTCAGTGCAGCATTCTCATCTTCTTTCCTCTGCATCTGACTACATCTGCTCTTCTGCTTCTCAGAATTATCCTAGATGCCTCACCTCTACTTCCTATCTAGCTACCTGACCAAACAGCATTTTATTAGAGTGATAAATATTTAGTGTACAAGACCATAGTCCTGCAGTATATGTCAGCAGAGGCAAAAGACTGTGAGCGCCACTCAGTTCTCAATCTCTCTCTCTCTCTCTCTCTCTCACAAACACACACACACACACACACACACACACACACACACACACACACACACACACACACACACGTGAGCTAGGTAAGTCTAATCATGCTTACCATTTGTATTATAGGTTAATGCCAAACTAAATCTCCCAAATACTTTACATAAAATTCATGTTATAATAGATCTAAATCTTCTTAATGGTTATATAGCTCCTAAGTCTTATTTTTAATCTATTTCTCTCTGATATATACAGGTGGTTTCCTTGATCTTGCAGTTTCAAAAACGGCTGCATATTTTAACAACTGATATTCCTGGTGCTGACTATGAGCCAAACACTGTACTAGTGTGTATGTCGAAGAGAGTAAACTTAGCTCAAGAAACTCCATTTTGCATTCTAGTAGCTATTTTATGAAAAAGATAAAATAAAGTTTAGTTTTGCATTCCTGGCAGGGCCCTGCCCAATTCTGGGAGAAGAATAGATTCTTGCTTGCCTAGTTCTGGGAGATCAGCTAAAATACCTGCCAAGTTCTGGGAGAAGAATAGTTTCCTACCTGCCCAGTTCTGGGAAAAACCAGCCACCACAGGTAGGGTCCAGGTGGGGTCCAAAGATACCCTGGGACAGAAAGTCCCTGAGCACAAGCCAATCAGTAGCACACCAGCACCCTGGCCCCAAGCAACCAACTATGTTGTAATTTTTGCCTATAAAACCTTGCTGTAACCAAGGACAGCAGCTTTTCCTTGCTCTGTTACCACAGAAGCTTGGTGTAAGCTCCCTGCCTGGCTTGTATTGTGCTGCCAATAAACATTGCTGTTGCATTCCGGACATCCCTGTCTCCAGTGGTCTCTCTGGGGGTCGAGTTTTGGGCAAAACATATGTAAGAAATTCAGTCACTCTCTAAAACACCTGCTTTCACTGTCCTCATTTACATCCATGGGTACCTACTACACAGGGGTTAAATAATGTGTTCATGGATAGAGACCCAGTGAGATCAACACACCAAAATTTAAACCGGGTGAACAGACCCCAAAGTCTATGCTCTTAAACCGCAGCACACAGCTTTCTAAAAAAAAGATTTATTTATTTATTTTCATTTAGTATAACTGTGTGTACTCAGGTATCCATAAAGGCTAGAAGAGGGTACCAGAGCCCCTAGAGCCGGAGTTACAGGTGGCTATGAGCTGCCTCATGTGGGTGCTGAGAAATGAACTTGGGTCCTTCCTTTGCTCTTTGTAGTCAGAAAGTTTCTCTGTTCTGCTTGGCAGGCTCTGAAGCCATTTAGATTTAGTCCCAAGTAATCACACAAAGGCTTATGTTAATCACAAGCTTTTAGTCTATTGCTCAGGCTTATTATTTGCTAACTCTTTTCTTAAAAAAAAAAAAAAAAAAAAAAAAAAAAAAAAAAAAAAAAAAAAAAAAAAAAAAAAAAAAAAAAAAAAAAAAAACCCTCAAACTTTATTTATTTATTTTATTTGCCTTGGTGTTTGCCTGGAACTGGGAACTGGAACTATAGACAGTTGTGAGCTGCCATGTGTGTGCCGGGAATTGAACCCCAGCCCTCTGGAAGAACAATCGGTGCTCTTAACTGCTGAGCTATCTCTCCAGGCCCACTAACTCCTATACTTTAAGTTAACCCATATTTCCATTTATGTTTAGCCATGTGACTTGGTACCTTTTTGCTCAGTGCAGCATTCTCATCCTGCTTCCTCTGTTTCTTGCTATCATCTCCTCCTCTGCTCTTCTGTTTCCCAGAATCTCCTAGTCTGGTTGCCCCACCTCTACTTCCAATTTAGCTACTTGACCAATTAGCATTTTATTACAGCAATAGGCATAACAAATATTTCCAGTGTATAAGAACATAGTCCCATAGCAGTTCTTGTCTATACACCATCTTTGGCATTTCTCTTATACCATATGATAGTATGAGCCCAGAATATGTATCAGAAGTAGTACTCAGGGGCTGAAGACATGGCTCAGCAGTTCAGAGCACTTGCTGCTCCCACAGAGGACCTGGGTTTGGTTCTCAGCACACACATGACAGCTCACAACCCTCCATAACTCCAGTTCCAGAGGTTTCTATGCCATCTTCTGCCCTTCTTGGAACCGTATGCATGTGGTGCACAAACACTACATAAAACATGCAGACAAGATGGTTATCTATATAAAAGTAAATTAAAAAAAAATCTTTAGCATTCAGTTATGAGACCCAAATACTTTTCTAATGTCTACAGCTATATCACGCTGCTTTCCAAAATGCTAGCCTTTTGAAAACTATCATGTATCATCCATTATAATGGATGGAGCTTAAGAAAGTTTCAATTTTAGACATCACTTTATTCATAGGTATGTGTAAATTCTTATCTTTTATCCTTAATTACTATTATAGACTTATTTAATGGCCTTTGGACTTTCATTTTCTATGGCTTTTCAGTTCATTTTTTAAAGGGTTTTTTCCTTATTCTTGTCTAAGAGTTCCTAACCAAATTCTGATTATCAGTCCTGCTTTTTAATATATCTTTTCCATAATGTTGTTTACTTTTTAACTTATGGTTCTGCTACTATGTAAGTTTTGAACTTCGGTATATTTATCTTCCAATTTTGGTAGGTTTAAATTTAGTATTTACTTTTTTGCCAACTTGACACAGGTAGGGTTATCTAAGAATCGGGAAATTCAACTGAGAAAATACCTCTGCCCAGGACTCAGGAGGCAGAGGCAGGTGAATCCCTGTGAGTTCAAGGCCAGATCTTCATAGTGAATTCTAGGCCAGCTAGAACTAAAGTGAGATTCTGTCTGTCTCCTGCCCCCAAGGAACCTAACAAATCTGAAAAAGTTTCCGTTTACATTTCTCTCATCACTAGTGAGGTAAATATTTCTGGGTAAATATTTCTAGTCTAAAATATTATGTGGAGATATTTCAGAAAACATTTTCATATACTTATATACCCTGAATTTTTCCTTAAGAGTATTTGATATCTAATTCATAATGCCTTCATTACAATAAGAACTATATGTTATTTCCTTTGCTTATCCTGTTTAGAGATGTTTGACAATGTCTCTTGACCAGAGGCAACCTGTCCGTTGTTTTGCTGGTGATCAAATCCAGAAGCCTTGCACATACCAGGCAAGTGCTCCATGAGAGCTACAGTCTTACCCAAACATTACTCTCTTATAGCTTATCTTTGTTTCAGAATATTAATTCATCTTTATTTTCATGTTCATTAAGATATGAGACAGTGATATAATTGTGTTTTTATCTAAATGCATCGCCAACAGAATGAAGCCTTTGATGAAAGCATGAAACATGCTTCTTAATCACACATTAAGGCCTCATATATACTGATGACTTACCTTTGGTACTTATCCCTTCTTATTTCTTTATCTGTCTGACATACTGTTTGGTACTACATTTTCATACTTAATATATGGCAACCCATACCATTGTTCTTCCTTCTCAAATATTTCTTACCACAATTTAATAACTAGTAAATGAATAAACAAATGTTTTTTGCAAAAAAAAATCATCTTAGAAAACAAAGTATTAACTGAGAGGAAAAAAATATACACATCTGCATATAAAATTCCAAAAACAGCATTTTATTTCATCTATTTACCCTTTCCTAGAAGAACAATCAACATTTGTATAACCTCCCATTTACAAAACAGTTCACATTCATGGTAAGAAAAGGCTACTTTGTCAAAGAAAATATCAGTACATACATTTCAACTGAAGCTAACACTACATAGCTAAAATACATTTTAAAATGTTGGTACTTGAGCAACTAAAGCTCATTCTAAATAAAACAGTAACTCATTTGTTATACTTTAAATGCAAATTAAAATCACAACCATACAATAGCCATTACGTATTATAACATTCATTACTTAGAATATCTCCAGTCCTTGAGCAAAAATATTAACACAAATGACAAAGAAAATAACATTAGCTCACCAAAAATAATTCAGATTCTCACTAAAGAAAAATCTCTCTCTTTTCTTGCTATGTGGTTGTAAATTTCAACTTTGTTATAAATTTAACTTACAGAGATTTTCCTAATAAACATAAACTTACACTTTTCACTGTAGATGATCTGGACCACTGGATTAGGGCCGTCATTCTGTGGTACTGGATCTATATCAGCCCATTCTGCCCTGTCCCTGAAAACAGACATATTTTCCATAATTATACTCAAATATGTTAGAATAAAAACAATTCCAGGATTGTTGTTTCATGGCAACAATCACTCATTCCAACTAGTAACTTACCCAAGTCTGGATGTAAACATTAGATTCTTCCAGGGCAACCTCTGCCACTTGTTTTATATATTAAACTTTTAAAAATAAAACAGAAGCCATCTTTGAATTAAGAAAATTAAGGGGCAGGAGAGATGGCTCAGCAGTCAACAGTACTTGCCACGTTAGCAGAGGGCCAGAGTTCAGTCTGAAGCACCCACAAGAAAGACTTGAAATTCTAATTCTAGTTTCAGGAAATCTGATGCCCTTTTTTGACCTCTAAGAGCTCTTACAGGCACCTAAGCTCAGACATACACCCAGGCATATATATAAAATAAAACACATAGTAAAAATATTAATAAATCAATAATTTTAAATGTATGTTGTAGGAAAATGTGGTCTTCCAAAAAGTATCCAAGTTTTAACTTAAAAATCAGTCTGATTCATTTAGTAAGATTCTGGAGTTAACGTTTTCAAAAACCAGAATTTTACTAGGAACTAACATTTTAAACTCAAAGTAGGGCTGGGGATCTATCTCAAGAGATAGAATGCACAAGAAGGTACAAAGTCTTAGGTATGATGTCCCTACACACACACACACACACACACACACACACACACACACACACACACACACACACACACACACGCAATTAAATTAAGTACTTCTAGTTATTGTACACCAGAGGGGTGGCTCCAGCAGACATTGGCAGAGTGAAGGCCTGGAGTGTAGAAAGATGCCTGCCTACCACACCTGAGGTGTGAGAAGGTTGTGGAATCTGACAACTACCTAAGTTGTAGTGTTTACAACTTTCTGTGTAACATTAAGACACTTATTTAATCTCTCTGGATATCCATTTCTTCATATATAAAATGAAGGTAATATTACCAGCCAAGAAGGCTATTTTGAGGGCCAATAACAGATAATGAGTACTTAAAACATGTATAGCATAGTGTAAGAATTCAAATGGTCCAGCGAGTAGTAATTACAGTATAATGAGAACAACAGATATTTACGGAGATTTCCATGAACTGGTCAGTGTGACCATCCTTTACTTATACTGCCCCTCTTCTCTATACTGACAGCTGAGATTGTGGCATATCGTTAACCTTGAAATTGTATCCCTTATGTAAGAATACAGGGGAAAAGAATGACTTGCTATATGAAACCTATAGACTGGAGAGAGGCATGGAAAACACGCCATTTAGTTCTTCAGCAACCAGAAGAACATAATTCACAAATCAGAGAAAAGTTCTCAAGAGTTATGGAACCCCACAACCAATCTGAAGTAATTCAACCACAGAAACCTCTGCATAATGCCTTCCACTCATTCATAAAAGCATGGCAAATGAGTCATCTAAAGGGTAGAAGACAATAAGTACTTTTTGACAAGGAGCTAGGGAACAAAAAAGAACAGAAGGGACGAACACAGTTAGTGGCAGAGATAAGGGAAAGGCAAGAAAGTTCTCTGAAGAGCCAATCCAGCCTTTTAAATCATTCCGCAGCCAGCTATCAAAAGTGCACCTTTCTGATGATGTACGGCTAATGAGGACAGCACTGCGGGATCACGGAAGTGTCACCTCGCCCTAGCTTCAGAAGAGCGCCACCGCAGCCTGCCAGCAGCACCCGGGGCTGAGCGGACCCGGAGGGCGCCCCCGTCCGCCCGGCTGCGGCGTGGCGGCTACCTAAGCCCCGGCAGCTCAGCCCCGTCCCGGGCCTCCAGCACCGCGGAGGGCGTTACCTGTACAGCACATAGGTGGGCGAGTCCAGGCTCAGAAACCCGTCGTCCATAGGAGACGCCGCCGCTTCCCCGGCCTCGGCCGCCATCTCTTCTTCCTGCGGCTGCTGCGCTGGCGGCGGGGGAGGCGGGGGCGGCGGCGGCTGCTCGGACTGTCCGGCCTCGCCGCCCGCCGCAGATTCCCCGACCCCCTCAGTAGCCGCCATCACGCCTCCGTCCGCCGCAGAGGTGGTGGAGGAGGCCCCGCCCACTCCGCGGTCCGCCCCGCCCCCGGCGTGGCCTACTTCCGGTTCCTCGGGGCCTACCATAGAGGCGTGGGGCAGAGGGCCCGGCTGGGAGGTCTGGTCTGGCTAGTCTATCTACTGTACTCGCTGCCCAGGTTCCAGGGTCCTTTAGTGATTGCCGGTCTTGCAGAGGTGCCTCGTGAGAATCAGTGCTGTTAGTTGCTGTTTTCTTTTTCGGGTAACTTTTATTTCTTTGCTTTAGTTTCTTTTTCAATCCTCGGGATGGACCCCAAAGACTTGCACATGCTAGGCACGTGCTCTACCACCAAGCTACATCTCCAATCCCCAGCTACTCCTTTCTTATGGACTATCTTAGGAAGCTTAGTAACTGCAAACGGTTCACAGCCAGTCACCTCCCCTCCCTTCAGGGTTCCACTTTAACCTTGAAAAGTCCTTTGTATTTTTTCACACATTACACTTTTTTATTTTTTTCCTCTGCTAGGAGTTTATATAAAGCAGAATTTTATTAGTCCAGAGGTTTTGTCTTTAGAAATTAAGTTTGGGTTTTGTACAAGTAAGACACGTGTATGCTATATGTTATGGGAAAGGGAATGTCATAAAGAATAAGTACATTCAATTAACAAATATTTACTACTACTTAGGTACCATGTTCCTCGCAGCAGTGCAAAAATCAAAATGCACAATGGAATATTTTCTTTGGATTTGTCAATTGTTAAAGAACGGGACATTGATGTAATTATTGTTTGCATATATTGTGTACAATTATTGTACCTATTTTATATGGTTTTTCTTATGTTAGTTATAACTTTATTAATTTTTGACACAAAGGGGTTATGTGGTGATATATTTTATATTTAATAAAATCAGCACAAAGTGCCCAAAGGTCACAGTATATTCTAGGGAGGATTCCTAAGTCAGAATGGATCAAGGCAGAATGGAAATGAAAAAAAGAGACTGACATCTTTAGAGGCAGATTGTCCTTTAATTAGAAAAATGAAGGGTGGCAGTGGGGCTTTGAAGTTTTTATAGAAAAGGGAACTGTGAGGATGGAAGAGTCCATCTGCAGGTCTGTCCATCCCCCTCCCCCATGGTCTCAAAGAGGTAGTGTGATCCTAGCAGAAGTTTCCCAGATCGTAACAGCCCACAACTATTATCAGTCAAATTAACTTTCCTGTCCTGATCATCTCAAGACACCTGAGGCTTTCGGGTTACTAGACCTTCACTCTAGACTTTAAGATAGTTTTTTTTTTGGGGGGGGGGCTGTTTTCTATGTGTTCCCAGGATCTAAGGGGTCATTAGTTGGGTTGACTTTATGTAGCAGGAGAGTTTTAATTTGATCTACTGTGGTGGATTAATTGCAGTCATGTGCTCCTGGAGGACCTTTGAAAACAGTTAATTAGAAAGGCCTATGCTGAAGATTAGGAACCGGGCCAGGGAAGCCATTGTCCTAATGTGGATCCAGTGACACAGAGACTTGATCCAGGAGAAATTTCCGTAAAACGTTTTAAAAACAGGGTAAGGGCTAGAGAGATGGCTCTGCAGTTAAGAGCACTGACTGTTCTTCCAGAGGACCTGAGTTTGATTTCCAGCAACCACACGGCAGCTAACAGCTGTCTGTAGTTCCAAGATCTGACACCCTTACATAGTTATACATGCAGGCAAAACGCCAATTCACATTTAAAAAAAAAAAGGTAAAAACATAAGGGTGAGATTGATAAAGATTGGAGTGATCAAGGAGAGGAGCAGCATGGGAGGGAACCAAAATCCCTTTCACTGGAGGAGGCTTATCTGAAGTTTATTATCTGGTCTCCATCTCCATTGTGCTCAATCTAGACGCAGTTTGGATTTGTTGGTTCTTTGTCAGATCAAAAGCATCAGTGTTCACAGAGGAGGGTACACATCCCATCCATAGCGGGAGTCAGGAGAGCTGAACCTCATTAGTTTAGAATCACTGAAGCAGCCAAAGAATTGAGTCGGTCCTAAAGGGTGAAATACTTTGTTTTCTGAGAGCAAGTGAGACAAGGTAACTGATCCAGAAAGGCCTCAGTCTAGCTGTTGAGGTTCTGAGTCATGAGAAAAAAAAAAATGCTGAGTAGAATGAAAAATGAGTTGGGTAGAGTCCTTTTCAAATGTTATGCAACTGCTGTTAGGGATTTGGGGGCTCAGACCACTTTAACTGCTTCATCACTGGCAAAGGTGGTGATGTAGAAAGGGCAGCAGTAAGAGTGTCTCAGAGGAGAGTCCCTCCAAAGAGCCATGGTAGAGCGTAACAGATGCTAAAGATCCAGAACCTAAGACATCCATTTGGTGATGTGTTCTTGGAGTGTGCTATAGGAGGGGGGGGTAGTATCTGTAACAGATAAAGTGAGACTGCTAATACCACTATAAGTCCTACTGAGAGTATAGTGAAGAAAACAAAAGAAATCTGCACTTATTACATGAAGAAAATATGCAAGAAAAAAAAATACTTGGCAGGCTTTTCCATAGGCATCAGAAAGATTGATGATTTTCCTGCCACTCTTGTCCATTATAAGATGTAAGGTCATTGTGCAGTGGGCTACTGAAATATATTTATGTCATCTCATGAAAGTATTCTGTTTTAAACACATTTTTATTTGTTATAACCATTATTAATATTACTGTTTTTTTTTTTTTTTTTTTTTTTCAAAACAGGACTTCTCTGTGTAACAGCTCTGGCTGTCTTGGAACTCATTTGGTAGACCAGGCTGGCCTTGAACTCAGAGATCCATCTGTCTCCTGAATGCTGAGATTACAGGACGTGACTGCTCTGTTTTCAAGCAGTCCAGAAAAAGAAATCTAATCCCATTACAGATGGTTCTGAGCCACCATGTGGTTGCTGGGAATTGAAATTAGGACCTCTGGAAGAACAGTCAAATGCTCTTAACTCTCCCCAGCCATCTCTCCAGCCCCCATGGAAGTATTCTTAAGAAAAACCTTAAATGCTGACATTATCCTGGGTAAACTGGTCATTGGACACATAGGCTAGCCGTAAATTTCTATACAGTGGGTCCCTGACCTTAAGGTTATAAGAACAGCCTTCTATCTCTCCCCTTCTGTAAACAAAGCTTGCCTGCTTCTCACAGATGTTCACAGCTTCCTTTCTGTCTACATCATAAAATTGCTTCAAGCAAATTAGATTAGAAGTTGGGGATGCTCTCCACTATTCTATATGGCCCAGTCCTGCTGGCTGAGAATAAAGGCTTCATATCGTTTGACTTTTTCAGGCCTTTTCAGTGGTCTCTCTTTGGATTTGAAGGAAGAGTTGTAAAATTTATTTATTTATTTATCTATTATTTTTGCCAATTTAACTTCAGAGTCAGCCACTGGGTATTGTAGTCTGAATTTTCTGAACATTCTGGCCTAGCCCTGAGGTCTGGACCCACCCAAAATCCCACTGCCATTTAGCCCCAAATAATGACTCGGATGCTTATATTAATTATAAACAATTCTGCCTATGGCTCAGTCATATTGCTAGCTAGCCCTTGCATCTTAACCCATTTAGATTAATCTGTCCTGCCACATGATTTGTGGCTTACCTGTGCTCTAATACATATTTCTTCTTGGGCACATGGATTGTGTCTCTCTTGACTCTACCCTCCTTCCCCTGTGTCTATGCTTGGATTTCCTGCCTGAGTATAAACTGGCTTGTGATAGGCTAAAACAGTTTCTTTATTATCCAATGATAATTCACAGCATATAGAAAGACACTCCACACCCATGATTCAGGTAGTGATAAATGACAGGTAGTATAGTAAATATTAATATAACACAGGTAAGCTGGTTGAGGGAATATAAATGTTTGTGTCACGCCCCCTTCCCAGGGGGAATCTTGCTATATAGCATCAGTTGGCCTGACACCTTAACCCCTCTGCTAGCCTCTAGTCTCACCCCAAAGATAGTTAATTCTAGAGCCAAGTATGATTGCTTATGGCCCTGAGACATATACTTAGATTACCCTAAGTTCCATGGTCTAATGTGGTAACTGTTTCATGAAGCTTTCATAGTAACAGAATGAAAATAGTCATAGATCCAGGTACTCCTTAAATATCCTAGTGGAGGGATTAAACAGCTGGCTCAGTGATTAAGAACATTTGATGCAGTCTGGCAGTGGTGGTGACTGCCTTTAATCCCAGCACTTGGGAGGCAGAGGCAGGTGCATTTCTGTGAGTTTGAGGCCAGCTTGGTCTATAAAGCAAGTTCCAGGATACCCAGGATTGTTAATCAGAGAAACTCTGCCTTGGAAAACCAACCAACTAACTAACTAACTAACTAACTAACTAACTAGCTAGCTAGCTAACTAACTAACAAACAACTAAATAGTTATGTAGTTGTTTATTTCTGGCTTGGTCTAGCCCCAAGGTCTGGACCAGCAGTTCCAAATAGTCACACAAAAACTTATAATAATTATAAACTGTTTGGCCTATGGCTCAAGCTTATTACTTGCTAACTCTTATTCTTAAACTGTCCCATAATTCTGTTTATGTTTAGCCACATGACTTGGTACCTTTTCTCAGTGCAGCATTCTTGTCTTGCTCCCTCTGCATCTGACTGGCATTTCTCTCTGCTATTCTGCTTCCCAAAATTCTTCTAGTCTAGTTGTCCCACCTCTACTTCTTGTCTAGTTACCTGACCAATCAGCATTTTATTAAATCAATAGACATGACACATATTTACTGTATACAAGAGCACAGTCCCACAACATAGATAAATTAAAAAACCAAATAACTAAATAAATAAATAAATAAAAAGAACATGATGCTCTTCCAGAAAACCTGGGTTGAGTGTACATTGAGTGGCTGACAACCACCTCTAACTTCAGCTGCAAGAAATCCAACTTCTTCTACACTCTGGTTACTTACTGTCACATATAATTTAAAAATAATGAAAACAAATCTTTAACAAAATATATTGGTGGTAACATCAAGTAGGTGAATTAGGAAAAGTGGGGAAACCTCAGCTACTAGGCCTCAGAGGTTATCTGATGTTATTCTTAGCCTTTGGTTGGTGGGAAGTATGTGTCTATTGTACATTCCAAAAGACTTAACCAATGGGAGCAAAGACATTAGGTACAAAGGAGAACAATGATAAAGATGGCCCAAGATGGCTTGGCTCTGGACTTGTGGCATTCCAAACTGCACATCTACTGATATTCTAATCAAATGATCAGCCTTAAAGAAAGTTCTGTGGAAAGTGTTAGTTTTTTTCTGGGAACTTTTAGTCATGCTCTCTATCCTTCTGCATCAACTCTGTAGAGTTATAGGCTAGGTCACCACTTCTAAATTCTTAGTGTCTTTTTGTGGGGTAGAATGGCCAAGAAGGCCCTCTTAGGTGTAAAGGGGGGAATGCATACTTAGGTTAGAGAGTGCCAATATGGTTGAATCCTGTGAATGTAAAAAAAAGAAGTGCCAGGTATCATGGTAAAGATTTGAGATTAGATACTGTGTGTGTGTGTGTTCCACAATAGAGAAAAAAATGCCTTCATTAGATTTGCCTGTAGATGAGTCTATGAGGCATTTCCTTTTAGAAAAAGATTAAGTAGTTTTATATGTATGTGTTTTGCCTATATGAATGCATCATGTGAGTGCCTGATATCTACACAGATCAGAAGAGGACATTTGATCTTGCTGTGGGATTATGCTTTTGCACACTGTAAATATTTGTCATTGTAAATATTGGTTTAATAAAATGCTGATTGGTCAAGTGGCTAGACAGGAAGTAGAGATGGGGCAACCAGAGTAAGAGAATTCTGGGAAGTGAAAGAGCCGAGTGGCAGATGACAATGAGATACAGAAAGCAGGTTGAGAATGCTGCGCTGAGCAAAAGATACCAAGCTGTGTGGCTAAGCATAAATGGAAATATGGGTTAACTTAAAGTAAAAGAGTTAGCAAGTAATAAGCCTGAATCATAGACCAAAATGTATGTACTTAATATAAGCCTCTGTATGTTTATTTGGGACTAAATGGCTGTGAGACCAGCCGGGCAGGACACAGAAACTTCATAGTACAAATGACATTTCAACGTGAGGCATGTACATTCACATAAAGCCTGAGAGAGCTTTAGAAGGGTTCTGAACACAGAAAGAGAACCAAAAACAGCTTCTTAGTTATGTCTCTCAAGTGAGACATGGTACAGAGTGGTGTGTGTTCTTGAGCTACAAAATGGCAGGCAGGTTTGTTGCCCTGGAACCTGAGCTGCAATATAACGTGTTCTTGTAGTCTCACAGATTCTCCGTGTAAGCAGGAGCTGTGTATGACAGATTTAAGGTTTCTGTTTTTACAGACAAAAAGGGAACAGAGTCAAGCATGTATTCTTTGTAGCAGCATTTTCTGGAAGGCTCAGTTTGCTGTTGGCAAGCAGAGGCACAGCTCCTTTAAGAGATGCTTCCTTATTCAGCCTAGGTAGAAAAAAACCTGAGGTTCTTTTAAGAAGCCCTGCTGCTGAACACTTAAATGGTTTTTATGAGCAGTGGGCAGCTGTGCTCTACTTGGTGGCACTTCGGACCCTAAAATCCCCCAGAGTTGGGGTGGTAAACATGGTTCATGAAGCTAAACTCTTACAGGCCAAGGATCTGGGTAGAGCAAGCTGCCGTAGCTGAGCCTTTCATCCTAGCCATGCCTTAGTAGTTTAAAGGCATGATCAGAAAAAGAGAAAAATACAGTAAAGATAGATCCAGACAAAAGAAAAAAAACTCTAAACGGTTCACAGTGTGTTTAAAAAATATACATAGGGTTGGGAAAGAAAAGGAAGAGGAAAAAGGATAGAGAAAATCCTTGAAGGAAGAAATAAAGTAAAAAATATATATATAAGCCACATAAAGATGGAAAATACACAGAGTCTGGATAGTGTATATTATGTTATTTTTGAATTGTTTGACTGCTGAGGAAGGAGCAAGAGCTGCTAAGAGATGTTTGATTGTAAATGTAGCTGAATTAATCCAATCTACATATTTTGTAAATGACTTGACTTCAAAATTGAAATCGAAATCCAAAGCTATGTTACTTTGGAGAATTGGTTTTCTTTTTAACAGAAAAACGAGAGGTTGTGGATTCATTCTGGGTTAAGAATAACCAGGTTTGATTAAGGAAGATCCCCTGAGAAACCTCAGATGGGAATGGATGGCCCAGATATCCAACATTTCAGAGCACCTCTGTTGCAGGTTCCTCTGAGCTCTGCATCCAGAACAGCTGAAAGAAGAGTTCAACTTTACCTGTTTACATATTGGTATTAATTTGTTCGACACCATTGTTAATAGGTTAGGTTTGTCACTAGCTGTTACATTTTAGAATAGCCTGTATTTCTTATTTATGCTCTACCATGTGGCTGAGTGCTTTTTCTCAGTATGGTAAGTTCATTTCTCCCTTCCTCCACATCTCCTTGAGATTTCTCTTCTTCATATTCTCTTATCTGCCAGTCCCGCCCAATTATTGGCTGGTTAGTTTATTAAACCAATCACAGTGATATATTTACACAGTGTAAAGGAATACTCCATATGGGGTTACTATTTTTGTCAAAAAAGCAACTGACCATCAATGTACGTGTTATATCTTGACTTTTATTTCTATTCGCTGACAGAACAGAATTTTTTTTTTTTTTTAGAAAGTGACTTTAATGAACACAATATGGTTGGGTGGTGGTGCTGATGGTGGCAGCCTGCTTTTGGGTGGCCATGAGTAAAAAGTACTTAAAATTTTATATTGCTTAACCAGTATAGTTGTCAATAATTATATTGCATGCATCATTATACTTTGGATGAGAATGGTCCCCATAGAATCATATGTTTAAATGCTTGGTTCCCAGTTAGTGAGTGTAGCTATTTGGGAAGGATTAGAAGGTCTGGCCTTGTTGGAGTAGGTGTGGCCTTGTTGGAGGAAGTGTGTCACTGGGGGTGGGCTTTGAGGTTTCAGAAGCTCAAGCCAAGCCCAGTGTCTCTCTCTTCCTGCTGCCTGAGGATCCAGTTGTAGAACTCTGTTACTTTCCAGCACTATGTCTGAAATGACAATAATAGACTGTACCTATGAAGTGTAAGCTATCCCTAATTAAATGTTTTCCTTTATAGGAGTTGTCATGGTCATGGTGTCTCTTCACAGCAATAGGACACAGACTAAGACAGCCAGTTGTAGTTGGATGTTTCTGTCCATCCAGAAACTCTCAAATACCTGGTAGCTGATTCCCAAGTAATTGACTTGGAGGCTTAATATTATAGTAACTGCTGGGCCAGTAGCCCAAGCATATTACTGTCTAGCTTTCACATTTAAATTAACCCGTAATTCTTATCTATGTGTAGCCACGTGACTTGGTACCTTTGCTCAGTGCAGCATTCTCATCTTGCTTCCTCTGCATCTGACTGGCATCTGCTTCTCTGCCTTTCTTATTCCCAGAATTCTCCTAGTCTGGTTGCCCTGTCTCTATTTCCTGCCTAGCTACTGGCCAATCAGCATTTTATTAAATCAATATGAGTAACAAATCTATATGGTGTACCAGAGCATTATCTCACCACCTACATTCTTAAACATTCTCTCTCTGCCTATAACTCAGAGATCAGATGTGAGCTTCCAGCCACCATTCCAGCACCATGCCTGTCAGCCATTGTGCTTTCTGCCTAGTGGTCAGGGACTCACTCCCTGAAACTGTAAGCAAGTCCCAGTTAAATGCTTCCTTTTATAAGTTTCCTTGGTCATGGAGTTTCATCACAGCACTGTAAGACAAAAACCATATTTACTATTTAGGTGGCTCTTGAAGGGTTGCTAAGGCTAATTTTTCAATCTTGCAATTAGAGGGTGACTCATAAGGTAACTTTGAGGGGACTACAAGATCCTAAAAGCAGAAAAACTAAATTTGTACAAGGGAGTTAAGACATGCTTTTATTTATATTTTTACACTTTCCTAGCACTAGGAAAGTTGAACCAGGAAGTGAGATAGCTGGGCCGAGAAAAAAATATAAGGCAGGAGGAGGCAGGAGTTCAACCCTTCACATGTGGTCCCACTTCTCTTTCTTTTTTTTTTTTTTTTACTTTTTTAAACTTATTTATTTGCCCGGAACTGGAACTACAGACAGTTGTGAGCTGCCATGTGGGTGCTGGGAATTGAACCCAGGTCTTCTGGAAGAGCAGTCAGTGCCCCCAGTGGCTGATCCATCTCTCCAGCTCCCCCCCACCACTTCTCTTCCAGCTGAGGACTCAGAGACATTCAGTAGGAGGATTCGAGAGGAGTGCCTAGGTGAGAAGTGGCTTGGTCCTCTTTCTCTATGATCTTTCAGCTTTTCTCCAATATCAGGCTCTGGGTTTTTATTATAAGATCAATTAGGATTTGTGCAATAGTTTATAGCTAAGAAAGGAGAAAAGCCATGTATATTTAGGTCTTAAGCAGGTCGTTGCCATTTTAACATTCTTTTTTTTTTTTTTTTTTACTTTATTTATTATTTATTTATTTATTTATTTATTTGCCTTGGTGTTTGCCTGGAACTGGAACTACAGACAGTTGTTAGCTGCCATGTGGGTGCTGGAAATCGAACCCGGGTCCTCTGGAAGAGCAGACGGTGCTCTTAACCGCTGAGCCATCTCTCCAGCCCCCATTTTAACATTCTTATTGGGAATCTGTCTATATAAAATGTTTTCTTTTTGTTGCCAACCTTTACCACAAATGCCGTTTGTGTTAGAATTTTTTATCATGTTAATGAATATTTGCGTGTATGTGCATAGCATGCATGCCTTGGAACTGAATTACAGATGGTTGTGAGCTGCCTTGTGGGTGCTGGGAATCAAACCCAGGCTCTCTGCAAGGGCAGATAGTGCTCCTGACTATGGAGCCATCTCTTCAGCCTACATTGGAACTCTGGATTCACAGCTGTCAAGATTTAAACAACATTTTGGCATGAGGGCTCTTTTTCCTTCTTATGCCTCCATAATTTTTTTCTATCTTTCAATTCTGCCTCAGTGGCAACATAACTCTATAGAAGAAGAAGAAGAAGGCACATTAAATTTTTACTTTTAAGAACTCCTGTTAGGGGCTGGAGAGATGGCTCACCAGCGGTTAAGAGCACTGACTGTTCTTCCGGAGTTCGATTCCCAGCATCTACATGGCAGCTAACAACAGTCTGTAATTCCAAGATCTGACACCCTTACACAGTTATACATGCAGGCAAAACACCAATTCACATAAAATAAAAGTAAATATTAAAGAACCCTTGTCAGGGGCTGGATATGTATGTGTGTGTGTCTGTGTATGTGTATATGTACCTCAGTGGTTACGATCATGTGCTTGCCTTCCCAGAGGACCTGAGTTTGGTTCCTAAATCCTACAAGGTAGCTCACAATCCCTTCTATCTCCAGCTCCATGGGATCCCATGCCTTCTTCTGGACTCTCTAGATGCCTTCACACACACACAAACACACAAATTAAAAAATAACTCTTGGGGCTGGAGAGATGGCTCAGCGGTTAAGGGCACTGACTCTTCTTCCAGAGGACCTGAGTTCGATTCCCAGCAGCCCACATGGCAGCTAACAACTGTCTATAATTCCAAGATCTGACACCCTTACATAGTTATATATGCAGGCAAAACACCAATTCACATAAAATAATTAACAAATATTAAAAAATAATCTTAAGCAATATCACATAAACTATGAGCGAGGATCAAGAGAGACTAGGACTGAAAAGAGAGACACTGAAACAGGCCACCCTCCAGGTGAGTGATTTATTAAGGGGTTATTAACTCCAGACAGTATAGTACTGGTTCAAAGTTAAGAGAGAGGCTCACGCACATACTAACAGCGTAAATCACCACTTTGACAGTGGGAAAACAGAAAGGCTACTGATTTAAAGTAAACTGACAGAATTATACAGCTACTTAGACATTAATAGGCTTGAAGTTTATTGAGGAAGCCCCCCCCCCATCAGGTTTCCTCCAGTGCCTCCATACCACATCAACTTGAAAAAAGGAGGGAAATGCCACAATTCCACCCTCTTTGGGACTGGAAATACCATGTGACATAGATGACCCTCCTTGATAAAGCATCTCTGCTTTTTACAGATTTTTTAACATTTAAACTACTACTCTGTTACATGGCTTTCTTCTCACATGTGTGTGTAGGACTGAGGACTGTAGTTGGGATTTTCTCTGTCATGTCTGGCTTGGCCTAGTCCCGAGGTCCAGACCCACAGTCCTGCAGTTGCTTAGTCCCAAAGGTTTATATTAATTACAAGCTGTTTGGCATATGGCTCAGGCTCATTACCAAGTAATTCTTATAACTCAACCCATTTTCATTAATCTGTGTATTGCCACATGGCTCCATCCCTTTACCTGTGTTCCATAACATCTTGCTTCCTTGGGCAGCAGCAGCCTGCACCTTCTTTTTGAACCCACCTTTCTTCATCTTTATCTCTGCTTGGATTTCCCACCTGCCTCGCCAGAGGCCAAAAATTATTATTTTTAACAAATGGTAACAAGGTTTATTCACAGCACACAGAAAGACGTCCTTCATTAGAGGACAACTTCCATTGCTGTTCCTCAGGAACCTTCATTTTGTCTTCTGAAAAGGTCTCCCATTGGCTTGGAACCCACTGATTAGGCTGGAGTGAGCTGCCTCTACCACCCCAGTCCTGGCATTATAACTAAGTCACTACACTGAGATTTTTTACATTCAAAACTTCATGCTTCTGTGGGTAAGCATGTTATTGACTGAGGTATTACCCCAGTACTGTTATGTTTTATTTTCAGCCAAATGAATAAAATCTGAGTTTTGTCTTGGGTTCTGGGTTGAGACTCAACAATGTAAACTGTCTAAATGATTAGATATATCCCTTCCCTTAAAAGTTAATGTTCGTGAGAAGCTGTTACAGACTTCAGAATCTACTATATACCTAAATATGTAGGTGTGTACACTTATTTACATCCTTTGCCATTATCTATTCTTAAGGTTGTGAAGGCAATAGTACCCTTGACCATTGCTCACTCCTATCTCTAAGTAATAAGCTCTGTTTCCTGCACTGTGCTCTGTATGTCTCATTTGCATTATTTAAGAAATATATTAATTATTTGTGTATGTGTGTGGTTTTGTGCATGTGAGTTCAGATGCACGCAGAGGCCATAGACATGGCATCCCCTTGCAGCTGGAGTTATTAAGTGGTTATTACCTGCCTGACATGGGTTATGGGAACTGAACTCAGGTCCTCTGCAAAAGCACTCCATGCTTTTCATGACTGGGACACTTCTCCAGCTCCCTCATCTATATTCTTTTGACAGATAGCACAATTTAAGTTTTACTAGAAAACATACGTTCCCTTTTCTGAGTTCTTAGTTTTGTTGATAAAAGAATTTTAAGACTCAGAGGGTTGAGGGTCATTTTGTAAGTTTGAGAGAAAAACAACAGGGCAGGCAAGTTGTGAATCTTAGCTGGTACTGGAAGGAAGGTGATGGTTAAGGGAAGGAAGTCATGCCTTCTGGGCTGGGTCCAAAAGGCAAGCAAGCTTAGCAGTGGACATCTGCAAGTGGACACGGGGATGGAGACAAAGTGGCAGTGTTTAGTGTCAGGACCAAATGCACTGTGGGCCTTGGACAGCATCTAGAGAAAGATCAGAGGAAAAGGAAACAGAATAGGTGGCAGGCCTAGCAGTGAAGATCTGTAGAAACTGTTCTGAGTGACAGTCTTCTAGGGTGAAATTATACTATTTCATTAAGGAAATGTGAGTCTTTCCATTGCTTTAACGTTTTCAGGTGTATTAACTTACCTAGGCTGGGTGCTCTCCTGGCTGCATGACTGATGAGCCCATTTGGATTATTCTTTTTGTTTGTTTTTTGAGACAGCGACTCACTATGCAGTTCTGGCCATCCTGGAACTCATTTTGTAGACCAGGTTGGTGTCAAACTCGCAGAGATATGACTGTCTCTGTCTCTAGGGTGCTGGAATTGAAGACATGCTCCCCTTCTGTGGGATAATGCTTTTGTATACTGTAAAGATTTGTCACTTAAATTGATTTAATAAAATGCTGACTGGCCAGTAGCCAGGCAGGGAGACCAGACTAGGAGAATTCTGGGAAGAGGAAGGGTGGGTGGAGTCAAGAGTTGTCACCTAGACCCAGGGGAAGCAAGATGAGAATGCCTTACTGAGAAAAGGTACTTAGACATGTGGCTAAACATATATAAGAATTATGGGTTAATTTAAGTGTAAGAGCAATAAGCCTGAGCTACCAACTAAGCAATTATAACTAATATTAAGCCTCTGAGTCAATTATTTGGGAAGTGGCAGCCAAGCATTTGGGAATAGGCAGGCAGGAGAGAAACTTGGATTAACCCTGAAGGGAGAGGAAAATTATCAGAATTTTAGAGGTAGATCATAATGCCATGCTTCCCCCGAGGGGAATTGGCAGAACGCATATCTCATTCTTTGAGAAGGAAGAACAGTTTTCCCTTAGGCCCCGATGCCTCCTCTTTCCTCTTTCCTCTTTCATTTTAAAATCTTAAGAAAGGTGTTAATTGTGATGCTTACCTTTTCTTCAGTGTTGCCCAGAGATGGGAGGTGGGCTAAGGATAATTATGAGGGAGGTCCTTTCTCTCTGACTTTCAAGACTGTTAATGTCTGTCTAGCTACCTTAAGGCGCCAAGTGTAAAAATCAGACAATTGTTAAATGTCACAGAAAAGAGCAGAAAAAACAGGATCTAAGCTGGATTTTTATACAAGTCTTTATTTACAACTTGTTTAACAACTGTACACTTTTTGCAGCCTTGAAAACATTTTTTTTGTACTTGAATGGGAAAATATAGTTTGACCAAATCTTAACTTTTTTCATATACATATATTATATGCATATATAAACACTCATATATAACAAGTTGGCAGTCATAAAATCAAATAAACCAAAAGGAAATATAAGATTAAAAGAAAAACCCTACCTTCTGATGGTTTCTTAGAACTTTGTGGTTGACTTTAGTTCTAATTTCTAACTGAAGGAGATGTCGCTAACAAGTCATTTACTTCAGCAAGACAGTGGGGAAATTTGCCAATTTTAAAACAAAGTACATAACTATCAAACCTGGTAAACAGGAAGAAAAATGCTTCAACACCATTATGTCTAATGGTGTTAAAAATGAGCAGAAGTGAGAAATAAAGAACTGAAAGTGGACATCATTTTTTTATTACGATGACAAAGAATAAAACTACTATAAATTCAATAGTCATCCAGAGTAGGAATTCATATAATTCATAATAACTAATAATACCTCTTAGAATGGCTAGGACACAAGGAGGAAAAACCTCATCCTGTCAAATATGAAATGGAACCACATAAAGGGGAGTCAGTAACACTTGAGACTTGAGAACAAGGCTTTATACACGGGGCTGTAGCTACTGCCATCCAAACTTCAATATACTTAGGTGTTTTCCAGCTCATCTGAAAAGTAAACAAAAAAATACCACAGGGGAACAAATGTCTTCCCACTCTTGTATTTTTTGGTATTTTGAATTTTCTTAATCTAAATGAGGCAAATTATTAAGCATGTTTAAAGTTTGTTACCCATTACATAATAACAGATACATGTTATAAATGGTAGACAACTTGCAAAATCAGACAACTGCAACAAATCTGGAATTTTTTTCAGAGTACAAAGTCTTGTGAGTTACAGAATCTATAAATGCCAAAATTAGGGATGACATTATTTTAGTGGATTTGAATTGTAAGTAACTAGAGCTATTAAAAAAAAAAAAACCAAAGTACATTGTTTAGAAAGTTAAGTGCCAGATCACCGATAAGCATCTGTGTACAGTCATTTCCTACACATTTGTACTAAAACGTTACTTACTTAGAGCATACTGAAAATTATCCTTAACCAATGAGTCTTTGTAGACTACATATTCAATTAGGTTCCCAATAAAACAGTAAGACAAATGCACACATATCATTTGCTCGTCCGTACTTGTTTGTAAATTGACAATTACCTGATTAAAAAAGCTTTAAAAAGGAGAGCAATGCGACCTCTTAGCAGGAAAGGTGTCACTTAGTGTTAGTGTGACTCAAAATAATTACAACTGATGTCCAGAGTGGTGGAGCACACCTTTAATCCTAGCACTCAGCAAGTGAGGCAGGTAGATCTCTGTGAGTTCCAAGTCAGCCAAGGCTAAAAAGTGAGACCCTGACACCTTAGTCTGGGTCTCCATTACTGCCAATTCCAGAAAACAAAAAACAAGTAAAAACAAACCAACACAGACATATACATTTAAAAGAAATCCCATAGTTTGATTTGGAAAATTTAGATGTATCAACATAATCCTTTAAATTAAGTACTTTAGTAAAGAAAAACCAAAAAATATTTCCAAATGTTTTCATCAACTAGTGACATTTTGTAAAAGCAAATGTTTGCTTCATACAGAAAAAAATGATTGCATTCATCTTCCAAGCAAATTAGAACAGGGAACCATGAAGAAAACCAAGTTATTTGGCCCTAATTGTACCTTTGGAGTGGAAGACAGTCAAACATGAATTTAAAGCTGGTAAGGCAGAAACAAAAGGTGACTTTCATGAGATACTGAGATACAGATTTAAATAACATAAGGCTATGGCATTTGCTAACTTAATTTGAAAGTTAAGCATTTATTATCAGTTCCTGCTTGATGACAACTAATATAATCAATTTAAAAAGTATAAAAGGGAGAAATGCCCGAGGATATTAAGAAATTATTTATAAAATAATTCAATTATATCAGTTGATAAAGAACTGACAATTTGTGTTGGGAAGAGTATATTAAAAAACTCAAAATATTTGATTTTTTCCAAGGCCCAAATGACAATACAAAATTTGTGAAAGAAACACTTCAACTGTTAAACCCTTTAGCAAGTGCTCCTTAGCTAACTGGTACTTACTGCCCTTACCTGACTGCCTGCCTCTTTTCTTTCTTTTTTCTGGCATAGTTTCCTGCACTGAAGGAATGCTTACACCTGTGCTGCCCACTGCACACATGTGAATGCTGGACAACTGAAACAGTGTTAGAGTACTAACGTTGAGACAGAATCTCATCATGTAGCCACGAATGGTCCTGATCTTGTGGAAATCCTCTTACCCCAGCCTTTCAAGTCCTAGAATCACAGGTAATGAGATACATTCAGATTAAAATCGCCGCATGTGGCAGGTGGTGTTGACTTGGTCTATAATCTACTCTTATGTACATTAACAAGAAGCTAGTACATGTTAGGAGACATAGAAACTTATTCACTAAACACTTACATAGAATATATTTAACACACTGTGTATTGTTTTGTATGCCTGTAGTTTATTTTTTTTTATTTCTTTGAGGCAGACGGGCTTTGAATTTTCTATGTTGCCCTCATCTGACAGCAAACTGCTGCCTTAGCCTGCTGTTGGGATTATGGGTGTGTGCCACCATCCTGGCTTCCTGATTTTTAACTCCGGGATGGGCTAAACAGGATCTATTTCCTTAAAGTTGGATGCAGATTTTTCTATTTCAGTGTTGCTTTCTTCTGGGTGATTGACTCAAACTTCATCAGTAGAAAGAAACTACTATAGCACCATGTGTGCATCTGTTCATCCATGAGAATGTGTGTGTGTGTGTGTGTGTGTGTGTGTGTGTGTGTGTGTGTGTGTGTGTGTGTGTGTGAGAGAGAGAGAGAGAGAGAGAGAGAGAGAGAGAGAGATTGAGATTCTGGACTGAAGCCAGGCAGGGTCTTGTGCAATTTAGCCACACATTCTGCTACTGGAGCTAGGCTGGTCCAAAGTGCACGAACTTTTTACACTATTAGAACATGTATATCCTTTAAAACAAGGCAAAACCATTAAAATATACACTTTTATGAGCCAAATCCCCATCCTCTGGCAGTAATCAGGGTTAACAATCAACAAGCTTCAGTACTTTTGGTCTTTAACATGATTGCTACATTCAAGTTGCAAATGGGAGAGTTCTGGATCTAAAAAACTCACCAGCACAAGATAAAACCTTTGCAAGAAAATTTTTTTAAAAAAAAAGCAAATCCATGATTTTAAAAACATCTCTCATAGAACAACTAGTATTTCTGCAGCATCTGGCATCTCTAGTGCCTTCCTTTCTAAATAATCACACCTCACCCTGCCCATTTTTTAAAGATGCTCTGACTTCTGTTTCTGGAGCGTGTCTGTTTCCTTCTCTTTTGGGGTATTTGCAATGGTGGGGGAAAATTAGTTAGGGGTAGTTTACAGGTTTTTATTTCAAGAGACAACCGTCAAAGGGTAAGAAAAACTCATTAAACAGAAAAATGTTCATATTGAGAACGCAGTTTCAAACGTGCTTGTACTCGAGAGAACTTGTTTGGGGAATATGGTAGTAGAGCACTTGCCCTGGAGTGCATAGGGCCCTAAGCTCAGTTCCCAGCACAAAAAGCCAAAGCTGGCTTCATAGTGTTGTTATAAAATAGACTTCATATTGTGATCAGTTGCCCAACCAAGGTATAAATGCATTTCCAGACTTTGATTCATGACACTGAGCTGTCAATAGGAAATGCCAAAGTGAAGCCCAGGAGGACAGGAAAAATTATTTAATATCAGTAAAGTGGTGGAAATTTTGTAGTGAAGTATAAACAACCTGGACTGATGAGGATGGTAGATAGCATTAAGACGCCTGTCTCTAATGATACTTTTTGAATATGTCTCTTTGCCTAAATGTTTGTTAATCAGGCTCTTTATGTCAATGTTTACTCTCCTCTTTATAATGGATTTGTTTTAATAGCCATCTGGTACTTTCTTCAACTTCTACCTTCACTTACATACTACATTCAGACTTAACCTTACAGTACATTACCAAAACTGTAAGAAAACAGAAAAATACTAAAAAGAGATATGTAAAGCAAATCTTGGTATGTCTAGTTTTAAATATACGTACACACAGAAATACATACATATGTAAGATTTATATATACATGTATAAATCATATGCATTTATGGACCCCTACAATTTCCAAACTTCATATACAAGCCGTAATTAGGTTTAGGCCTCTCGTTTCTCAAAATAATGTTCCTGTTCTATTAGGTTAGTGTAACTGGAAGAATCTACAGATAGTAATGATAACACAAATCAGACTGATGAAAAGCTACCTTTTTCTTTTTTTGTTTTTTTCAGGATAGGATTTCTCTGTGTAGCCCGGGCTGTCCTGCACCTCACTCTGTAGACCAGACTAGCCTCAAATTCAGAGAGCTTCCTGCCTCTGCCTCTAGAGTGTGGATTAAAGGCGAGCACCATTACAGTGGCTTGCCAGGTCATAATTAATAATTTAAATGCAAGAAATACCATTACATTTGGGCTGTCTTTCATTTTACAAATATGACACTAACATAAGAGTGATAATTCTAAGTGACAGAGAGGGTAAGAAGTTAGCTATGTTATCAGCAAGTTGAGTTATTTATTAGCAAATTATTTTATGTTTTGTAGGCTTCTGAGAGCTGTACAGTATTATAAACTTAGAACATTATTGTGCTACAGTTGAATGAATATTTAATGAATAGCATACAATAATCATTTAAATATTCACTACAAAAGTAGAAAATTGTGAGAATTGTATTGTGAGTAGCCTTCTTCCTCTTCCCCCACCCCCCAAAAAAAATCAGGATATTTGAGTCAGTTTAAAAGAAAAAATTCTAAAATCTCTTTCTAAGTAAACACAAAATTGGGTTGCATGGTGGCTTTAATCCTAGCACTCAGGAGGCAGAGGCAGGCAGATTTCTGGGTTCAAGGACAGTCTGGTCAGTCAGTTCCAGGACAGCCAGAGCTATGTAGAAGGACTCTGTCTCAAAGAAACAAACATGCAAATAAACAACAATAGGGTTGGGTCACTTTTAAACTCTGATAGAACTATACTTAACAAGGGTACTTTCATTGGATAGAAAACCCCTTTAAGTTATGAAAAGGAAAACAGAACACAAAATAATTTTTATAGATTCAGATATTCCATTTTATTTTATGCATTTATGTATTTATTTATTCATTCATCAGTCCTAGGGACTGCATGCAGGGTCAAGAGTATGCTAGGTATAGGCCCGGCTTCCATTCTATTTTGTATGACACTTTTGTTTTTTGAAACAAGGTCTCATTGTATAGCCCAGGCTAGCTTCTAACTTCTGTTTCTTTCAGCTTCAGGTTCCCAAGTTATGGGATTACCCTAGATATCATAAATGTTTCACTGTTAAATACAAAGCTGAATCAGGTTGATGTCTATCTAAAGGGGGGAAAAATCTCTTTACAACATGGAAATAAAAAGTCCAAATGCTTGGGGTTGGAGATAGATGGCTCAGTGACTGAGAATGGTGGCTACTCTTACAGAGGAGCCAAGTCCCACCCAGGGCAGCTCACCACCACCTGTAACTCCAGCCCCAGGGGATCTGATGGCCTCCACGGGCACGTGCTCATATCCCCCCCCCCAATTAGAAAATATTAAATCTAAAAAAAAAAAGAACGTCTAATTATTCTTTCTTGCTTTAACAAACAAAATAGCAAAGGTATCTGGTGCTAATGTGATTCCACCTTAGCAAATAAAAAGATGCTATGTATGTTCCTCTCACTGTGGGGCCAAATTATGTTCTTAACTCAAGTGGATGGAAACCATATAGGTTTCTATGATATAAACTGTGAATGTTTAGGTACGACATTTCCCACCTGGACATAATTACATTTGCATGCTATGAGATCTGAACAAATGGAGATTAAAGGTGGAGAGTAAAGAAGATATTTTAAATTTTATGTTTTTTAATTAAAGATAGCTCATACTGAGATATTTTAAAGCTTAAAATATAGTTTTTGTTAGAACAATAGAACAATGCTTATACAAGAGCAAGAGATTCTATAAAAAACTATATACATGTTTTCTTTTCCTTTTTTTGAAGATAAACTCTCAGGTAGCCCAAGTGGCCTCCAACTCTCCACAGGTAAATACACCCGTCTTATATGATGCTGGGAACTGAATCCAGTACTTCAAGTATAAGAAAGTACTATGCCAACTAAGCTACATCCTAGCTCCCCTTTTCTTAACAAGCCTAAAAACACTGCTATTGAAAAGGTGAATAAAAATGCTCATTGAGTGCATCTTTCTGTCCACTGAGATCTAGCTTATTTTAGATTTAATCCTTCATTTTCATATATTTGTACAACATGGGTCTGTAACAACTACTGAAATTAGATTGGTCGTTTTGACTGAAAAACATTTAGCTTGCCTTGCGAGGCAGTGATGTCACATACCTTTAAATCCAGCACTCAGGAGGCAGAAGTAGGTGGATCTCTGAATTTGAGGCTAGCCTGGTCTACAGAGTGAGTTCTGAGATAGCCAGGAATACACAGAGAAAAGCTGTCTCAAAAACTATGTAAGACAAAAGAACCATTTATCTTGATTGTGCAACTGGGCTCTAATTACATTAACCAAACAGTTTCAAAAAAATTGGACAATACTATCTGTATAATCTAATCATCATATTAAGCTAATTTTACCAAGATAACAGAAATAATTTAATCCTGATTAAGTTTGAATACTGATCAATTTATTTAGGAACTTATTTTTATTATTATTAGGTAATTAGAAGAAAAGTATGACCCAGTTTAAATTTTCTTTTTATAGGTTTATTTTATGTGTATGAGTGTTTTGCCTGCATGCATGCATGTACAAACACGTGTGCCTGGTGCCTGTGGAGGTCAGAAGATGGCATAAGAGTCCCTGGAACTTCAGTTACATGTTATGAGCTGCCATGTCAGTTCTGAAAACTCAACTTGTGTTCTCTGGAAGAACAATAAATGCAGTTAAATGCTGAGCCAACTCTCCAGCTCCAGTTCTTAAAGATTATTTTAAAATAAATGCATCTATTAGTTATTTTCATTTCGAATGCAAGAAACCATTACTGGATTGTTTTCCTATTCTAATCTTAAAGCATGTAATGTGGAACATAAATGATTAATTTTTTAGTAGTTTGCTTTGAATTTTTTTTTTTCTCGATACACCCTGGTTAGACACAGAAAGTAAGATTGTTACTAGAACTCAGATGCTGGAGATGGCTTCTCTCATCCTGACCCAATGATATTGTCCCACTGTCCTCATTCTCTTGCTAATGCTAGGACAAGCTACACAGAACAAGCCTAGGAGACTTCAGGGAAGTACCATAAAAGAAGTGTTTGTGTGACGGCACACAGCCAGCATCACTGACCTCTTCACTTCTAGGGAGACTACAAATCATCATCAGAGTACCATTCTCATTAATTAGAGAAACTGTAATCCTCTAAATCCTGACCAAATCACACAAAGGAAAAGCTGCCACTGCTATATTTAGGTTTATTCTTGGCTTTAGGATGCCTAAATTATATGTTCTGGTGCTGTTTCTTATGAAAACATACTTTAACTTATTCTGAAATATCACGAGATATTTCTTCCATTTACTGAATAAAATCCACCAAACATTAAACATACAGCAAACAACAGTAAAGGGTATAAACACTGAAATTAACACGCAGCCGATGCTGAAGAAAATCAGAAGAAGCTAAACTTCCTTCTAAAAGCTTGAGGCATTTCTAAAACATCTAGAGAAAGCATCTGGGTAGGTGGGTGGGTGTGCACAGAGAGAGGGCAGGTAAATAGAAAGTGAAAATCAAAACCTTGAGAGGTTTTCACCTCCTGGGTAAAATCTGGTTGCAGAGCAGCTCCCAGAGTCTCTTGCTTTGTATTCACTTTATTCTACAACTTCTCATCAATCAATATTTTATTAAGAGAAGGGATCACAGCCACAGCACAGACTAATTTGTTTTAGAAAAATGCTTCAGTCTTAGATATTCTGTGAACTGAAGGTGGAGTAGGAACAACTGTAAACTATTTTTAGTCTTTTAAACCATATTTATTTGTGTGTGTCTACAACTGTGTGAGTGCAGGGGTTGGAGGACAATCGCAGGGAGTAGCTTGTTCCCTCATCTGGGCCCCAGGAATCTCATGAGCTGAGGCCGGCAAGCTTGGCAGTAAGTCCTCTACCAGCTCAACCATTTTGATGGCCCCAATTTTTAATCTTTTATTTCCAAACTTGATATATCATGTAGGTGTGGCAGCACATACCATAATCTCAGCCTTTTGGAGCAGAGGCAGGAGGATGGTTTTGAGTCAAAGGATTTGAGGCAAGTCTGGGTAACATAGCTAGATTGTCTTGAAATAAAAACAAAAGCAGACCTAAAAGACCAGATCTGTTTGCCCTGATGCCCCACAGTGCATTGTCCTCACATAGTTGTCTCCATCATTTCTAGTTCTTGATGATTTCTAGTCTTCCTCAGCAGACGCTAAACACTGTGCTTAGACATCTGCAGTGAATAGTTTTTAGAGAAATGCTGCACAACATGTGGTGTCTTTTTTCTATGTTCTAACACCTTTCTTCAAGAATGGTTTTTTTGGGGGGGAGCTTAGTATGGTGGTTCACGCCTATAGTCCAAAAGGATCATGTGGTCATGGCAGCTGGTTATGTAAAGACTCTGACAAAAACAAAGCAACAAAATATGCAGGACGAATGTCTAGGTCTATAAAATGAAACACCTGCATATGGTTTCTGAAAATTCTTAGTCACGTTAAACTTGAATTAAAGTTATTTGTCTTTTATACCAGCACTTCCAAACAGCAAGTATATAAAATAACATCTTCCACTTAGTTGACTTAGCTAAAGACAAACAAAATAACCCTGACCTAATTTCAGATTTCTTTTTTTTTCTTTTGAAAAATGTCGTTTGAAACAAGAAAAAGGCTGGAGGAAACTTTAAATATAATCTGGGATCAAATATATAAATCAATACAGAAAAGACAAAAAGTATATAATTTTCAAATAAATGATAGTTTAAAATTATATAATACCTTATATAGACAAAGTGCTTCACAGTGATTGCTTAACAGGCATTCATCTATGTAAATAAATGTAGTATACAACAATCTGAATAACCAAATACCTAAGATAATCTCTCCAGTTACCAATTCTTGGACTCTTTTATAGGTAGAGTTAAGAAACATTGTAAAGAGATCTGTCATAGTATTACACACAGAAAGGCATGTGCTGATGATCATAATAAATGGTATTAAGATGTTAGCTATCAAGTTAATGGAGAAAAGGAAAAGCCCACAGAATATATAAAACATATGAGGCACTAGTCAGAGAACTGCCCCAATGATAAGGCTACCTATATGAAAAATAAATCTTTTACATGTGGAGAGCAATTAAAAGTGCACGGCTAGAATATGATTATTAATTACTAAGATATTCCAAAGGAAAAAAAAAACCTGCCAAATTTTTATCCTCCATAATGTCTACCCAAACATTGTTATTGATTTCACTTCTGTCAGCAAACATGACAGCAGGAAATAGTAACATTTCACATGTTTATGTTTTGAAAATAAACTCCAAATCTAAGAATAAGTTTAATTTATAATCAAATACCACGAGAGCTCCTTTCTTCCCTCCAAGTGATCCTGCCTGCCAGGTGCCAAATGATCTGACTGGTGCTTCTGCCAATGTATTGTTTGTCTTTGCAAAAGTGCACTCGACACCACTTTTTATAGTACAGTAAATATTTAAATTTCTTAAGTGCATTTGAAAAATAATTGAAAACACAGATTAATACACCATAAAAAGATTAATTCCCTTTAAACAAAGACATTCTTATAAAGTATGGTAACACAGTAGGCACGACAAAGAATATAAATTGTGTATCAATTGTTGGCAGAAAATCTGATTCTTTACAAAGCCCACACAAATGGGGAAGAAGACATTTTCATACAAAGAAAAGTATTACACTATTATACAACACTTTTAATTGTACATTTACAAATTTTTTTGGCACATTAAAAGGAACTGAGAAGGCCATAAAGTAAAGGACAAAGAAACTAAAAGATAGAAGAGAGAAAAAAATCCTCATGTGAGAAACACTAAATATTAACACAGGAGAAAAATAAAATAAGCTGGCTGAATTTCCTGAAATGTTGTTATATGTAACAGAAGTATGTTTCTTAAAAACTCCTAAGGTGGAGACCTCTCTACCTTGCTGTGGCAGGCTGGACATGACCTGGATAGGATCTTCTTGTGCTGGTTGCTTGTCTTTGCCTCGCTAGAAACGACTGCCCTGAACCTGTGCTAGCTAGTCTATCTTCAGCCGCCTTTTTGTGTAGAGTCATTCCCTGTAACATTAAAAGAAAAGCAAAAGCAGTCAGTAAAAACATGGGATATTTGTACAAAGATAAAATGTCATCATGCAGAATTTGATACACTGAATAGCAAATTACAATTTACTAGAAATATTAATTCTACTCATTATGGCTTAAAATTTTATGAAATCCTTTTCATTCCAATAATTAAGTACAAATCTTCCTTTGGAAAAATTAAGGCATAATTTTATGAATTTACAACAATCAAAACAAGAGATAATGGAGAACGATTTTTAGAATACAACACCCATACTTTCCTTTCAAATCAAACAGTGATTTTCTAAGTAAAGTGTAATTGATTGGTAGTAGCTGATTCACACAATTTGTGGAAATCACAGAATGAATCAGAAAGGAAAAACACAAGTGCACAAGAAACTTGTTTCTTATGACGGAAGGCTGTGCTTGATACTATACATACCACAACGCTGTTTTTCTTCACCTCAAAGCAGAGTTGTATTCTCAAACAAACTAAGAAAAGTTTCTGACAACTCACAACAGAGGATACAACCAAGATGGGGATTGCTCCTTGAAAGCAAAAAAATCACATACTACCTTTGAAGAGGTGCATAAGTCACTGGGCTATACCTAAGCAGGAGGGAGGAGACCTGTAGGGTACTTTCAGAATCTGGAAAAATAGTGAATGACAGTAACAGCACCACTTTACTAAAGACTGGGATGGGTCAGTTTTAGTATTCTCTTGACAAGACAATGAACTAACCTATCAAGAGGACCTGAGATTGCTGGCTAATCACATCAGTAACAAGGTACAGGTAAACGGATGTGCAGAAGTGGAGGCTGGCAGAGAAGAAATAAAGCACAGAAGACGAGAGACTGGGAAGTCAATCTCCCTATTACTAATCAGCTTCTACAAAACAATGGCCATAGCTTTGCATTCTGAATATAACTTCAGCCTTCAGATGCACCTAAGAACACAACCCATTTTCCTCAATGGGAAATCCTAGAATATGTTTCTTTTCTGTGTGTTTATTTGTTTAGACAGGGTTTCTCTGTCTAGCCCTTGCTGTCTGTCTCTGCCTCCTTGTGTCACCATGCCTGGCCTGGGGTGTGTCCCGAGGGTGCATACAATGTATACAGATGGATGATGGGATGCCTGCATCCCAGATGATGTGGTGGTGAGAGGACAGCTTCACAGAGCTGGTTCTCTCTTCTCATTTCACACAGGTTCTAAGGACTGAATTCAGGGTGCCACGTTGGAGCAGCAAGTACAATTACCTCCTAAATCACCTTGCCAACCCCTAGAAAATATACACACGTATATATTTTTAACTCAGCTTTAACTTAACAGAGATATTTGAAGGCTATATCAAATGAACAAAACTAGCAAATATCTATTGAAACATTTTACTACATATAATAAAATTACATTTTATTTTAAAAATTCTAATTTTTCAAGCAGTTGACTGTGCTCTAGGGCTCTACCACTGAGCTACACTTTTCATATACTTTTAAGATGTCAGTGGCCAACACAAGGCTATTTGTTGAGAAACTTAGCAACTTGCCTTTGCCCCAGCAGTCATCATCTTGATTCCTATTTAAGTTGTCTGAGATGCAAAGCTTTGTGAATGTAAGTATGATGCTCCTATCGGTTATCTTGTGTGAGTAGAGCTTGCATGTGTCTATTTGGAATCACCCCTTCACTCTGAAAAGTTAAAAATTAGCACTATCCTATAGTTCCATGTCACAGAATAGATAAATCTGGCTTCATAAGAAGCAGAATGTGAAACTGCTAACAGGGGCTGAGGTCCAGCGCTGTGAAGTCTATAACGCTGAGCTTCCAAGAAGACAGGGCTAATGCCTAAAGAAATCCCTTGATGGGATTTATCTGCTTAACTTCTAAATTTAATTCTCAAGAAAATTTCATTTGTTAATAGTCTCACTCAAAATATTTTCCTTTTAAGAGAAAAATTATGATAAGATCTTATAACCAACATATTGGTATACTGTAGACGTAACATGTCATGAAACATAAATTTTTAGTAAAGATCAAATCACATTTTAAGGTTGAAGAACTAACCTTTAAGAGACAGTAACAAAGGCAACACTAAAACAAAAATAATACTTTTATGCCAGGAGAGATATAAGACAAAAGGAAAAAAATGGAAGGAACAGCTCCATTTTCTGTTTCGTAGACTAGCATGGTTGGTGAGATGGCCCTGTGAGGAAAGCAAGTCTAGCAACTTGTTTTCAACCCTGGAACCACACGGCTTCCATAGGTGTTCAGGAGCACCACATCCCAACATGCACACACATGGACAATAAATAATTTTTAAAAAACCTTAGTATTTCAAAGCAGTACAAATGGCTTCATTGAAAAACACAAAGAAAAGAAGCACAAAATATCGGAGAGAAGGCACCTCATCATGTATAATTCACAACTGTGCACGAGCCAATGAGCAGTTATCTCTTGGCCTTACATACACTTAGTTTCTTTGTATAGGTACTGGAATATTCCATTTCAAAACCTTCAGTAGTCAAAGCCTGAAACAGAGCACTTTCAAATCCCGTGAGACAGTTAAACTACCTGCAAAGAAAGTCTCATCTTGCAAAGGTACTGAGACAGTCCATAAAGCAAGAGCTATTGCGTGTCTGTTTTCCCTGCAACAAATGGCTTCAAGGAATAAAACTAAACTGGTCTTTTCTATTTTCTGGGGATGATAGTTTCAAAATGCCTTAGCTTTGTGTGTGGGGCTTTTCAGCTTTAAGGTCAACATAGAGGCTTTGTTAGTACATGTTAGGAGAGAAATTACTTTCAGATTCTTTTGGTAGAATGACTTCTACAGTAAAGACAATGACATACAACTTTGCATTATATTCCAGATCTTCTGAAATACTTTTCACTTACCATATTGTACCAGGCACTAACAATGTATTTCTCTTCCATTTCTCTTTGACTCTTCGTTTTCTCATACTCTTTCTGAAGCACAACCACACATAAAGATACAAATGAATTCAATATAAGAAAAATATTTATAATTAACTTTCTGATCCAAGGTTACAATCCCATAGTATATCAAGGTTCTCTTTTAAAAAGCTAAAAATCTCCTAGTGTACTAACTAACCTCTAATGAGTGGAAGAGCCGATCCCGCTCCTGCAGTTGGTTTTTAAGGGCTTGTATTTCTGGTGCTGCTCCTTGATTCTGTTTAGGGTCTAATGTACGAATAACCTGAAAAAATAAAAGAAAACTTCACAAACATAGCCTAACAATAACAACAACCCCCAACTCAAACTTCAACCCCTCATACTTAAAGAATCTAGCATCTAAGAAAACAGTCTTGAAAATGAAAAACAACCCAGTGATACAGCACATACCTGACATGCACAGGGCTCTAGTTCAGTCCTCTGAACTGTAGACAGGGGTCAGGGAATCCAATGGCTGAACTGCACATATGGCTATATCTATCACTCTCTTAGCATGCATGATGCTCTGTGTTTGATTCCTAGAAAACCCTACCTCAATCAAACAAAGCAGAAAAGGAAAATAGCACTCAAAAGCTATTAAGAACACTTACAAAAGGCAAATGTATGAAATAAAAATGCCTAACTCTTCAATGATATAGATAGAAGAATCAATTCTGGATTAGTGAGCATTGCTAAAGAGATGCTATTCACAGCTCTTTTCTGTTTTATTTCAGCTAGTCCTGGACATGTAGATAGAAAGGTGAATCCTAAACAGGCCTGTGGCTTCTGTCAGTAGTATGAAATATGGGATGCAATTCTACCTGATTTATTACAGAATTTCTGGGAAAGAGGTCATTTTATTCTCCACTAACAGTTTTACTATAAAAATGTTCAAACACATAGACCTCCATGTAGCTAGAAGTTCAAATCCATTTATTCTTTTAACCTGGATTTAACAGTTGTTACTTTGTCACAGCTGATCTCTCCCAACACTCTTATGTGTTAGAAATAATTCAGTCTCAGTGACACACAACCCTTAAGTACTTTGGTATGAATAACCCTAAGTTTCTTTCTTTTTTTTGTTACTTCATAATCACAAGCTACCACCACCTATAAGAAAATAATTCTGTGAAATGGCAAGAATTTAGTCTATGTTTACGTCTCCCACCTTTATAGGCAGGAGGGATTGGGAACTTACTCTGGGGCCTTGTGTATGCTAAGAAAGCACTCTACCTATGAGACATATATCCCTAGATCTTGATATACCTTTTATTTTGGGATAGGGGTCTGAGTAAATTGTTCAGGCTGGCTTTGAACTGTCATCCCTCCTGCTTTGGCCTTATGAAGTATCTAGAAATACTTGGCCAAAGTGTCTCTTACAACTGTTTCTCTGTCCTCAATTTAGGACTAAAAGATTAATGCATTTCACCTGGCAAGCAGGATTCCTTTTAATGCAGAACAGCTTCCTACATTCTTCTTTATCTACTTCCTATTTTTATATATAATACAGATTTATGAAAAATCATTTTATTTAAAACAAATTTTTAAAATTTGTGTGGGTACATACGGAGCAGAGGAAGCCCTGAGTGAATGAGGTCATGAGTGGAAGTGTATTTTGACATGAGCCTGACTTATCAAAAACCTCAAAGACCAGCTGGCCCAAGGCTATTACCCACATGGGACAGGTGAAAGAGGAATAAAAAAGTTTTCCTAGGGGGTGTCCATGTATGAGTGTGTATAAATGACCGATCAGTATGTGCAAAGACTAGCAATGAATGGTGACTTCCTCCTCCTGGATAATTACAGCCTGGACTGCTCACCTACAGAGATCTCCTACAAAGACTAGCTAACCCCTTCTCCTGAGCTGTAATAAAAACAGGGTTCTGGGTTGCAGCAGTTAGAATTCCCACCTGATCTTAACTTCACTGTCTGTGTCTGGAATCCTCTTGCCAACTCCAGTTAGGATTCCAGGACCTAGCAGCACACAGTGGAGATGCGGCAGCCAGGGGTCACTCTCCACAGTATTTCTTGAGATGGTGTCTCTTACTGAACCTGAACTGACCATGTTGGCTAGACTGGCTAGTAAGCCTGAGATAGCCCTGTCTCTCACGTCCCAGGGCTGGGGTTATGGATGTTTGCAACCATGCCGTTTTCTGTGACTGCTGGGATCTGAAATGAGATCCTCATCTCTGTGCATCAAGTACTGAGCCATCTGCTCAGCTCTTATAATACTGACCTTTACCCTCAATTCTAGATTAGCTTACAGTTTCCTAAAGGTGTTATTTATTTACTTTTAAAAAGATTTACTTTATGTATATAGGTGTTTTCTTTACACATTTGTAGACACACCAGAGAAGGGACTATGGATCCGAAGGGACCACAGTTATAGATGGTTGCTGCGGAGCCATCTCTCCAGCCACCACCTCCCCAGGTATTATTTAACTTGTTCACACAGCTTCATGTTTTCTCCTTCCAAGTATGAAGAAAGATCTAGAAGACACTGGGATTCAGGTTAATCACTGATGACAGCAATAGTCCGTCAGAAGGCATCAAGTCTTTGCTGCAGCACTGTACATTGTTAATACCTTTTTAATTAGAGGCTTTTTTGTTTTTCCTTTTTGTTTTTTAAAAAAGATTTATTTATTTTAGCCTGGGGTGGTGGAACACACCTCTAATCCCAGCACTTCGGAGGCTGAGGCAGGTGGATCTCTGTGAGTTTGAGGCCAGTCTGGTCTGCACATTGAGTTTCTAGATAGCCAGAGTTGTTACAAAAAAAACCAAAACAAAACAAAAAAATCACCCTGTTTATTTTTAGGGGTTTGATTCCCAGCATGTATACATGGCTGTGTATCATGTGACTGTATTCACCATATGACCATGGAGAGGAGGAGATATCTGGGAACTGTAGTTACAGGCAATTGTGAGCCACCATGTGGGTGCTGGGACCTGAACTCAGGCTCTCTGCAATAACAAGTGATCTGAACCACTCAGCCATCTCTCCAGCCCCTTAAGTTTTTGTAAAAGTGAAGATTTATTCATTGATATGAGTATAAGGGTTTCTCTAGCATGTGCATATATATCACCTGCATACCTGGTACCCACAGAAACCAGAATTGCCACTGGAACTGAAGTTACTGGTGGTTGTAATCTGCTTTGTGGGTGCTGGGAACTGAAGCTGGGTCCTCTGCAAATGCTCTTAATTGCTGAGTTATTCTCTTAAAGTCAATCTATAATTTAGTGTGTGTTTTTTTTTTTTAAATCATGGCATTATCATACATATGTCATTCACCATACACTGTTCTTGGCCAAATGAGATGGCTAAATGCTTGTGCCACCCCTGGGACCCGCTCTTTCACCTTGTCCTCCTTTGTCCCCGTCTGCTTACACAGATATCTCACTAAGCTTTGCTCTTCCTCTCTCCTGTACTGTTAACTCTAACTATTGGTCACAGTGGCGGCTGTCACTTATTTCTTACATAAGGTACATTTTCTTCTTCCTAATCAATTTGTGGAGTAACATATTTTGGTCATTACTTACACGGAATCTTTTTATGATCAGAAGATCTCTTTCATTATTCTCTGTGTAAGAACATAATTTTTTTATGGACACTAGACTTTCAGGCTAGAGAAAAACATCCCTGGAAAGTACAGTGAGACAGTTACAAGTTCATACTCACACTTTTGGCTTTCTCTAAGTATTTTTTATAACGTTCTTCCATTTGCTTCATTTCTTCTTCTTTCTTCCGCAAAGCTTCCTGCAATTCTTCAATTCTTAAGGCTGCAAAAAGATGCCCATAAAAAAATAGATTTTAATAACATTATGATTTAAATTATCTATTAAAAAATAATAAATTGTAGTCCTGGGATATTGTTTGGTCTATTTTTACATATAATTTTCTCTTTAAAAATAATTTAAATTTTTATTTTACCAAAAGCTTCTCTTGATAAGTAAACAAAGACGCTAGCATTACACTACATAAAGTAAAAAGCATCTGCTGATGAGTGAATAAATAAACAAATACATAGTCACACAATATGATCTTTTTTAAAAAAGAAATATTTGTTTATTTATTATGTATACAGTGTTCTGCCTGCATGTATGCTTGGATACCAGAAGGCACCAGATCTCATTACAGATGGTTGTGAGCCACTATGTGGGCACTGAGAATTGAACTCAGGACCTCTAGGAAGAGCAGCCAGTACTCTTAACCTCTGAGCCATCTCTCCAGCCAAAAATATGATCTTTTTAAGTCTAAATTCTGATATATGCCACAGTATTGAGACTTAATGTTAAGTAAAAAAGAAAGACATTATGCTTAATGAAATAAACTACACAAGGAAGTACAAATGTGATTCTACTTGTATGAATTTCCTAGCACAGTTAAGCTCAGAGATAGAGGGTAAAGTAGAATAGCAGAAGGAAGAAATAGTTCCAGTTGAAAGGGAAGAAAAGATTTTACAGGTGAATAGTGGTGAAGTTTCACAATGTATTTAATTCTTCTGTACTGTAAAATGGCTACCCATTGCTGTATTTTGCTATGACTTAAAATGAAAATCTGCCATCTTCCACAAAAACAAAGTTAAGCTAACTACACGTACAAACTGACATAGAAGTACATGTCTAGGGCGAACTTATGCACAATTATATTGAAAAGTATTTAGCTTCCTATAATGCTCACTACAATTCACAGTTGAAAACTTCATAAATAAAATCAGTACTTTAAGAAATAAGGCAAGCCGGGCAGTGGTGGCCCATGTTTTTAATCCCAGCACTGGGGAGGCAGAGGCAGGAGGATCTATGTTAGTCTGAGGACAGCCCAGTCTACATAGTAAGCTCCAAGACAGGCTCCAAAGCTACCCAGAGAAACTTGTCTTGAAAAAAACAAAAACATAAAAAAAAGGAAATAAAGCAAATTCTCTAAAAAAGTATTGTTTTTAAGTGTGTATGTGTCCGTTTGTCTCTGTGTATGTGCACTTAAGGGCAGGTCCCACAGGGCAGAGGCATGATGATCCTCTCAAGCTATAATTATAGGTAGTTGTGGTGTTGGCACCAAACTTTGGTTCCTCAAAGAGCAGCAAGAGCCCTTCGCTGCTGAGCCATCTCACCAACACCTAACAAATTCTTAAAAAAAAAAAAGACTTACTATTTTATATTTTTAAAGTTATGCACATGTGTATGTGCCTGTGTAAGTATATATCTCAAATGTGTGTAGGTATCCATGGAGGCTAGAAGAGGGTGTTATATCTCCAGAATGTAGGTTCTTGGAATCAAACTTACATCTTCTGGAATAGCAGTGAGTGCTCCTAACCACTAAGTCAACTTTTCTAGCCCACTAAGGGAAATTCTTAATTGCTAGAACAACTAAAAGGCCTATTTTAAAAAACAAACCAAAAAGTTACACAAATGCATTATCTATAGAATAGTGTACAACAATGATGCTTTTAGGAGAAACTCACAGCTGTTGTTAAATCTTGGCTCCAGGTCTTCAATGATGGCTCTCTTCTTCTGCAATTCATTGTTGGCTTCATGCAACTTCTCTCTGCAACAAAATATATGACCCTTCATCACTACTGTTTTTCTTTCCTGTGCTGGAGATCCAAGTTAGCACCTCATGCATGTTGCGTAAGTTGTCCACCTCTGAGTATGCTCTCAGTCCTGTTTAAAGATTCACTTCACTATGCATACAACATTCTGCCTCCACTATGCCTGTGTGCCAGAAGAGGGCACCAGACCTCAAGACAGATGGCCATGAGCCACCATGTGGTTGCTGGGAATTGAACTCAGGACAGAACAGTCAAGGATCCCAACTTCTGAGCCATCTCTCCAGCCCCCAACCAGTCCAGTTTTTATGCCCTTTTTTCATTCACACAAGTACTATGAAACGAAGGCAAATAGACTGAATTTTAAAAAGAGGCAAAACCCATTTCTTTCGGTTTGAAACAAAATTTTCTTTTACATAAAACATATATGAAGATCTTCAAGTTTTAAAGAATAAGGATATTGTAAAAATTAAGTTTCAAGGCTGGAGAGATGGCTCAGTGGTTAGGAGCACTGATTGTTCTTCCGGAGGACCTGAGTTCGATTCCCAGCATCCACATGGCAGCTAACAACTGTCTGTAATTCCAACTGTGTAACACCCTTACACAGTTATACATGTAGGCAAAACACCAATTTACATAAAATAAAATAAATATTTTTTAAAAATTAAGTTTCTAACTCTGAAAAGCTTTTACAATTCAAAGTATTGTCACCAAAGGTAAAATGATAACAACAAAGAAAGGGCATTATAGAACATACAGATACATATAACCATATGAACAGACCTCACAAAACAATGTGCAACAAAGGAAGTCAGGAGTTTATGATTCTGTTTATGACAACTACAGTATTAAAACTTTGCAAAGGGCATGAAGATTAACACTATGGCTAATACAGAGATGTACTCAATCAATCAAGTGGGAGGAATGCTGACTTACATTATCTATATATGAAGGTAAATATTCACAACCTACATTTAGGAACCTAAGAAATGTACATTACTATATAAAAGTTATATTCTATTATAAAAATAAACAGAAAACAACTTTTTCTCTTGTGAAAGTTTCATAATAATGTGGACAGATTTTCCTTTAAATTGGTCAGTGTGGTATTATATAATATATATGACAGATGTCTAAAAAAATAATAACTAATAGCATTTTGTTATGTCTACTTCTGATTTTTTTCAAAGCATGATACTGTAATAAATTCCTCCTTGCTTTTTTTGGGACAAAAGGTCTTATTGCTTTTAACTCTGGTTGACCTGGAATTCACAGGGTAGACCAAACTGGCCTTGAACTCAGAGACCCACCTGCCTCTGCCTCCCAAGTGCTGGGATTAAAGGCATGTACAACCACTCCTGGCTCCTTTTCTTTTTCAGTAAATTATTGTTGAAGGTCTAGCTATCATATACATATGGATATATATGATATATCTAATGTATAAAAACATAATACATCTATAATATATATATATACATAATCTTAAAAAATAAAATATATAGGCACAGTGACAGGTTAAAAGCCAAAAATTATCCCAAAACCTTAGAAAACAGACATCTTCTTCCTAGGGGTAATCAAAGTCCAAATTTTTACATGTTCTTCTGATTTATATGATGATTTCTGCCTCCATCTTATGATTAAGCAATACAGTACTTAGGTCTAGCATTTTACTTACTACATTAATCATTAAATATAGATCTTCTAAAGGTTTCCTATTATACATAGACAGCATTATCTCTAGAAATTTCAGGAATACAAAGTAAAGCTAAAATACTACAGAGTATGTACTTTTTTCAAATACGAAGAGGTTACTGAGAAATACTATCAGCAGTCAATGAGAATTACTATTGTTTAACAACTTAAGCAATAATCCTCATTACTGATTTAAGTTTTAAACTTAATCTGACGTGTTTAAAAATAATCTCTAGTGCAGTTTTAAATCTGCTGAGGTGAGTAGAGGGTCTGTGGTGAGTTGAATTGTCTTCTAACAGAACAGTTCTAATCTCTACTACTGTGATTGTGACACTATTTAGAAACTGAATCTTTGTAGATATAGTTAACAAGAGGTTGTATTGGACCAAGGTATAGGCTGAGCCCATTACTGCTGTCCTCAAAGGGAAGCCCACATTCCTCCTTAATGGTGGCTTTGCTTCCCATAATTCCAGTTGCTTATGCTCAATTGGAGTCAAACCATTACATGATAATCACGACAGACGTAAGTTTTAAGTAATTCAATGTACCAAGTTGTATGATAAACTTCCATGTAATTCTGTTGTATTCTGCCTGACATGTGAATTACCCACTGTCCTGCATATCCATACTGTGTAGGTTATCCACTACTTGTCATATAGTAACCAGTTGGTTATTAGAATGTGTTATAACTGTTCTATTTTATTATTAAACTATTTTCAGAGGAATTTATCTGTAGAAAAAAAAAAAACAGAAAATGTAGAAATGAGAGCTATTAGTGATTCCAGGCATTCACTGAGCATTGTGGAAAAAATCCCTTGAGAATGAGAGACGCACTATACAGAAAGAATGGCAACTGGAAACAGGTACCAGAGAACAGCAAGGGTTGCCAATGGCTACTAAACTAGGAGATGTGCTGGACATGCTGCTGATTCAGCATCTCATACTCCTTTCTTTCTAAGAAGGAGTCTCACACTTATGCCCAAATTGGCCTGAAACCAGAAGTAATTCTCCTGCCTCAGTCTCTGGATTGCAGGTGTGACCCACCAGGCCTGGCTCACAATTCCTGAATGCTGTGAGGGATTTGGGTAGGAATGGTCCTGCAGACACTATTAACAAGTGGTACTTTTCCTGCATCTTCAAGGACCACTTATGCCACAGCCACACACACACACACACACACACACACACACACACACACACACACAGAGACAGACACCCTCCCTCCCCCTCTGACCCACAACACAAAGTACTTTTGTTCTGTAATGTGAAGAGACTCAACAAGTTGTCTACTTACAGATGTTCTTCAAGCTTCTTTTTTAGAAGAACTGACTGAAAAATGGAAAATAAAAAATTAGCTCATTATTTAACATTTCAGCTAACAGATTATTTTGTAAAAATGAAAGCATATATAGCAAATAACTTTGAGTAAGTGCTCAGTGATTTCTTTGGTCAAAGAGTTCAAAACCCACTGAAGCTCAATCTAGCCCTGACATGAGAGCAGTCAGTAGGAAACACACAGAAACTAGGTAAATTCTCAATTTACACACAGGAAAATGAATATAAAAGCTCCTTATATAGAGACCAAATATTCCTGGACTTGATATCCAAGTAGTGCCCTAACAATAACACATTTTTCTTACACTGCTTTCTTTGCATTATAATAAAGTCTTGGATTCATAGCCATTTTTTAGCTAATGATAAGTAATGTATTTGATGGCATGGGAAATATAAAGGGTAAGATGTTAAGATGTTGAGAATAAAGCTTTGACTGAGTAATTGTTTTTTAACTTCCTGAAAAGCAGAGATTTTGAATTTTGTGATAAATGACACTCAAAAGCCAATTAATACTGGCTTATAAAACACACTGATTGCTTAGTAATAGCAATGAGGAGAGTAAAACTTCTCCAATTTTTAGTACTTTGTTTAATGATGATCACCATATATATTAACTTATGTCTACCTATTTCTTGCCATTTATAAAGGCCTGGAATTCACCATGTATAAAACCCAGTTTGGCCTTGATCTCATGACCCTCCTCCTAAATGCAGGAGGTCTGGGATTCCAGGTGTGTATTATCAGGCTTGAGTTTATCCAATCAATTCTACCACAGGTTTGGAATATTTCAAATTCACATATTTAGTATGGTCACTGTCATTAGACCAATGTCCTCTACCACTACCTTCCCCAAACCTACAGAAAGATAATATCTTTGCTTTTAATGTCTTATTAGAGATATCATTTATATCTTTAATATCTAAATAAGATATTACTTATGTCTTATAACAAAGTAAAAGATACACATTTTTTTTCAGAATTGTACATTTTTCTTTCTTCTACGGTCTCCTCATCCTGTCTTGTTCTCTGAAGTTTTATATACTGTGGCTAGCTCAAATTATCCATATGACTGGACATAACAATGCATTTCTGCTTCCATGCTAAAAACAAATGACATAAAAATAATAAAAATGAGCAAACCATTATTCTCTGACTTAAGGTTATAAGAAAAGACTGTTTTGATAACAGAAAAGGCAGCTATTTTGTGTTCTTTTTATAAGGTATATGATACGTCTACTAAGATATCTTATTAAGAAGTAAGGTTTCTAAAAGTAGGATTATCTTATTAAATTATAACCTGTTTTAAAATCATTATTATTTGTTCTCTTTGTGCTAAGAGGATGAAACAGAAATATTAAAAATTCTTAGTTTTATGTTTTGGTTAGATCTTAACAAATTATTCTGAATTCTTACATGTTATATAGTAAAATAACTAAATACAAGGCTAATAATATGTCAGACACAGCACTAAAGTCTGCTATATACACCGTGTAAGCTTCACAACAGTAATGTTAACCCTGCTGTACAATTGAGGGAGCTGAAGCCAAAGCACATGTAGGACCTTAAGTAACATACTGAAAATTAAAGTTCAGTACAGTAGAGACCTCAAACCCTCTGAATAGCCCCCCTTTCCATGCGTCCTATGCGGTGCCTCTCCAAAATGAAGACTATAACTATCAAAATGTGTGGCTTGTGGAGGCTATATTATAAAAGAAAGCTTGTATTAAAGTCATTTATATCAATGAACTTAATTATAAGGGGCAGGGCAGAAGTGAGACAAAGGGAGAAGATTTCTCCATTAAGATTTGGATAAACTTCAAGAACTTTAATTGTAAAGAGCATCTACTTATAAAGCAAGTATTAGGATATTCATTTTCACACAAAATTAAAATTTCAGCATCACTCACTATATCACATAAAGTATACAATCTAAAAACTGCTAAATATATGGAAATGAATAGGAAGCCATACTTACAATAGCCTTGAGCAGAAACCATGCCAAGAGACAGAGAGGACATATTAGTATGAAGCAAACACAGCAGCCAAGAGAAGGAACGATTTAGTAATTCATGAACAGAAGTAAAAGATATGCAATTTTTTTCAGAATTGTACATTTTTCTTTCTTCTACGGTCTCCTCATCCTGTCTTGTTCTCTGAAGTTTTATATACTGTGGCTAGCTCAAATTATCCATATGACTGGACATAACAATGCATTTCTGCTTCCATGCTAAAAACAAATGACATAAAAATAATAATAAAAATGTGCAAATCATCATGCTCTGACTTAAGGTTATAAGAAAAGACTGTTTTGATAACAGAAAAGGCAGCAATTATGTGTTCTTCTTCAGAGGGGATGGAAGAATCCACTCTAGAGGCTGCTCTGCAGCACACTCCTGAGATACAACACCATAGATTATTGAGAAGAAAAATAAGAGAAAAATATCAAAAATCTGATGGTAAAAGAACTACACATTCTGAACTAAACTAATATTTCTCTAAGAAATCTGGAGTCTTCAAAACAGAAAGTTTTGAAGATCTGAATCGTGTCTGCAGAGAAGAACATGAAAGGAAATTTTGCTTAAAGCTAGGCATCTCATTACTACTTAGGCAGTAAAAAAAGTGACCAGTTTATGCTAATATTTGATAGGACTGGCATCTTATCTCTGAAATATAATTCCCTACAGAAACTACCCATAATATGTTTAATTAGCTTTATACAGTGATAACTAACTAGGTTGCCCCAAGTCACTTTAAAAAACAACTCCTGAATGTTTTGATTTAAGCAAGAGAAGCACACACAATGGTCCTTATTGCACTACATCAGTCAGTCAGTTGGACCACTCACCATGCTCACCTATCGTGTGCCACCCTCTTTTCCCCTTTCTTCCAAAACAAATCAAGACCCAAATAAATTTTATATTTATTTTGGTTAAAGGGATCTACAGATGTCAATGAATTGAGAAATCTACATCCTATGGTTTACCTCTAAGACACTATTAAGTGGGCTTTCTTATTTCATTGTGCTAATTTCATCTCTTTGAGATTCATCATTAAAACATGTCTTGTTTGTTTGACTGATTATATTCCCAAACTTTAAAAGTAATTTACTTAACTCAGCCAGTCCTATGTTAATAAGGTTGGAGGAGATTTCTCCAACTGATTGCATCAGTGAAAGCAATCCAGAAAGTTTAAACTCAAATGTCTCAGATTATAGAAAACGGAACTGGCAACAGAATACAAAGGACTGATTTATTAACATTTAATTTCCCTATTCTTCACACTGTTCTTAAACATTTTTGTGTTTTAGTTGTATTGTGTATGCTTTATTCAATATAAAGGATTTGCCAACCATAACTTGTTTCTTGTTACCAGAAATGTCTACTAGACATCCTAAACACTGTAAAAGGTGATTAGTGAATGGAGATGACGTAAATCATTATCCTAGGCTCAGCACAGGTACCATATTCCAGTGAGAACATGCTAATAGCAGAGGAGAATTAAGACAGAGATATGCAAAATGCTAAGGAAATATAAAAGGTCAGTGTAGATTCAGAAACTCAGAGATGATAGAATATGAGAGATGGCATTGTATTCTTAAATACCAAGTGCTTATTAAAAATTTCTTCTTGGGCATGTCTTTACATTTTTGTTTTGGCCTCAGGGGAGAAACCTGAGGGTGTAGAGTTTCAATGTAATATCTTCCCTGATAAACACAAGTAAACATAGCACAGTCAATTAAAACAAGGCTTTTAAAAATAAAGAATGCCAGTGTTAAAAAAAAAAGCAGTATTTCTTCCCTATAACCAGTATAATGCTGAATTATAAGATATCATCAAGTAAAAAAATTGAAGATATGCTTGAGAGATGGTTCAATGGTAAAGACATTTTTTAACAGGTCTATAACCAGTATAATGCTAAATTATAAGATATCATAAAGTAAAAAAAAATAAAGATGTGTTTGAGAGATGGTTCAATGGTAAAGGTCTAATGACTGGAGTCCAGTTCCTGGAACCAACATGGAGCTAGGAAAGAAACAACCCCCCAGCTGTCTTCTGACCTCTACAGGTGAGCTATGAAGTACATATGCACATGTGCATGTACCTCCACAACTCACACACAGAAATTTGTCTTAGAAAGTGCCAAAATTATAGTTTTTCTTAGTTGTGAAACTTTTAGAACATGAGAGGTACATATCAAAACTTACATCTTCAGCTTTTGAGCCTTGATCCTGCAAAGATTTCTGGAGTTCTTCTACTTGTGACTGTACTTCTAGAAGTCTTTGATTCACCAGCCTGCAAAGCAAATATATATTAACTCTCCACATATACCTCTTCCCTTTGTGTTGTCATTCTGATTTCACTGAAATCATCATTGGCAAACTCAAAACTCAGGTTGTAGTAGCACTGTATAAATGCAATAGCATACTCCTCACAGTTTCATAAGTAAAGATTACTTTCCATATTATTTTTTATATTTAAAATTTCACTTTTGGGCTGGAGATGTAGCTCAGTTGGTAGAGCACTTGCCTAGATACATAAAGCATTGAGCTCCATCCCCAGTACTGTATAAACCAGGCATAGTGGTGCATGCCTGTGGTTCCCAACCCTTGGGGGTGGAGGCAAGAAGGCTGAGTATACATTATGAGCCTGTGTCAAAATAAAACAAACAAAACAAAACAACACAACCTCACTTTCACTTTTCCTCTCCCTGCTTCTAAAATCTACAACGCCACTGTAGACTCTGGGAGCTAAGAGACCTGGGCTTTAATTTTTAAATCTGCTAACTGAAAACTACTAAATATTCTTTGGCTTCAGCTTCCTCAGTTTGAAGATGGAGGTAATATTACTGTCATAAGGGTTACAAAAGGCAATTTTAATATACTCTCTGGCAAATTAACATACTTAATTATTTGCTACAGAGTTCCAAATAAATTTCCTAGGAAAGAAAAAAAATATTTCTGTAGATGACAAACTAATATACAAAAAATTTTTCCAAGAATCTACCAAAAAACTTTTAAAACTGATTTAAAAAATTAGTTAGCTAGCAGGATACAAAGTCAATATACAAAAATAGGTAGCTTTCCTTTTGTTTTTCTAAGACAGGATCTCACTATGTATCTCTGGTTGGCTTAGAACTCACCATGTGGACCAAGCTGGCTTAAACTTTGAGAGATCGACCTGCCTCTGCCTCCCAAGGAATGGGACTGTAGAAGTGAACCACCAAGCCCTGCCAACAGTAGTGCTGTATACACCAATAGTGAACTTCCTCAGAAAAAAACCAGAGAAGCAATTTCAACAACAACTGCCACAAAAACCTCACAAACCAAAATCCCATACAACAATAAGCTCAAACCAAAACCAAAACATTTCTAGGAATAAACCTAACCAAAAATGTGGCAGACCTCTAGAGTGAAAATTACTAGACAGAAACAGAAACAGAGGATGAAAAGAGCTTTCATTGATAGACTGGGGGAATTAATGTTAAACTATCCAAAACAACTGCAAATTCAATGCAGTTCTCATCAAAATTCCAATGGCATTATCCATACAAATAAAAAGTCTAATAAGACTAATGCTGATGGCATCACTCATTTGATTTTAAACAAAATTTACTAATATTGAAGTAAAACTAGACCTAGCCAACAATGTATATGACGTTCCAGAAATGCGTTTTCAGTCAACCAATTCTTGACAAGAGTTCAAAATACCTAGGAACAAAGACAACCTTTTAAACTAATGGTTCCACAAAGAAAAATATCTGCATGTGGAAGAAGGAAACTAGAGTCACATCTCTCACCTTGTGCAAAACTCAATTCAGTAAGACCTTAAGATTTAGAGCTTTGAAGCTAATAGAGGAAAACATGATAAGATCATTAGCACAGGCAATAATTTCCTCAACAGGAATCCAATAGTTCAGGAAACAAAAATAAAGAACTGATAAGTTTGAGTGTATCAAATAAAAACGTCATGAATAGAGGGCATACAGATGGGAGAAACGTGTTGTCACTTATACCAAGAGTTAACATGCAGTGATTATAAAGAAATTAAAAAACCAACCAAACTCAAGTAACCAAATCATTAAAAACCAGAAAGGCCCCAAATAACAAATGCTGTCAATTATGTTTTTTAAAGTTATTTATTAATTTCATTTTCATAGATGTTCTGCCTAAATGTATGTCCTGGCAAAAATACAAAAAACTCAAATTCCTTCTATAGTGTCAGGAGTAATGTAAACTAGCAAAACAGCTATGGAAATCAGTAAACTAAAAAAAAACCATTTTTTATTCAATCCTTCTATGCCAATTCTGTTCACACACACAAGAATCAAAGTTAGTATACAACTGAGACGCACACATATTTATGTTTATCATAGAACAATTCATAAGGCTAAGTGATGTTAACAGCATAGGTGTCCATCAACAGATGGCTAAAAAAAATGTTGAATAAATACACAATTTACTCAGTCATAAAGAGTAATGAAATTTTGTCATTTGTAGGATGGAATTGGTGGACAACATGCTAAGTGAAAAAAGGTATTCACAGAAAGAAAAGTATGTTTTCTTGTCTCAGTTTGGAGAGAAAAAAACAAAACTATCAAAAAAAAAAAAAAAAACCCAGAAAACTTAGAGACTTCTGTTAAGGACTAGGAAAGGTCCAGAGGACATGTATGTGTGTGGCAAGGATGGGGTGGGATGGGTAGGAGAGAATTTGAAAACAGGCACGGTAAAAACATGATTTATCTAAGTATGAAAATGCCATAATGAAACCTACAATGTATGAATTAACATGTGTTAATAATTATAATAATAAACAGAAAACTAAGTCATTTGTATAATATAGGTACAATGTGAAAACTACATGTTCTGTTTCTGAAGAGAAAAGAACATGAATTAGGAGAAACAGTTTGAAAGAATTATGGGTACTGTTTCTATTGGAATAAAACTTGGAGTAGGAAGAGGTAGACCAGATCAGAACGGTTAAAACTAAGAGATCAGTGAGTGCAACTCAAGATACTCCACAGTCCTCTTATGACTCTTTACTTTCTACTTTCTCTAAGCTCCTATGGCTAAAGACAGCACATACTTCAGACACAGGGCTTGGAGGACTCAAGCTGGACCTGACCTGGAAGGCTCTTCTCTGAATACTAGCTCTCGGGATCAGAAGATGCTATGCAAGCTACCAGTGAGAAAAGCCACCAGTAGTTCTAGACAACCTTGGAGCCTGTAAACCACAACAATGATAATGATGTGCCAGGCAAGATATCCTCAACAATGCAATACTGGCACCCTTAGCTAAGGTCTAATCAATATGAGGAAACTCATGCTGTAAAACTAGGCAACTTCCATTGCTAGAGCGGCCATAGACCCAGGAGGAGAACCTATTACTGCCATTTTTCTAAACTAATTAGCTTCTAACTATCTTCTAAATATTTATCCTTATTCCTACAGGTAACGATAGCTTTCACACCTTATTCAAGAAGCTTTGTTCCTGCAGGAGATGAAGACTATTACAATGATCCACAACTGTTCAAAATACAGAGGATAAATGACTATGAAGTGCCCAATTCCAGTTGAGACATCTACAATGCAGCCTCTACAATTAGGCTCAAGGAAAATTTCTTGAAGAAAGGATTGAAAGATTTTAAGTGCAAGAAGAACAGGATGCCTTCCATGAAACAGTACCTTCTAGATACTCTATCCATGAAATCTTCAAACACTGTACCCATAAAATCTTAACACTATGGTTGCCTAAACATAACATGCATAGTAACGGCACCAGCTGACATGCCATTTGGATGAGAGAATCCCATAAGGCCTCACCCCTAGAGGAATAGCTGTAGGTAGTCAATGGCTCCTGAGAGAGGGAGAATCAGTTTTCTTCAGAAATATGCCCCTGACCCAGCTAGGTTTTCCAATCCCTAGTGGGCATTCCTAAATGTTTCTACATAAGAGATACTAAATGAACTCAGCATATTTATATACATATATGTAACAATAGTAATTACAGAAAAAGAGGTCATAAATTTTAGAGGAGAGGCATGATAGAAATGGGAGATGGGAAAGGGATGGTGGTGGGAAAGGATGTAAACACTTGTATATAAAATTCTCAAAAATAAGAGAAATAAATAAGGGGTTGGAGAGTTAAGTGGTTAAGAGCACTAGCTCCTTTTCCAGAGGACCAGGGTTCAATTCACATGGTAGCTAGCAACTATTGGTAACTCCAATCCCGGGGATCCGATGCTCTCTCTAGCTTCTGTGGGCAATGCATGCCCAGTAGTGCACAGACACACATAATAGGCAAAACACCCATGCACATAAAACAAAAATAAATAACTCTTTAAAATTTTTTCAAGTAAAATTTCATTTTTAAAAAAGCACTTACTCTGTATTGCTAAGTGATCACGTACAATGCTTCCCAAGGGCATTACACTTAATGATGAATCACTGTGGTATTTCTAATCATCTATTACGCTATCTAGTCTGTCTCAGTAGCTACAGAACTTAATATTATATGTAAGTAAGGCTAGATAAGACCATCCCAACAATCTGACCCTGCCTGGGGAAATGCCATACCACACAGGCACCAAGAGCACAACAGTCAAATGCAATAAAAATGTCAATAGTAAAAAAAAGGCAGCATATCACAACAGTAAGAAAAGGAAAAACAGTTACGTTTGTCAGCTAAACATTTCCCAAACTGAGTGTGGTGGCACGTACCTTTAATCCCAGCACTTAGAAGACAGAGGCAGGAGGATATGAGTTCAAGGCCAGCATGGTCTACATATCAAGTTCTTAGATAGCCAGGGCTACACAGAGAAACCCCATCTTGAAAAACAAACAAACAGAAAGCAACAACGACAACATGCTAATTTTATAGTAACTGACTGAAAAACTGTGTAACATTAAGACATGAAAAACAAGCAAAAATTGATTTTTTGTTAATCTAACATAGTTCAAAATTTCAGAATAACTGAATTTTCATTTGAAGAAAAAATTTCCTTTTAAGGTCATAATAACTAATGAGGCAAAAAATAGCTTATTAATTCAACCCCACAGTAGCAGATCCTTTCAAACTTAGATCGGGAAAAGAATTCATCAACTACAAACTGTAATTGCTGTAAAGAAGTGTGAATGTATCAGATATTTTAAAAAATGATTTATTTTTATTTAACGTGCATTGGTGTTTGACCAGCATGTATGTCTGTGTGAATTTGTTGAATCCTCCAGAACTGGAGCTATATAGATAGTTATGAGCTGTCATGTGGGTGCTAGAAATTGAATTCAGGTCCTCTGGGAGAGCAGCCAGTGCTCTTAACCACTTGGCCACCTCTTCAGCCCCACATCAGATATTTTTTAATCCTCTACATTTTTTTTTTTAAGTCCAGAATGGTAACACAGGCTTTAAATACTAACAAAGGCAAGCAGATCTCTTTGTGTTCCAGGCCAGCCAGAACTATATAGTGATATCCTGTGTCAAACAAACAAATAATCTAAAAAACAAATGTAATACCTAAACAAAGACAACAGCAATTGACATGCCAAAATGGATAGATGGAGAAGCCCATGGGGCCTTAACCTTACACAAAACTACAATAAAGCTGGGAGGGGAGAGACGGCCCTTCAGCAAAGAGCATACCAGTGGTTGTACAATGACAAATGATCAGCCCTGAAAACACACACATAAGTAACATTATACACACTGAGCAGGTTATATTTAGGAATATGTATGTACAAACACACACATATACACATTCAGTAACAGTGAAAGAAGAGGCCATGAATTTGAAGAACAGTGGGGAGGAAAAAAAAGAAATGTTTTAATTATAATTTTAAAAAAGAAAAAAATATATGAGCATATAATCATTTTTCAAATAAATCCCAAGCCTTTCTTTAAAAACACCAAAATCAAAGCACAGAGGGAGGAGCTGTAGCTGGCGACTCCACCTGTACACGGTACCTGTTCTCAGTCTCCAGCTCATTCTTGCGTAGGTTTGCATCATCTAGAAGGCTCTGCAATAAGGCAATTTTCTCATTGTCTGAACCCTCTTGATTGATTTTTAACATCTTATTCTCATGCTGAAGACGAATAAGTTTCTCCCTGAATAAGAAAAACAAAAGCTGATTATCTACTTCATTAAGACATTATATGAATAAAGACCCAGCTATATAAAGTTGGAGCATCAATACACAGGATACAAATGAAAAACTAAGTGTCTGTAAATAGTTCAGTGCCTTTATAAGTTACAAACTAGACTTCTTCTAGAATGTACAGTCTGAAAAAATAATTTCTGTGTTTCATGACAAAAGATGAAGAAAATTCCAAATCCTACTTCCCTTCTTATTTAAATATTTAAACTATGAGCATGACTCTATAACTTTATAGTGCAAAATGATTGTTGCTGAAACACAACCTTCTAATTCTGTATATATATACAATGAAGATAAATATTTTTCAAAAGAAAAGAATCAAATAGTATGTTTTGTACTGGTAATTGCTAGTTACACTATTTTAATATTATATCTCAAAAAATTTTAAATGGCACAGTACTAAAAGATATAAATCAATCACTACTTATTTAGATAAACATGTCAAGCTTTTAATATTTTCATAATGAGCAGCTTTATAAAATACCTTCATTTTTATTGTTGGCTACTTCCTTGAGATTATTTACCAGAAAATTTTCAGTTAAAAGATGGGTACATTTGTACAGAAAAACATTCTGCAATTTGTTCTAAAGACATTTTCCCCTACTTTTTATCTTGTTTGAGGCTTCTAGTCCCTCCAAAACCCAACATGAGTGAAAAATATCATATATTAACTCACTGTCTATTACATATGCTGAAAAGTTTTCATTACTGTTATAATTTCATTTTCTTACTAGCCCTTTAGGATATAGAGCAGATTTAGGTTGTATCTAATTACATGCAGAAAAATCACAGCTGTGGATTATCCTTGCTCCTTTTTAGCTTAAAAACCCTTTACCAACAGGCTTCCTTAACTGCTTTTGGGTAACTGCTTTTAAATGGTAAATAGCCATTTATTTATAAACACTTATAAAAAATTAAGTATGCATTTTCAACTAATGTCATTTGTTCCCAGACGGTGAAAAGTAAAAGGTGTATAAGGGGCTAGGGAGATGACTGACAGCCTATGTCTGACTCCGGGATTCCAAGTGGAAAGAGAAAACCAATTCTCAAGTTGTCCTCTAACCTCTACAGATGAGCTGTGGCTGCAGTGAGCAAGCATGCACAGACACATACATAACACACCCACACCAGTGATGAGAAGGGATCCGATGGACAACACATGATAAAGACAATGACAAATAGGTCCAAAGAGTAAAAGCAATGTTCAGAATTAATCATTACTTCTGTACAACTGATGCTAAGTCTAGATAAACAGGTGAGGGACATGAGGGAAGAGTAGTTACTCATGGAAGAGCTGCTCTGTTTCAGCACTATTCCTTTATCAGACCATTCCAAGTGGTTAACAGATAAACCTTAGTGATTATTTATCACACTGATACATAATCAGTCTACGTACAACCATTGTCTTGGGTATTTTCATGCTGTCTGCTGAGGCTCCAAAATGGGATATGTGAGTTTGCTTTTGTAGTATGAAAGACTGTCTCATTCAAGGGAAAATAATTAGCTCTCTGGACAGTTTCAAAAGCTTTTAAAACGCTGAAAACATGAAAATTTAATACCAAGTTCAGGCTGAAATGTTCATCAAAAAAGAGGAGCTAGTTCTTTTTATACTGGGGAGTAGTTCTCTACAAGGACATTATGTGGAGTGACTGTCACTATCATGCTCCTTACCTGATTTCAGGTGTAATAATCTCTGCTGCAAGGCTGTCTGAAGATTCCTGGCTTCCCAGAGGCATTAACCCTATAAATACACAGAGAAGTGTACAAAGTTAAGGAAGCCCAACTACCTCCTTTACTAAAGAGATACAGTTTCTGTTGGAAAGCACTACCTTGAGTATGAATTTTAACAGGTGAAAAATTCACTGTTCTTTTTTTATTTTATTTTATTTTGGTTGTTGTTTGTTTTGTGGTATTGGTACTCAAACTTAGCTCTGTAGATGCTAGAAAGAAAATCACCAATTTTCTCAAGTAAAAGTTACAGTAGCCTTACAGACACTCAGGTAGTTCTGCAATTTTAGTCTTAGAAACTATTCTTTAATCATTTGGGTATATTTCTAGAGGAAAAACATCAACGAAACAAAACAAACAACCAAAGCCATTCAATCATGTAGCTTTTTATATGGCAAATAATAAACATGCGAGTTTAAAAGAGATGGGCCATCTTTCCTTGATAACATAGGAACTGTGAGTAAAGAGGGTAAGGTTCAAGTTAGATTGTGAAAATTCTGAGAAAATTGAATGTAGACCTGATCAGAAGAAAAGTGCAAGAGTTTCAGGGATACAAAGAGGAACCAATTACATTAAGAAATACTGCATTTGGTGAGTGCATGTATGTGTGTACATGTACGTACTTTCCCCTTTTCCTCTCTCCTTCAGCTAGCACTGGCCATCTGAAATACATACTGAGAGAACTCAGGCTGTCTGAATTAGGGATGTACACAAGGAAAGGACAGAGGGTGGTATGACGACTCCACAGTAGTTCATATTCACACTAACAAAGTCAGAGGACAGGGGACTGACAGACACAACCGAAAAGTAAGATAAAACTAAGTAAATAAGAAAGTTCTTAAAAGAAAAAAGGAGAGGAAAAGCAAGGCTCGTCACAGAAAACTGTTCAAGTAACTGAAAGGTCAGGGTCTGGTTAGGTGTGAAACTTGACCAGCCATTACTAGTCACCTACTGTGACTAAAGACTAAAAAAGAACAAATCTTGAGCTAAGCATTAATCTCTTCATGTGAGAAAGAAGCCATATATGTGTCTTTTTTTTTTTTCTTTCTTAAAATTCTTAAATCTTTTTAAAAAGATTTATTTTTCTATTTCATGTATGTGAGTGTTTGGTTTTACACATGTTAAAAGCACCATGTGCTTGCAGTGGAGTTACATAAGCTGCCACGTGGGTGCTGGGAACTGAATCCAGGTCCTCTGCAAGGGCAGTCAGTGCTCTTAACCAAGGAGCCTCTTCAGCCCTAGATGTAAGTTTCTTAATGATTCAAAATCTATTCCACTTTTGTAGAAACCACAAACTTGGAAAGCTTGACATGATTTTAAAGAAAGAAGTCAGGAGAGATTTTTTTTTTTTCTTTTTCAGAATAAAAGTGCACACACTAAAAGATGATTTTGATTTATAAAACTCAGGAGATTACAAAACTGCTTTAAAGTTGCTAAGTAAATGTAACCCCCCAACCATCGTCTGTTAAAATCTTGGTTAACTGCTAGACTTCCGGGGTTACAGGACTTTTACCTTGAGTAGTGAGCTGCCCCTCCTGAGCCTGCACACAACGAAGCTCTTCAATGGTTTCCTTCAGAGAGTCCCTTTCTGTTCTTAACCTCTAAAGCAGCATAAAAACAAAGGTCAGCTCTACAGATTTACTAAGCAGTGGTCAAGGCCTTATCTAAAAAGAAGATAAACAATGAACATGGAATTGTTTTACTTTTGATTTTATGGAGAGATCATGGGAATAGAAACAGATGAAAATGATTGTCTTTTTTATTTTCTATCTTTACAATACCCAAATATCTATTATTACATGGCAATAAGCTATTCACGCTTGAGCATAAGGCACAAAACTATTTAGTCCATCCTTAACTATTTTCTTAACAGTCTTTTCATTAAACAAAGATTCAGGATGAAAAGTAAATACTTATAAACTGTGAAAAACAAAAATATGTTCAACAACAATGTAGCAGTGTCCTCCATAGAGTCAGACAGAAAAACAGAAGGGCTATATACATAGGGAATAAGGAGTAAGAAGTAAAAAGAGACTAATGAAAACTTATGTATACTAAAGAAATGAGAAAGTCCTTCTATCTTTTCTTTATTTCTGAGGAAAAAAACTGTGACTTAAAAGTAGAATTGAGAAAAAAAAGAGGAATTATTGCAGTCAAAAGTAAATTAAATTCCAGTGTTAATGTTAACACTTTTAAAAAACAAAATGCCCATTACATACTCACATCTTTTTCTTTCTGAAGACCATCAACTTTTTCTTTTAGTCGCTTATATTCAAAATCTAATTTATCTGCTTTCTTTGATTCATCAGATAATCTATTTTGCAGCTCTACAACCTGATACAAAATACATAAATTATATAAAAAGATCTTAATTTTTATAATTTGAAACATTAGAAATGATCACGGCAGTGGAATACAACTCAGTGGTAGAAGACATGCTTATTAGTGTGTACAAAGTCCTAAATTCACTCCCTAGTATGCTTCCCCCAACTAAACAGAAATTTTTAAAAAAACCATCATTTTCTTCCACAGGTTTATGAAAATTCTATTCCCAGTATACTTAACTAGATATTACACAATTCACCAGTCTAACAGAAGAGAAAGAACTAGGAATTAAAATCTATATAGGTAAGATAGGTTCCTAAACTAGAATCATCTAAAACAAAGATATCAATTATTAGAAAATCTATAGGAGCTTTTATTTTTAGCAAAATTATTGAGAAACAGGGAGGAAAGATAAAAAGAAATGTTAGTGAAGATAAAATGCAATTACACAGCTAATCCTATAAGAGGCTAAAACCATGGTGAGAAGTTCATGCAGAGACTGTGGATAATGGGAGCTGCCAACCGCCAATAACAGGAACCTAGAGCTTTGAGTTTAAGAGGAATCAAGTGGTTATCAGATATTCCTGGCTTTAAAGAGTAAGGAGAAAAAAAAAAAAAAAAAAAAAAAAACCAGTCTGGGTATGGAGGTACACACTTTTAATCCCAGCACGGAAGAGGCAGCATCAGGCAGAGCTCTGTAGGTCCCAGGTGCGTCAGGGCTACATAGCGAAACTTTCGTCTCAGAAGGGAGGGAAGGAGGGAAGGAGAAAGGAAGATCCACAGCAGACAAGATAACCGAGTGCTCTGGGGTTACAAGGAAACACCTGGGAAATGTGTGACCCTGGCCAGTGGATATAAAGATGTGTGTTTCAATTTTCACTACCTGTGAAACCAAAGTGGTTCTGCTTGCTAATGCTGGAAAACATGGTTTGAGAAAACATACATATTCCTGGAGAAAAAACCCTGCAATTCAGGACCATAACAATTCCCAAATGAACTAATGAATAAGCAAGATTGAAAGTATGCAGATAATGAAAATATGCAATTAACCGGGGAATTTTTTTTTTTAAAACTTTTATTTATTTGCCTTGGTGTTTTGCCTGGAACTGGAACTACAGACAGGTGTGAGCTGCCATGTGGGTGCTGGGAATCGAACCCCGGTCCTCTGGAAGAGCAGACAGTGCTCTTAACCGCTGAGCCATCTCTCCAGCCCCTAACCGGGGAATATTACTAGTAGTTATAGTTTTATAAATTTACTAAGGATTTCAGATTGAAATTGTCAAATATAACACATATACTAGATTCACTATTAAAAAAAAAAAAGCTAGAAGTGCATGCCTGTGGTCCTAACAGTCATTAGGCAGTGGCAGAAGTTCAAGCACAGGCCGTACGCGTGAAGGTCCACAGTGAGACCCTGACTCAGGTACAGGCTGTGCTGCATGGCAGTCTATTAAGGTCCACAGTGAGACCCTGACTCAGGTACAGGCTGTGCTGCTTGGCAGTCTATTAAGGTCCACAGTGAGACCCTGACTCAGGTACAGGCTGTGCTGCATGGCAGTCTATTAAGGTCCACAGTGAGACCCTGACTCAGGTACAGGCTGTGCTGCATGGCAGTCTATTAAGGTCCACAGTGAGACCCTGACTCAAAATGCCCAAGGTGAGGGGTTAGTTCAGCAGGAGAATGCTTGCCCAGCACACAGGAGAGGCAGGGGAAGTACACATTTGATGAATGAGAGACCAAGACCAGAGCACACACAGAGAACTTGTAGAAAGAAAAGTGTCATTAAAAAAAAGAATACTGAGAATATGATCATTAATAGGCACAGAGAATTGGTGTTCTATGCAGTTTATTATAATATTTCTAGATATAAATTTTCCCATAATTCTACATTAGATATGCTTTATTAGTTCTAAAAATGTCCAGTGACTTTTCCTTTAAATAATATTCTCCATTTCTTTCTACTTTCTCCTTTAAATATATTACTTCTCATTTGATATTGTATGTTTTAAGCTCAAGTATAATTTTTTGACTATACTTATTTTGAGTAATTTCAATCCTTATTCAATTTCAAAATCTCAGAAGTTCCCTAAATTTGCTGTATAGCTGAGACTTTTATAATAGAGTACTGAGAAGAGGAAATATCCACAAAGAAACTTGGAAGCCACTCATGATGTACGGGATCAAGGCATCTGGGGAGGAGCCTGATGACCTGGCCACTCATGATGTAGAAGTTTTAAAAGGATTACCAGAATTAAGAAGTGGCCTTGTGGGCTGGAGAGATGGCTCAGTGGTTAAGAGTAACGTCTGCTCTTCCAGAGGACCCGGGTTCGATTCCCAGCACCCACATGGCAGCTAACAACTGTCTGTAGTTTCAGTTCCAGGCAAACACCAAGGCAAATTAATAAATAAAGTTTAAAAAAAAAAAAAAGAAGTGGCCTTGTGGGCTGGAGAGATGGCTCAGAGGTTAAGAGCACCGATTGTTCTTCCAGAGGTCCTGAGTTCAATTCCCAGTAACCACATGGTGGCTCACAACCATCTATAATGACATCTGGTACTTTCTTCTGTATACTGTATACATAATAAATAAATAAATAGTTTTTCTTTTTTTTTTATAAAAAAAAAAAGGTGGCCTTGTTGGAGCAGGTGTGGACTTATAGGAGAAAATGTATCACTGGGGGAGGGCTTTGGGTTTGAGAAGCTCAAGCCAGGCCTAGTGGCTCACTGTCTCTTCCTGCTCCCTGCAGATGAGGATGTAGAACTCTCAACTTCTCCAGCACCATGTCTGCCTATATGCCTACATGCTCCCACCATGATGATAATGGACTAAACCTCTGAAACTGCAAGCCAGTCCCTGATTAAATGCTTTCTTTTATGAGAGTTGCCCTGGTAATGTTGCCTCTTCGCAGTCACTAAGACAAATCACCAAAACAAAACTCGGTAGAATATTCACTTGATTTCGGCCAAAAAGCACAGAAGTGATTGGCAGTTTTAAAAAGCTGTGTGTTGTGGCGTGGCTCTTGCAAGGCAGCACCAGGAAGAATTCTGCTTGTGTTCTCTTACCTGTCTTTTGTATGTTTCAAGCTGACCTCGGGCTGCGTTAGCCTTTCTTAATTCTTCCTCCAGACTGACAGTATTCTGCATGTACATAGTATTCTTTTCTTCTAAGAGTTTAACCTGCCGCCTCAAATCCCCAAGGTCTTCCAGCTTCTTTTTATAAGATTCAACTTGACCTTCTAGTTTGGATACTTTATCAGAAGAGTGTCTACAATGAGATGGGAAATGAGTCAGAAACAACCCACAGCTGTAAAGCTCTTTCAGACAATGTTAAAATAGGAGACAATATCAGGACTTAACATGCATTAAATCATAAAAACCTAAACTGAATCTGGTTTTGTTAGATTAAGAAAAAAAAAAAAACAAACTAAATTACAGAAAAATATGTCATTAAGAATGTGTAAAATGCAAGGAAAGTCAACAGAAGGGCACACAGCAAAATCACACTTAGCAGAAAAAATAAATTGAGGAATGTTCAAATGATTTGGGGACAGCTATGTTATCAGTGAACTCCAGTTAAGATTTCAGTAGAGAATCCAGCCATTGGTGGCCTTTAATCCCAGCACATGGAAGGCAGTGGTAGGTAGATAGATCTCTGTGAGTTCAAGGCTAGCCTGGTCTACAGTGGGAGTTCCAGAACAGGCTTTAAAGCTACACAGAAATCTCTGTCTTGAAAAACCAAAAAAGATTTCAGTAGAGAAATGGAAATAGAGAGTGGCAAACTTTAGGGGGTTGATACAGAGGTGTGTATGTGTGTGTGTGTGTGTGTGTGTGTGTGTGTGTGTGTGTGTTCAAGAGAAATGAACATGGGACACAACACAGCAGTGAAGGTCAGTACAGGAAGAAACAGAAGGTAGGTGTGAATGGAAGGAGGCATAGGGAGTTAACAGTAGACAGCTGTTTCCCTCTTGGGAGTAGGACACAAAGCCATCTAGTGATGGGGTGTGGTGGCTAGCAGACAGATGACAAGAGTTATAAAACATTCAATAGCTATGAGAGAAATGGGAGGCAGGGCTATTTTATGTACTAGTGAGTAGGCCAGGTATAAGGAAAAAAGATTCCTAATATGTAATAGGACTAACTTACTATGTAATTTTCTCTGTACACTTTAGTACTCTAAAAACAAGAAATAGAATACTGTTAAAGCTCAGAGCAGTGAAATACCTATACAGAGAATACTTGACAGGAAGGAGAAAATGGCCAGCAAAGAAATGAAGCCAGTATTTAAGACAAAGACTAAGGCTTGGAGAGGTCAGAATGAAAGAAGAGTAGCAAGGAGGAAAAAACAGTGCTGGATAAGTGTGCAGTGATGGCTCTGGGTATTTAACATTTATCTGATACTTATTTGTCACGTCAATTTAAGTGCTTATAAAGTCACTTAGTTATTCATTAAAACTTGAAACACAGGTGTGCTCAGAAATGCCTAAGTTTGTGTGACGACTGAGCTGGAGCTGTTCTGGGTGGCAGTGGAGGAAAGCATTTACCTGAGAACGTCTATTTCATCCTTTAGAGACTGAGCTTCATCTGCCAAAGTGGTTAGTTCATCATTCTGTTGCCGAAGTTCAGAGATTTCCTTTTCTAATTCCTCACAGCGTATTCGATAATCATCTTTTGCTGCTTCTAGTCTGTAACCAAAACAAAACAGATAAGAAGTACTATTCAGTGTCTCATAATTCTACTTAGAAAAATAAAGAAAAAAAAAGACAAAGTATTTAAATACATTCATGTTGACATGTGTCTGACCTCTGTAGCCACAAACTACCCACATCACATCTGTTAGTTTTTTGCACGTGGCGCGTGAATGGAATCTCAACACCGGGAGTACCACACGAGAGTTTATTACAGCAGCGGGCAGAGACAGGGGCAGAAGGGAGCAGAGAGAGAAGAAGAGGGAGGGGACTCGTGTGAGGCCTTTCTTTAAGAGGATGGGTGGGCTCATGTTTGCATCGTCACACCCAGGGGCATGATTGACTCTGTTACATTCCAGGTAAATGCAAGCTTTGGAAATCCTTACAACATCAGTCATGGAGACAGGTTTAATCAACTGCATAAAGTGCTCACAGTGGGAGACAAAAGCAAAGTTTCCCTGACTTTTAACTGAGAATATATATCGAGGAAAGAAAAGCCATACTTAGTCCATATACACTAATGTCAACATTCTTAGTGCTCATCACCCAGTCTTATTTCTGCTCACACTCTTTTGCCCAAACATGGGTTAATCCTACTTCCCTATATAATTAAACAGCTTTGTTTAGTTGGTACACAACCTTCCTTTGATTTACAAGTTCCTTCCTGTCTCCTGTTCAAAGTATTTCATAAAGTGGACTATTTACTTTTAATTTGCAAATTTTATATAGTTCAACTAAATCTCATACATTATAGTTTTTGCTTTTAGTGAACATTTTGACATTTCTTTCTTTTAATCTTACATTTTCTGACAGTATTATTAATGGTTTTAAAATTTAACATTTGAGCTTTTTACTTCCCCTGGACCCCTTGCTTGTAAGTGACAAAATGTTGAAAATTAAGTCCAACTTTATCTGTGACAGTAACTTGTTTTACTAAAAATGATTTTAGATTTGGGGGTCAATTTCATATTTCCTTTTTTAAATTTAAAATTAAAAAAATAATTTTATGTGTATGGATGCTTTGCCTACGTGTATGTCTGTGCACCATGTGTGTGGCTGGTGCCTGCAGAGGGAAGAGGAGAGCATTGACTCCCCTAGGTCTAAAGCTATAGATGGTTGTGAGGTGACATGCGGGTGCTGGGAATCAAACACAGGCCCTCTGTGAACACTGAAGGTGCTCTGCAGCGCTGAGCCATCTCTGTAGCGCCTTCACTTCATGTTTTCTGAGTATTTCAACTTACGGTCGGTACTTTACTAGCATTCCTCCTGCCTGTCTCTCAATGTTTTGTCTGCTTTTGCTTCCCACAGAGCTCCTGGGCAGGCACTGTGGGGCAGCTCTGGGGATGCAGTTTGTGCTAGGTTTCTTCCCCTCAGAGTATATGGCTTTGATGGAATTTTCCTAGATGTGAAGGAATTTCATGATGTGTGCCAAGACTTTGGGAAACTGTTTCATTATAGAGCCACCTGGATCTGCAGTTACCCACAAGTCCTAAAACTCTTAGTCTTAACGATATATTTTTGTGTGTGCGCATGTGCGTGTGCATGTGTGACAGAGGATAACTTTTGGTTGGACTTGGTTCCCTTCCTTCACCATGTCGGTTTTGCAGAGTGAACTCAGACAGAAAGGGGAAGCAAGTACCATTACTAGCTGAGCCATTCTAGCTCCCTCTATTAGCTTTAAAAGACTTATTAAAATTTTAGAAATAGGTTGTAATGAGTGGTCTTTCACCTGAATGTCTCCTCCTGCAGCTGCTCTAACTGAGTCTGCAGTTGTAAATGTCTTCTTCCTGCTGGACTATTGGGATCTTCTATAGAATCAGATTGATTGAGCCGTTCCATTAATATCTGGTTTTCTGCCAGTAAACTACTTTTCTCCTCTTGCAGTGCTGCAACCTGTTGGAATTAGAAGGACAACAGTTATTCAACTCAGACTCTTGTGAATTACCATTATGATTTAAAGCATCTATCTGATTATTTATTTTTGAGATTGGTTTTTACTATATAACTCAGGCTGACCTAGAACTCCCCATGTAGACCAGGCTGGTCTCTGTCTGCTGAGTGCTAAGTCACTTGGAAAACCAATCTCTATTGAAAATATGTACATTATTTTGAATGTTAGGCATACAAAGCAATATGTAAAAGTAAGAATTTTAAAAATCATTTCTATTTATTTTGAGATAGGATTTTGCTGCATTGTTCTGGTACTTGAGATTCTTGGGCGCAAGTAGCTTCCAAAGTAGCTGGGAATACAGATCTAAGTCATAATACCTGGCTCTACTTTGTATTTGAAAAGAGATTTCACCAATGATATAAAGATGGTAAATAAGCACACAGAAAGACAATAATCAATAGTCACCAAGTAAATGCAAATCGAAGGCATAAAATTATCAATTCAACTCTATGATGATGGACAGCATTTAAAAAGTCTGAACCAGCTGTTGGCAAAGATAAAAACAGAGTCTCAGATACTTATGATAAGAATATAAACTATGAGGCCAGCATGGTCTACAGAGTGAGTTAGTTCTAGGACAGCCAGGGCTACACAAAAAAAATACAAAATACTTCAAAAACTTTGGAAGATATTGATTTCCAAAACACACAGAAAAAAGCCAGATGTTGCCATGCATGCTTACTGCTCCTGTGGTGAGGGGCTATGACAGGTAGATCCTGGAGCTTGCCAGCCAACCTGCCTAGGCAAAACTGTGAGCTTCAAGTTTGTTGAGAGACCCTGTCTCAAGTGCATATGGTGGGCAGTGAGAGAGCAGAGCAGCAGGGCACTCAGAATTTTCCTCTAGTTTCTGAAGGCACAGGTAAAGGACCCCACCGACCTGCCACTCCCACTGAAGGCATGAAAGTGAGTTTACTGGCACAACATGAAGAATCAAGCACTGATATCACTTCTCTTTCTTCTTCTGGAAATTTTAATACTCATTTATAATGAGTTTAATTAAATTACAAAAAAACCCAGGTAACATTGTTATACAGCATATTCTAATGCAGAACCCTATTTGCTTGTTTTTCTTTTTTATCTTATTTGATTATGTTATATCATTGAAACTATACCATGTGCCAATCCTCAGTACATCTGATGGTATTTGTGGTAGTATACACATAGAACCTTTTACCTGCATATCCAACTCATGGCATCTTTGAGCAATTTCTTCCTTTGCTGACAAAGCTTCATTTAGTTCCTCTGTAGTTTTCTTCAACTAATTAGAAACACACAAACAAACAAAAACACAAAAGAAAGTTTCAATATAAAATAAAGACATTATATAGGTATAACACAGAATTAAAATATTTTTATTTCTTGGGAGGTAGTGTGGGGGAAATCAAGAACCTTCTTTTTGGTAAAGACAGACAAGAAGTCACTTTTATTTTTCTTTTCTTTTTGGGCTTTTTGCTGAGACAAGGTCTCATTATATAGCTATGATATAGTAAGACCTATGTATCTCTGGCTGGCCTGAAATTCCCTACATGCCAGAAAGAATGACCTCAAAATCAGAGAGATCTGTCTGATTCTGCCTCCTGAGTGCAGAAATTAAAAAGTGTGTCACCACACCTGGATTATTCTGATTCCTAACACCAAACATTTCCATGTCTACTCCCTTATTAAAATAAATTCTAAGTTAGCAGATTATAAAAACATTTATCAAAAATTTTGTCTCTTTATTTCATATATATAAAAACCCCTATCTGATAAAGATACAAAACCAAAAATGTACCTACAACAGCAAAGAAACAATACCACAAAGAAGAAGGCAAATTATAACTTGGGTTAAAATTATATCATATAGCATTTAGAAAACTTGAGCCAAAACCAAGAAAAAGCAAAAGATACAAAGTTCTTCTTACGCAGAATACTGCAAACTAAAAATTGATTATAACAGCATTTCATGCTTGAAAATATACTGCAAAGTTATTTTTCAAACCCATTTGTTTCCAGCCATGTGTGGCAGCACACTCCTTTAATCCCAACTCTTAGGAGTCAACAGCAGGCTGATCTCTGTGAGTTTGTGGCCAGCCTGGCCTATTCAGCAAGTTATGGAATAAGAAGAAAATAATGACTAGAAAACAGAGATTATTGCAAATTAAAGGGACTTGGTTTAAAGTGGGCTATGCTATACAACAATATGTTTTTTCTGTACCACATTAATCCATTTCTCTCTGTGTGAGCTTGTATGTATACAAATGCTCACCAATGTATGCAAACTGAAATCAGACGAGCTGACTGACATATTGTGTTTCCTCCTTTTATCAAGAAGGTCCTGGGGATTGAACTTAGTTCATCACACTTGCCAAAAAGTGCCTGTCCCTGCTGTGCCACCTCACTGGACCATACAGTACTACTTTACTAGAGTCTAAGCTTAATTACAATGTATAATATCAGTTAACAAAATAGCTTAAGTTCTTTTAACAATGTATCTCAAAAACAACTTCAACTACATTCTTCTCACTAATACCTGAAATTCATCTGCCTCGACTAGCTCATGAATGAAGACAATTATATACCTGGCGATCCAGATCAACATAGGCATCATTCCCAGCAGCGACAGGAGACTCCTTGCTCATTAGCTGAAATAAAGATTTAAATGATTATGCGGCAAAAAGACACTCTAGGCAATACAACAAAATGAACACCCAGAAACTACTAAAACAACAACAAATTGAAACACAAAAGCAAGCTATTTTTCACTCCAACTAATGTCTACACTTCAACATGTGAAATCTGGTGCTGCTTATATTCTCTGAGAGCCCCAGCTGTAAGAATCAAACATAACTTATTTTTATCACGATGTTAGGAGCATGGCTAGACATTTAAAAAACAGTGAGTTCTCAGCAATAAGAGCAACAGCGAGTACTTCTTCCATTCTTAACCAATGTGGAAAGGGGAGTCATGGTCTTCAGCAGGGTGCCCACTCTTTAAGCTGGCCGTGCTCAACCCACACTCCTGCAACCCTAGTTAACACAGTGGGTCACAAGACAGTGGTGGCAGCAACACCCCCCCAAAAGTTAGAAAAACAGGAAAGGGATTTTTTGGGAAGGGGTTCAGTGGAAAGAGAATGAGAGAGTGTAATGGGAGGAGGGCTGTCAAAAAGACCAAAATGTATTCATGTATAAAACCATCAAAGGATAAGACTAAGAGACACTGTGAGGTTAGACATGTTGCTCAGTGGCACAGTGCTTGCTCAGTTTGTGCAAGACCTGGGGCTACATGCACAGAATGCTATCACCAGCAGCACAATAAAACTGGAAATGAAATTTCCTTCTATGAAATGCCATAATAAAATTCATTACTCTGTATGTTAACTTTTAAAGGGAGTAAATATGAGCACCAGTGTTACCCCAAATTAATGACAGTCCGTGTACCCCTCCTCCTGTATCTTAGACTCAAAGTGTTTGAGGTTGAGGCAAGAAGCGCACAAAATCCTCATTATGAACAATGTCAGGATCAGCCTCAAATGCTCCAGGTCTGTATGTTCTGTGTGGAGCGCAATTAGAAATATGCAGATGTTACATTGAGAGATCTTCTGATTTCAGCCTTTACTCTTTTGAAAATAGTCAAATTTACGAAAGATTTTTTGAATTAAATAAAAACTAGTACCCATGTAGAAAAAAATTTCCAAATAAAATAATAAATGTTATCCCATCACTAACAATCACATTGAAAAATACCCAATGTGTGGAAATTGGCTATCTGTACTAGCCACAGCCCAGGCAGAGTTCTAGCCAGAAAAAAGGGGTGGTGGTGGTGGTGGTGGCAGATACAGCAATATAAGATAAACAGTATTCAGAGAGAATATATCTAATTCAAAGGTGGGGAGAAGGGACTGTCTAGTCTTTTTTCACCCCTCTTCTCCTATCTCCATCCTTATCACAAGACAGCACAGCTGCTCTAGGAAAAGCCAAACATCCCATTCTAAGCGTACCCTTCTCTCACTGCAGGCATTTTATCTGCTTTTACGCAGACCTGCTCTTCAGCCTCACTGAGTCCCAATGCCATCCTGCTTTACTATTGCCAGCTTTCTTGCTTATTATTCTTCGACATTATAGTCCACAGTTTAATTCTCTTTCTTCTGCTAACATCTTCTTTGGGGACTTTCCTTCCTTACGTTAGAACTCCAAAGCTCTTGTTTTTGTGAATATGTGCTTGTTAAGACCAGACTGGCCTAGAATTCCCTGTATAACTGAGGTTGACTGTAGCTTCTACCTACTTATCTCCCTCCCTCCCACCCACCCACTCACTCACTCACTCACTTACTCACCCACTCACCAATCCACCCATCCATCCAGTTTTTCAACACCGATCTGTCTGTCTGTCTGTCTGGTTTTTCAAGACTGGTTTCTCTGTGTAGCCTTGGAACTCACTCTGGAGAGCAGGCTGGTCTCAAACTCAATAGCAATTTGACTAGCTTTGTCTCCAGAGTGCTGGGATTAAAGGTGTGTGCCACTACTGCCTGGCTTAGTTTATTTTTAAAAGGAACATTTATTTAAAAAAATAAAAGACTGTATTACTTATGGTGTATAGCATGTTTCTGTATACATATTGTGTGTGCTTATACTCTATAAAGATTTATAACTCAAATTGGTCTAATAAAACGCTGATTGACCAGTAGCTGGGACAATCAGACTAGGAGAATTCTAGAAAAGGCAGGGTGGGGAGTCACCATCCAGATGTAGAGGAAGCAAGATGATAATGCCATACTTAGAAAAGGTATCAAGCTACATGGCTTGATACATAGATAAGAATTATGGGTTAACACAGCTCCAGAGAAAGCTAACAAGGAGGACCCTAAGAGGAACGAATGGATCTCCCTAAGAAGGGAAATAAATGAGAGCTCCTGAGTAAACTGCAGGCGAGGGGGGGAGCAGAGGGGAGGGGGTGGGGGAGAGATGGAGAGGGAGAGCAATGAAAGAGATATCTTGATACAGGGAGGCATTATGTGGTTAGAGAGAAACCTGGTACTAGGGAAGTTCCCAAAAATCCACAAGGAAGACCCTAGCGTAGACTAGTAGCAATAGTGGAGGGGGTGCCTGAACTGGCCAACTACCCCATTAACCACATTGGTGAATACCCTAACTCATCATAGAGCCTTTACTTTATCCAGTAACTGATGGAAGTACATGCACAGATCCAAAGGCCAAGCTTCAGAAATCCAGTTGAAGAGCAGAAAGAGGGATTATGGGGAGGGGGGACACAAGATCATGACGTGGAAATCTACAGAGACAACTGAACCAAGTTCACAGGAACTCATAAACTTTACACTGATGGTCGTGGAGCCTGCATAGGATTGGCGTAGGTCCTCTGCATATGGGAGACAGTTGTGTAGCGTGGTCTGTTTAAGGGACCCCTGGCAGCGAGATTGGGATTTATCCCTGGAGCATGAGCTGACTTTTTGGAGCCCATTACCTATGGTGGGAAGCCTTGCTCAGCCTTAATGAGGGGGATGGGCTTAGTCCTGCCTCAACTGAATGTACCAGGCTTTGCTGACTCCCCATGGGAGGACTTACCCTTCTGAAGGAGGGGGTTGGAGTGGGCTGAAAGGGGGAAGGCTGGGGGTGGAGCAGGAGGAGGGACGAGAAATGGTTAAAGCTAACTGACATACCCATTTCCTAAAATACTTGTTTTTGAGAGAACTGTTGACACACTTACTGTACAGATGGGCTCCACTATACTATTTCCATAATGCATAAATTGTGCGTTGATAACTTCTACCTTTCTTACCCTGCTCTCCTCCCTTCCTTCCCTTGGCACTCTTCTTAGACTGCTGTAGCTAGCTCTTCTACTCTCGGGGGGTGTTTGGTTTGGGTTAAGATAGGGTTTCATGCAGGACAAGCGGGCCTTAAATTCACTATGCAGCCAAGGGTGACCTTGGGGTCCTAATCCTTCTGTCCAATCTCCTAAATGCAAGGATTACAGGTATGTACCATCATGCCTGGCTTCTTTTTAGTTTCCACATAGGAGAGGGAATATGTGATATTTGTCAACCCAACCAAAGATCAATCCAACTACCTATCTTCTTCCATACTGACTATTTAAGTGCTGAGAGAGAAGAAACAAAATAAAATTTTAAAAACCAAACCAAACCAAAATCAACAAAAGTGGTATTACTGTAAATATTTCAAATCTCCACCAAAGTTCAAATTTGCTTGAAAGCAAATAAATGTTGTCCAGCCAGGAACCTGTTTATTCTCTTTAGATTCTTTAAACTTTTTCCCCTACTACTTATTACTTGATATATATGAGTATTTATTTGTCTGCATGTATGTCTGTGTAACACATCCATTTCTGGTACTTATGGAGGCCAGAAGGCTGTTGCACTCCCATGGGATTAGAGTTACAAATAGTTATTTTATTTTTAAATTAATTAATTAATATATTTTTAGTTCATGTGCATTGTTATTTTGCCAGCATGTATGTCTCTGTGAGGATACTGGATCTCCTGGAACTGGAGTAACAGACAGTTGTGAGCTGCCATGTGGGTGCTGGGAATTGAACCTGGATCCTTTGGAAGAGTAGTCAGTGCTCTTAACCACTGAGCCATCTCTCCAGCCCCGTTACAGATAGTTTTGAGCCACCACAGGAGTGGAGGTCCTGTGGAACATCAGCCAGTGCTCTTCTTAACCGCTGAGATCTCCAGCCCCCTTTCAATCTTTTTCTATTTCTCATCTTGATTAGCTCTCTGATTCCATAGAATTCTCCCAGATAAGGATTTTTCTCTCGCCCAATCTACAAAACCAGTAGCACCTCTTCCTCCTCTTCACTGTTAGCACACATGGGGAAGTCTCCCAATCCAAAGCCATTTTCACTACCTATGCTCTTCATTTAGTCTCTGATAAGCTTCCTCCAAACCTTGTCCACTTATTACCAGTCTTCAGCCTTCAGATGGTTATGCATTTGCTCCCCTTATGGTACTTTAAAAACTATATGAATTCTTTCTGTCCATTTGCTCTCTGAGAGGGAGACACACACTTTTATCAGGAAGAATATCTTTTCACAAAGTATCCTTAGTAATTGCTCCAGCCTCTAGTGTACATTGGGTTCAAACTGTTTACTAAATAAATGAAATCAATATGCATACAGCAGACACAACGTATTTAAAAACTTAAATAAAATTTAAAGATAGAATTCTGTTTTGATTTTTTTTTTTAGAGACAGGGTTGTAGTAGGATTGTGTTCTGTTTTATTGTAAATAATTGTCCCACTTACTGGTTTAATAAAAAACGCTGATTGGCCAAAGGCAGACAGGAAGTATGGATGGGGCTACCAGACTAAGGAACTCTGGGAACATCTCAGAGCAGAGCAGAGATGCCACAGGGATGCGACAGAGACATGACAAGGAGATGGAAGCAGGCACAGGAAAAAAGCTGAAATGCTGCTCTGTGAAAAGGTATCGAGGTGAATGGCTGAACAAGATAAGGATGGGTTAGTGTAAGGGTAAAGAGCAAATTATATGGTAGAGCCCTAGGCCGATCAGTGTAAAATTAATGTAAGTGTTTGTATATTTCTGTGGGACTGTGGGTCTGAACCTTGAGGGTAAGCCCAAAAGACTGGGCCAGACACCTGATACAACACAAGGTTTCTCTGTGTAACAGCCCTGGCTGTTCTGGAACTCACTCTTTAGACAACGCTGGCCTTGAACTCACGGAGATCTACCTGCCTCTGTCTCCCAAGTGCTGAGATTAATAGGCATGCACCACCACCACCCAACAAAATTGGAATTATTTTTTAAAATATCTATTTCTTTTACATGAACCTGTTTTCTCCTTTCATTTGTCACAAACTTAAGTGCTAAGCTCTAATCCACATACCTCTTGAATGGCTGTCATGACAACATGCTGAACAGATTCCTCCATCATCATAATGGCTTGAATGTACTCTGAAAACAAGAATAACCTGGAATGTCACTGTTCAAGGTAAAGAGATGCTCAACAGGTTGAAGGCTAATTCTCTATAAACACTTACAAGCAGTTTCTTGTGTTTTGATTCTTCCTCTGAATCCCCTATTCATGGCTACTCTGCCCCAAATATGTGCCACGCGTAAGCAAAGACAGAACACCAAAATATTAACTTTCTTCCCCAAAGATATTTTGTTCTTGCTTTACATTTGTTTACTTGGTCAAGACTGGGGCTTGTAGCCAGCCCCCTTCCACTCATTGTGAATCCTAGGATGGTCTTGAACTTGTGATCTTCCTGCCTTTCTCTTTCAGAGTGGTGAAATTATTGGGATAGCCTACCATACTTGGCTGCTTTCACCATTTCCTGTAAAGCTAATGCTATAGGTAAAGGTGAGAGAATGCAGTCTCAGCATGAATGCACATTGGAATAAATCAGTGAAATAGTGAGACCCAAAGACAAGGCGAAAAAGAATCACATCTTTTTTTTTCTATATATATCCTGAAAGTTATTTTTTTTATTATTCTTTAACACATGGTAAAAATACTCTGGTTTTATTCTTATGTGACATCAAAACACTAAGTTCTAAAAACTCTTACCTTAATTTTGTTTACTATAAAGAGAAATAACTAAAATGAATTTAAGATAGACACTGAACCCATAATCGAACTACTGGGCTTTAAAATACTATCCTGCATCTTCCTATGTAAAGCAGAAACCATATCATTCTCATTTTCACCCAGGTTCAAACCAGAAGATTTCAGTACAGTCACTCTAGAAGTAACATCTCTTTCTTTTGACAAAGCCCTGCTATTAGTTTTCATTATTTCCAGATCCAACAATGGATGACAGAAGTGGCTTAAACATTAAAATAAATGAACATAACATGTATTCTTAAAGCTGTATTGCATGAATTCTACTTGGTATTATAATAAAAACCCAGAGCCAGATATTGGGGAAAAGCTGAAATATCAGAGAGACAGAGGAACAAGCGACATCCAATTCTCACACTTAGCAAACTCCTCAGGCTGGAAAGGGTAGATCCTGTCTCCATGAATCCTCAGTCTGAATGCCTGAGTCCTGCAGAAAGGGAGAGGAGGCAAAGGGAAGAATTCCTGCCTCCTCTTTCTCCACCCAACTATCTCACTTTCCTAGTGCTGGAATTACAGGTGTGTGCCACCACCACCTGGCTCTGGTTAGCTTTGAACTCAGAGATCCAGAAGAATGTCTGCCTCCAAAGTGCTGGGTCACTGCCTGACCTTCATCGTTCAATCTGTGGCCTGGCTCTGTGTTCTGATTTTCAGACAAACTTTATTAAATATACAATAAATCACCACAAAGCTGTAGTACAGGGGTTCTTCCTTATGAAACATACAAACAATGACATTAGACCCATCTACTGGAATGCTCAATCTTCTCCCCAGCAGGAAACCTGGCTTTTGTTTTGCTTTAAGTATTTTAACAATACCATTGTGATATTACAACATCAAACACAAGAACTAGCACATCTAGATAACTGGCTGGTTCTCAACTATGAATGAACATGGAAGAGAAGGGGCAGTGGCATTGATATGGGGAAGGGAGGCTCAACGGCACCTACTGGAAACAAAGGCAGCAACAGTAAAAAGAGGTCAGGACATTAGTAGGTATGAGAGGGGAAGCGTTAGTTAAGAAGCGGTGTTGCCACGTCAAGGCCCTTCCCCGCGAACACCGTAAAAGTACTAAGTGATAAAATGGTGATGACAGCTAAATTAATATGCACTACTTTAAACTTTCAAGATAAAAATACAATTATGTATGATTATTTGGAACAAATCCATGAGGCAATGCTGGAGAACGAGGCACACAATGTAAAGAAGCTTACCCTCAATTTTACCCGTTCAGAATTTTCAGTATGATTTAATACAAAGAATAGAAAGATTAAAGGTGAAGAAATATGATTTTTTTTCTACATCTAGCCCATTCTTTACAAGAAAGAAACTAGACAAATTCTGTATTATTTGTAAGTCAAGTCCCAACCTTCTAATCTATACAAAGTATTTTTTGTTCTGTTACTGCTTAGTAGAGTAGCAGACTAAAGGCAGACACCGTGGGCTGGTGAGACGGCTCTGTAAGTAAAGGTGCTTGCCAACCAACTCTGGTGACTGACCTTTGAACCCAGGATCCAGAGTGGAAATAAAAAACTGACTTTACAGATTGTCCATTGACCTCCACATGCACTCGATGGCAAATGTTGTGCCTCCATAAGTAAATATTAAAATAAAAATCCTACCCCCCTCAACAAACCCAAAACACAAGGTCAATGTTACTATTAGTGTGCCTTCTACTACTAATCTCTGTCTTAAATTTTACCACTATTTATTTGCCCCAATTAGAGGTCAGCAAAGATAACAGCCAGGCTCCCACCAACTGATTTTGACTTTTCCAACTAGAAACAATGGCTAAACACAAAACAAATGCAGATTCAGTCACATTCAGTCTTCAAAGCTAAGAGATTTTGGAGATGGACAAAGGCAGAGAGTATCTCATCCACAGGTAAGAAGTAAATTACTGAAGCAGTCCTGAGAGCCTCCTATCTCCCCAAATCGTACATTTGTAGGGATAACTAATGATTAACAATTAAGGAACTTACATGACTGTTAGCTTTCCACTGTATTCAGAGAATACCACAAAGCTGGGTAAGTGAAAGATTAAAAATCCTGTTCAACTGGAACTTCCCTCCTTCCTTACTGACTAGCTTTTATAATGCTGGAATGTGCTGTACAGAGCACTAAGATGAAAGTCACCAATTGTTTTAACCAGCTGTGAACTCCGCTAATAATATCACCTTGCCAGACAAGATGTGATTTCTAGTGCAATAGTGGCCTGAGTGTTGTGGCAGTAATCAACCACTTTCTACCTGGATTTTAGGTCTGCTCCACGAGAGAAAATCATATTTGGTATTGTAATTCTGACCAAAAGCCCATGGCTGGGTAGGACATAGTCCTTGGATGGGGTGAACTGTTGTTTTATTATATGGAAATGATATCATTCAGTCATCTATTTATGCTTATACATATAGATTAGTGATGTTCTCACTCTTGGTCAAAAAAACTTGTTTTCAGTGGGCAGTGATTCAGACAGAAGAGTCCTAACAGAGAAAGTGGCTGGTGAGCACTCACTCCTAAAATGAGACTAGCATCATCCCTAACCCTCCAGGGCTCCAGGACACTGTGGAAGAAGGCAAGGAAGGATGTTAGGTGCTGGAGTGCAGGAGAGGGTTGTCAATTGCTGTCTTCTGGACAGGACAGAAGCCCCCATGAACCCACAGTGGCTACCTGGATCAGACTGGGCTATCGATGTGCCATCATTAAAGAAAATTTTAATTTTAAAGAAATACAGCTTAAGAAAAGTAGCACAATCCTAAAAATGGAAGTCAGTTAGTGAGCTGAGGGAAAAGTCCCAAAGTCTATGTTGACTACTAAACTTATTCACTACTAGAATATGAAAAAAGTACAAAAAAATGAAGTACAAACTTGTTTTGCATTATCAGGTATGAGAGAAAAAGAGAGTGAATGGGGCAGGAGAGCTTTAAACAACAAAACAACTCAGCTTTAAAATAATTGTAAAATACTATTTATCCTTTCGAATAGCCCTGAAGTCCTGTTCTCCAGCAATACCTCTCTCAATTCTTTCTTCACTATACAATTATACTTTTGTGGGTTTTTTAAGGTTCTGAAAGTTAACCTGAGTATTTCTCAACCAACTATACTTCAGATCTTTACTTAAATAACTCCCTCAACATCATGTCTAGACTCCCCTCATATTTTACCTGCAGAGCACGGATCATTACTCTGTAAATACCTGAGCTAGGATTTTCCCCTTCACCCAAGCTCTATGAAGGCAAACTCCACAGAACTTGAGTCTGTTTTGCTTGGTACTATAGTCCTCTGCCAAAATATCAGTTCAAGAAAGATTTAGGACATAAATCAAATCTATTTTGGACCTGGGAAGATGGCCCAGTGAGTGGGAGTGCTGTGTCAGCATTAGGACCCAAGTTAGAATCTCTAGTACACAAATAAAAGACAGGGATAGCTGTACATGCCAGTGACCCCAGAACTCTCTAGGCAGCCAGCTTAACCAAAACATGAAATTTCAAGTTTGTTGGGCACCCTCTTATAAAGAATAAAGTGGAAAATGATAAAAGATGAAATCCAATGTTCTTCTCTGGCCTTTGTATGCAAATACATGAGAGGCACACACCATGTGCATGCATTACACACATATACATAAAAAAACTCCTGCCCCTTCCAATCAAAAGTAATGCATTTATGTTATGTAAGGTAAATTTCAATGTATTTTAAACAATACAAATAGGATACAAATAGGTAGCATTTTACAAAGGGATTTTAAAATACCCTAAAAATAAAAAAAATATATTGTTACCTATGTATCAAAGCTGGTTTTCAAGAAACTTCAACCATGCCACAAATTGGAATTGCTATATAAACAAATACTGTACTTTTTCTAATATCTGCAATCTGAATTTAACTAACATCTCTAAGTCTACAGTGATTTTACTAATTTACAGTCTATATATTTACAGAATAAGTATGACTCATTCCATAAATGCCACCTAATAAGTAACATTTTAAAAATTCACTTGCAGTAAGAAATTAGTTTTCTTCAATGGGTCTCATTGAGTATATTAAACCACACTGAAAGATAGGCTCCATGCCCAGCACTATACAGCCAATACAAAATAAACTCAATGGTATTACTGTAGAGTTTTTGCCTCTTACTGCTTTGATTGGGTAAAACATTTTTCTCAGTCATCTTTTGTCTATATATTATGGTTGATCATCTTATGTTTTTATGAATTTCAATTGTGTGTATATTTCTGTTTTTGTTTTCTTTTCCTTTAAAGCGAGAAAGAAAGGAGTTACGTGAGTCGGGAGATGGGAAAGATATAGGAGGAGGTGGGGGAGGGGAATCATGATCAGAATATATTGTATGAAAAAGCTTTTCAATAAAATAAATTGTGGCTATGGCAGATATAGTGGCACATGCCTATAATCCCAGCACTCAGGATGCAGAAGCAGGCAGATCTCTATGGGTATGAGACCAACATGGTCAAGTTACATATCAAGTTCCAAGCCAGCCATGACTACACAGTGAGACACTGTCTCAAAAAAATAAAATTGTGGCTATAAGAATTTATAATATACAAATTAAAAGAAATTACTGTTTCAAAACACTATCTAAATATACATATATTTTTAAAAATCACATTTTCATGAAATTAACATTTTTTGAAACATTACTTTGTGCAAGATATTATGCTGTTGTATTAGGTTTGCCCAGTATCTTTCCATAGACTGTAAGAATGTAACTATATTTGAACACAGGGTGATTGAGCATTACAGCCTGAGCTCCTATTCTGAAGCACAGAAATATTTCCTAAGCTATCATTTTACAAAATTAATAATGACAATACATGTCGCCATATCCAATATAGTTAAAATGCATTAGGAAGAATGTATTCAGTCTGGAGATGTATAGTTCAACAGTACAATACATGCTTAGTATACACAAAGCACCAGGTTCTACAGCCAGCATAAAAAGATGAACATAACAACAATATAAAAACTATTCAATAATATAGTCTTATAGAAAGGGAAGGAATATGACCACAATCAAAATTAAACTATCTTTTAGGACTCATTTAAACTTGAAGGCAATTACCACCAAAAGTGCAGAAGATGGGTAGCCATGGAGAGATGCCATTTATCCTGGTGCTTTATATATGAAGTATATAATATATATTTCTTTCATTAGTTACCTTGCTTCTGTTCACAGTTCACAGCACAGCCTAGAATGAGCTGAAGCATCCTTCCGAGCTCTGCTGCATCAGAATGCTCTCCAATAAGGTTCACATCAGGAAGGGTAAAATCATTAATCTGCTGTCCTAAAATCTGAATGGAGACAAAGAGATTATAATACATTCCCATTTATATCACTAAATAAAATATTTAAGAGAGACTGATTTGCTGTCACCAGAAATTCACTGTCAAGGCCAGAATTGTTATGGCAACCTCATCCCCAATTTCTATTCTTATTTACCACATCTAAATTACAACAATCACATATCCTGGCAACATAGTCCCTAGTCTAATATGTGGTATGTGCACTGAACAAAAATCTATATACTACTGACCCTTCTGTTGTTCTAAGAAAGCTTGGATGTTTGCTCTCTGATGAGTTATAACCAGAATGGTCTAAACTAAAGGATATCCAAAACAGCTGGGATTAAATAGAAATTCACACTACCAACCCTGGTACCTTCACTTTGTCTCTAAAAATGTTGGTAGTGAGATATTCTTAACCAGAATGAGAATGGAAGATCTTTTTCAAGGAGAATTTGGTTCCAAATAAAATAACATATACAAAGAAATGGGAATCTCTCCATCAGCTAACCTGTCAGTGAAAGCTCTTTAGGAGTTAGGGAGGTAGATCAGTTAGTTGGTAGAGCACCAGCCTACTCTCATTCTTAGCACCACATAAACCAGGCATGGTGGTGCAGGGGTATAATCCCAGCACTCAGAAGAGGCAGAGAATAAGAAGTTCAAGGTTATCCTTGGCTATACAGAAATATGCCATCAGCAATTAAACTTAATTCCTCCCCTGCACAGGTAAATCACTCTCTAGCAATTAGAGACAAAACAAAACAAACCAACAAACCAAACAAAAATGGAAAGTGTTCTGCAGCTCACAGAGACCTCAAACACGAGCATTTTTGTTTCCTGGTTTTAAGCCAGGGATGTACTTGATTCCATCACAACTCTGTCCTGACCAGAGGCCAGAAACAATAAAAACCATTCAGAGGCACTGGTGTATGTTTTGGTTTTTTGTTATCATTCTTCTAGGTTTTACATAGCAACCTAATGAGCACATCTGCCTGGAAACTATGCATGATCAGGTGCTTCTCTGATCCTTGAAGGTGTGCCAGAATTCCAGTCTAGCCACCAGGATGTAATGAGTACCTTGTGTGTGGGACAACTGGCCTGACCAGCTCACCTCCCATGCCTCAGCCCAGTAAAGCCTTATTAACTCCCAAACAGGGATGTTCAGTGGCAACCCTTTCCTCCTTCCTTTCTCTTAAGCTATCTTCTAATAATAAAGATAAAGCTCCTTTCTAAAACTTAACCTGTTGTTTGTGAAATTCATCTTTGAGGTTACAACACAAAGGACACAGAAGCCACTAACTTGGGGTAGCTTTAGTGGCCAGGGACTCTAGCCCCTTAAGTAATGTCACCTGAGAAAAGACTCATGTTTAAGGGCCTTTCCTCCCCTGCTTTTGTCTATGCACAAAACCCATGCTCAAAATGCACCTCGAATGGAAGCACATTTTCATGAACCTTTAGAGAGATAAATGAAACAAATCAATCCTAAATAAAGAAGCTGCTAAAAGAGAATGGGAATCCACATGAAAGATTTCAAGTCTAGAAGAAGCTGGTGAACAATTCTGCAATGACTTCCAGTCACAGCCAGCCTAACTGTCAAGGGAGAAAAAATGTCAAAGCCTAAACTTTAGTGCAAACTTTTCTGGAGATGGTACTGTTAAAATGTGCCCATCAATATAAAAGTAAATCAGAAGCTGGACATGGTGGGCATGCCTCTAACACCAGCACTCAGAAGGCAAAGGCAAGTGAGCTCCAAGAGTTCAAGGCCAGCAAGGTCTACATAGTACATGAGACTTTGTCTTAAAAATAAAGTAAGCCAGAAAGTAGAACTAACTGCAAGCACACAAGTGTCAATAATGGAATGGGATAAAACAGAAAGAGGAATTCCCAGACAGAGCATAAGCTTATTTATTATTCTCGTTGATTCAAGTTAAGAATGACTACCCTTATGCTTTATTGCAGGAATCTCAATACAACAGGTACTAACTAACCTAGAACCCTCTTTGAACATTCACAAAATGGAAGAGATAGATATCATGTTACTTTTCTAGAGTTTGAAAAAAAAAAAAAAAAAACCTGAATTTTGAAATGGACCTCACCTAAAGGATCTGAGTCAGAGTAAGGACCTTCATAAATGCTTATGTAGGTACATTTATGTAGATGTCTACAGAAGTGCATATTGCATGTACAGTCCTAAGAAAAACATTGTATGATTGAATATTTGCTTAATAAATATTTCAAAATTTCCTTGTTGTAAGACATGTGGCATTTTCAATTTTGTATCCTAAAAAATAACATGGAGGTAGACAGCTCTAAATAGTTTTATTTTACTCTTTCTTTTTTTTTTTTTTTGAGACCTGAGCCACTATGATGCCCAGGTTCAAGAAATTTTCCTGCCTTACCCTCCTGAGTAGCTACATAGTTTAGAAAAATTCTAAATATAAAGTTAGTCAGGGTTGGAGTTAGATACCAATGCTGAACACTTCAGCCCTACTCATCAGCACTTGGTATATTACTAGGCTTTTTAAAGCATGTAAGGAAAGCCACAGAGACTGGACTTATCTCCTCTCTAAGTACAATAATCATAGTTGGGTCATGCTGACTAGGACATAGAATACTGCTGCAGACTCAAAGTCCAGAGCATCCCCAAGGAAGGTTCTGTGGAGTAATAGATGGAGCCAGAGGGTGAGAAAAACAAAAAGATAACAGAGAAAGAAAAGAGGTATGCAGAGAGACGTATCTGAATGCTGATGGCAGCACTCCATCTGGTCAGAGTGACATGAGCAAAGTAAAATAGGAGTTCCTAAAATATCACCATGGTCTTTTCTGACATGAACTTTCCGCTGTGATGCTTTTCTGAGAAAATTTTAACTTTTAATTTTCAAAATAAGCAAATATGATATACAAGGTAAAAACAATTACTTCTCATAATCCTCAGAGATCTAGTAAATATTACTTCTTAGTACCCTTACAAATAACTTTTGGCCAAAGAACAAACAAAAGACAGCCACCCCAAAAGTTACAGTCTTTTGTACATTCGTTCAAGATGTTTAATACTTGCTCTTTTACATATTTTAAATATCACATTTTTCTTAAAAAATTAACCCTGATTTTTAAGTTATTTGATATGATTACAAAATTAACTGCTCACTATAACACAGCATTGTTAGTGGCTATAATTGAACAATGACTATGTCAGATCTGGCCCCAACCTTGTTTCATGACTAATAATATACAGGGTGAAATAAGTAATCTGCATAATGTAAAAGTAAACTGTGCAAGTTGGGTCTGGTGGCACAGGCCTTTAATACCATCTGCTCGAGAGACTCACGCAGAAGTGTATCAAGTTCATAGTCTGCCTGGGCTAAAGTTCAAGGCAACCAGGTACAAATTAATGAAACCTTTTTCATCTAAAAAGAAACAGAGGGCTAAGGGTATAGCCCGTGTGAGAACATCTACCTAACAGGACTTCACAAATGACCCAAAGAAACACGGAAAACTTAGAATCTCTGGAAATTAATCTAATCTCTATTTTACTTCTTTACAATCATCCTGGCTTGACAGAAGTACAGAACACTGACAAGTCAAATTTCTCACCAGATACTATTTTAGTAGTCTAAGAACAAACTAAGGACAACTTAGTTATGGGTGGTAGCAGTAGAGCTGGAGAAAGCTCCATTTTGAAGGTTTAATAGATTTTGCTGATGGTATTAAAAGAAAGACATCCCAGCACCCAGATGGTGGGGACAGAAAGATCAGAAATTCAGCTACATGTTGAGCTTAAGGCTAGCCTGGCCTGCAGGAAACTCTGTCTCAAAAAAAATAATAAATGGAAAAACAAATAAACCAAATCACCAGGCAGGACATGATGGCTCATACCTAGTATTCTGGCACAAGACAAGTGGAAAGAGGAGGACTATCCATGAGTAGGAGGTAAGCCTGCAGTGAATGACTGTCCCTTAAGCCAAGAACAGCCATCTTGGAGCATCTAGCTGCAACTCCATGCAAATAATCATCCAGCTGAGCTTGATGATTTATATCCCAGAAGAGGGCAGGCACAAGATTCTCACCCTAGTGTTCAGGTGTTTTCTATCACCTACTGTGTGCAGCTCTCCCTTAACTGCTCATGGCTTTGGAGAGGAGTAGTCAAGCCAAGGAAGACTGTATCTACCTATGTGACTATGAAAAGCCCTCATCCCTATTGGGTAAAGACTTTTCAGGTGCGGTCTTTTTTAGGAGTAGGGACAGAAGCACCCACACTCCTTTTGCAATCCTTACCAATGCTCTGTAAGGAAGCCAAATAAACTCACTGGTTTCTAAAGAGTAAACTTTGGGGGAACTGTGCCTCCATTTGTCATTGGGACTTTAAGAGAAGGGGTAGATATTGTTTACATCTCTCCCTGGTAAGAAATAGTAACACTGGGCTATAAAATAAGTTTTTGGATGAAAAGCTAGCCTGTCTGAAAACCTGTGGGAAGGACGATAGAATGATACCATGGTTTGAGAGTTGTATTCTAGGTTGGATGTGATGGAGCAGTGGTTCTCAAAGTTCATGATACTGTGACCCTTAATACAGTTTCTCATGTTGTAGTGATCCCCACCATAAAATTACTTCACTGCTACTTCATATCTGTAATTTTGTTATTGTTATGAAGTGTAATGTAAATATCTGATATGCACGATATCTGATGTGTGACCCCTGTGAAGGGACCCACTAAGTGAGAACCACCGTGATAAAGTCCCTCACTAAGATAGAGAAGATGGATGCTATTCCTTGCAGGGAAAAAAATGCCTATATATATATATTTCTAGGTAATTATCTGTTCTATTAGCATCTGTGATCATGAAATTAATTAGTTCTGCTGTGTGAAGACCTCCCCAGCAATGCCTGTGTTCTGATCTATCTGATCTCAGAGGATGAGAGGAGTTCAGCTATGGTCCAGGAGCTTGCTAACGAATAAAACACAAGCAGCAGGGTGACTCACAGTACTCCAGATGAGCTCTAAACTACCCTTACAAGTACAAAAAGAAAAAAGTATAGTAGCAAACAAAATTTAACACATTTTAATAACCATGTATAAGTTACTCATAGCAATGAAAATCACTGATAACCTAAGAGATGGTAATTTGAACCAACATTCCCAAAGTACATAAAAATATTAATTTTGAAATCTTTTTTCTTAAGTTTGAAACTAAAAAATTTTAGCTATACTATAATATTCCAAGTAAAATGAGAAAAGAAAACCTTACCTCATGATTGTAATCCAAGATTCCTTTTAAAATTTTCTTTAAATTACTAATCTGTATATAGAGAGAAAAAAGTGGGTGAAAGGCAAGCACAGATTAGAGTAACATTGAAAACCCAGGTGAATCAGAGAGCAGGTACAAGCTGAGGATCCCCAGATCACAACTCTGAAGTCTGAAGTGAGCCAAACTCCAAAACCTTTCCAACAGCATATTGGTACTTTAAAACATTTGGACTTTGGAGAATTTCATATCTTTTTTTAATATTTATTTTTATTTTATGTAAATTGGTGTTTTGCCTGCATGTATGACTGTGTAAGGGTGTCAGATCTTGGAATTACAGACATTTGTTAGCTGCCATGTGGATGCTGGGAATCGAACTCAGGTCCTTCAGAAGAACAATCAGTGCTCTTAACCGCTGAGCCATCTCTCCAGCCCCTAGATTTTAGATCTTGAGATTAGGGATGTTCAACAGGTGAGAAGTTTATGCAACTTTCTAAACTCTAAATCTCAAAACTCTCTTAAAATCTGAAACACTCTGGGCCCAATTCACAAAATGGATATTTAAACTGTATAAAAAATAAAACTTAAATTTGTGCTATTTTCTCTAACTTAAGAGTATCAAACAGAAAACATTACGAAACTTATCCTTAGAAATCTTAAATTTTAAAATAATTTGCATATATGGGTGTTTTGCTTGCATGCAATATTGGATTCCCTGGAACTGGAGTTACATGGGGTTGTAATTTGCTATGGAAGTGTGGAGAATTGAACCTAGATCCTCTGGAAGAGCAGCCAGTACTCTTATCTTAATCCAGAAAATAATCTCCAAATTCCTCCAATGTCATGGAAAGGCTTCTGCTTAGTTGAATACCAAAGTAAATAATTATGACCCCAGTGGCACATGCCTTTAATCCCAGCACTCAGGAGGCAAGCAGATCACTAAATTTGAGGCCAACCAAGTCTACAAAATGAATTCCAAGACAGCCAGGGGTACACATAGAAACCCTCTATCAATCCAACAAGAAATTACTACTGTGTCCTAAAGTACTAAACAGACTAACATTAATCATTGCAAAAGTTTTGCTGGTGCTTTAAGGGGCACAACAGATGAGATACGAGGAGGAATCTAGGTGTATTAACTCACTCCAGAACTTAAGCCCATCAGCTATTTTTATCTGAGTGAAATGACAGGCAGATTCACTGCATTATTTAATTAAAAACTCTTAAGTTCTCATCTGATTTTGGCCCTCCTCATACAGTTAAATTTGCACTGGGTTAAATGTGCCACATTTTGTCAATCATCCTTGTGATCTGACTAAATTTGTTCAATGATAGTACTTGGCACGTTAATTACGATTCATCCTTATATGAAGTGCTTGGGATCAGATGCATTTTCGATTTAGGATTGATGATGTTCAACCTGTAGCTGAGTATGTCCTAGAACAATATATTCTAGAACAAAAGACAGTACAGCCTAAGGTTATTAAATGAAAGAGGCTGAATTATTTAGCTGCAACCTTTTTGTTTAAAACATTTTTTAAAAAGTTTTATTTTATATGTATGAGTATTCTGCTTGTATGCATGCATATATGTGCACCATGTGTGTGTCTGGTAGTCTCCAAAGTCAGAAAAGAATATAGAATGGGAGTTACAGAAAGTTTTGAGCTGCCATGTGGATTGCTGGTTACCTAATCCAGGACCTTGCAAGAGTAACAAGTATAACAAGTGCTCTAAACTGCTGAGCAATCTCTCCAGCCTCTGAAAAAATTTATTTTTTTTAAATATTTAATTTTTATGTGAATGGTGTTTTGCCTGCATGTATAACTGTGTAAGGGTGTCAGATCTTGGAATTACAGACAGTTGTTGGCTGCCATATGGATGCTGGGAATCTGGAAGAACAGGCAGTGCTCTTAACTGCTGAGCCATCTCTCCAACCTAGAAACATTTATTTTTAAAAGAGAAGTAAACCACAAAGTTGCTTATTCATTAAAAACAACAAAACAAGCATAGTGTACTTGTTTATGCCTGTTAATCCAAGAGGTAAGAGCAGGAAACTGTGAATTCAAGGCAGATCTAGGCTATCCAACAAACTATCTAAAAAACAAAACAAGAAAACAACAACCACCAGCAACAACAAAAACATCAAAAATCAGTACTGCTGGGGGATGGTCTTCCTGTGTGCTGTAAATATGTGTTGCTACCATAAAGAAGTTGCTTTGGCCTATGGCAAGACAGGATATAAGCTAGGTGGGAAATCCAAGAGAAATGGGGATGGTGGTGGTGGCACAAGATGTCACAGAACGTAGGTAAAACCATGAGACATGTGACAATGCATAGATTAATAATTATGGGTTCATTTAAGATGTAAGAGCTAGCTAGCAAAATGCCTGAGCCATAGACCAAGCAGTTTGTAATTAATGCAAGCCTCTGAGTGATCATTTTATAAGTGACCGTGGGACTGGGTAGGACAGAGAGAAACTTCCATGTATACAGTATCATAAATAAAATTAATGTTTTGTATTTCTGGAAAAATTTGGGATTTGGAAAGATATATCATTTATTTGCTTTTTTGTTCTTCTAAGCTGGTTGTCATACTTCCGACACCTGAAAGTAGAATACTTTAAAACTGATACAGTCATTTAATATAGTGGTTTTCCCCATGGCAAAATGCTACATTATCTTATTTTAACCAATGGCATCACACAATTAAAGCAATCCATAATAAGGTCATAGCACTTGCCATAGAGAGTAAATGGCAGAGCTATGGTGTGAACACAGGTTCCCTGATTCCAAAATCCAGTTATTAATAGGCTTTCCTGATTTACAATACAGCATATCTTGGCGGACAAAGTGTCACTTACTACTAATTTTCAATTCCAGATTATTTTGCTATAGGCTTCCTAAATAACCTAATCTCACTGGAAATAATCAGATAAAAAACAAGTATTAGCCGAAGGTGGTGCACACCTTTAATGTAGTGGGATTCAGGTGTTATTTAGGGAAGTTTAGAGACATAGCTCCTGAGAATCAGGACTCCTATGGGGTGTGGCCAGAACCAACTGAGACCCAGGGAACACTGACCTTTCTTCCTGTTTTATTACTGCCTTTTGGGGGAGCAGATCAGCAGCCTAGAGTGGGACAGCTCCACTCTCCAAGAATTGTCTTAAGGTTCAATTTGTATCATGAGTGTTTATATATCTTTCAATAAATATTAATCCTTTATATGATATATTACAAGTAAATATTTCAGCAATATCTGGCACTCAATATGGGGTATGAACCCACGACCTTGAGATTAAGAGTCTCATGCTCTACTAACTGAGCTAGCCCTTGAACCCAGGAGGCAGAGTTCGAGCTCAGCCTAGTCTACAAAGTAAGCTCCAGGACAGCCAGAGCTTCAACACAGAGAAACTCTATCTTGAAAACACCAACAAAACAAAACCCCAAAATCAACCAACCAAACAAATAAAAACAAGCATTATTTTTGTGGTAGTTTAAAAGAAAATGGCCCTTATAGGGAGTGGCACTATGGGGAGGTATGGCTTTGTTGAAGTAGGTGTAGCCTTGTTGGAAGAAGTGTGTTACTGTGGGGGTGGGCTTCGAGGTCTCCTTTGCTCAAACTATGCTCAGATTAGCACAGTTTTCTCCTGTTGCCTGTGGATCAAGATGGAGGACTCTCAGCTACCTCTCCAGCACCATGTCTGCCTGTACGCTGCCTTACTTCCCAACAATGACTAAAGCTCTGAAGTTGTAAGCCAGCCCCCACTTTCCTTTCTAAGAGTTGCTGTTGTCATGATGTTTTTTCACAGTAATAGAAACCCTAAGTAAAACAATATACAACATAAATATTAAAGATTTAACAGGTTTAAAAACAAAAAGAAATACCTTCAACCGCCAATTGTCTCCCACTTCAGTTTTGATTCTGTTTAGCCAATTATCATCGAAATATGCAGGATCTCTGCAAATAAAGAAAGGTTGTATTAAGGTCATGTGGCTTGTGATGCTCACAAAAATACCCATCCCATGTTATCATGTAAGTCAGCCATAAAAATATGTATATATTACATACCAGTCATCCACAAGACCAGATGTAACAACACACCTTCTAAAATCAGATTGATTGGTTGGATAATAAATTAGTTATATATAAGATGTATTACAAAATGAACAGTTTATTTAAAAAAACTAAAAGGCAAACTGTTAGTATATTTCATATATTCTAAAAGTGAGTTAAAGTTGGGTAAACAAAACTAGAATTGATACCATAGAACTATCTGAAACCATTCAAAAACAAATCTGAAACCAGTCAAAAACAATGATATTCTTTTTAAAAAGACACACTATTGTAAGAAAGTAAAAATTAGTTTGTATAGGCAAATATAGTCAAACAAAGGTGAACCCTGAATATAAACTTTTTTATTTTTCCTAGGAAATCCTTATATTCAGAAAACAAACCACCCAACCAAGAAAACAAAAAATCTACCCAAATTTTTCAGTTTTTCAGCATAAGTATCACTTGAAGGTTTATGTGTATGTGAAGGAGTGTAAACACAGAGGAAACAAGAGGGTAATAGATCCTCTGGAGGAAGAGTTATAGGCAATTGTGAACCACTTGATATGGTTCTGGGAACTGGGCTTGGTTCTCTGGAAGAGCAGGAGCACATTAACCACTGAGCCAGAATCTCTCCAGCCTCTATCTCCATCTCCTTTTTTTTTTTTGTCCCCCGCCCCCCCTCCATCTCCTTTTTTTAAACAGGATCTCACTGTGTAGCCTTGACTGGCCTGGAACTCTCTATGTAGACCAGGCTATCCTCTAACTCAGATCATCTGCCTCTGCTTCTCGAGTGCTAGGATTAAAGCCATGCAACACTCCACTATACCATTTATCTACTTTTAAAAACCTATTAAGATATAGTTCACATATCATATATTTATTCATTTAGAATATACAAATCACTTTGTAATAGAATACTGACAGAGTTGCACAACCATCACTAGTAAGTTTCTGTGTCTTCGTAGGAAAGGAAGGTTAGGTGATGGAGATGACGCAGTGGGTACAAGTGTCTGTTGTACTCAGTGATGGCCCGAGTTTGGATCCCCAATACCCACATAAAAGCCAGGAGCAGAGGCATGTGTCTAACCAGAGCACTGAGGGAGCAGGGCTCAGGAGGGACTGGGCCTGGGGGGTGGAGAACAGGTGGATTCCTTGGTGGAAATGGCGAGATCAGAATAAAAATTATGAGAGTCCCTGTCTCAAAAACCAAGGTATGAAAGTCACTGAGGTCAGATATCCAGTGTCAACATTTGGATGACATGCACATTCATGGGGCAAGAGCACCAGCATACACGAGAGAAAGGAAAAAAAAAAAAAAAGAAAAAAGATAAAATTGTATTTACTAGCTGTCATTTTCACTTTTCTGTTTCTCACCTCTGGAAATTAGTAATCTAATCTCTTTCTTTGTTCTTTGCCCTGAACATTTTAATGAACAAAACAGTAAATTGTATGGCTAACTTCTTTCAGTTAGTACAGTTCTAAGGTTTTCCTGTAATATATCAGGACTTGACTTCTTTATGGATATATGGCCAAGCACTACATAACAACATGTCTGTCCATGATCAACTATAGTGAACCCCAAATACTGTATGATCTACTTTGTGTTTGCACAAGATGTATTTCTAACAAAACTATCTCTCAGCTGATGACTATTAGGATTATTTTTACTTTTGAGCTAATATAAATAATGATGTTTAACAGTCACGTATCAGTTTTTGTATGGACATGGTTCATTTGGGGTAAAATTGCTGGGACACATAATTGTGTTTAATATAAAACTTGCCTGTGGTGGTTCATGCCTTCTTTTTTACTTTAAAAACTGTGTGTGTGTGTGTGTGTGTGTGTGTGTACATGTGTGCAGGTGCCCATGGAAACAGAGGAGACAATTGGTTCCTCAGGTGGTAGATACTGTTAGTAGTTTTCCACCACCCATCAAGGGTTTTAGGAACTGAACCCTGATCCTCCACAAGAACAGCAGCAAGCACTATTAACCAGTGAGCCCTCCCACCAGTTGACCTTTCACTTTCTTTTTAAATTTATTTTTTATTTTATTATGGGGGTGGGGGTGGGGGCCCTCTTTCCCTCTTGGCCTGTTGGCTACTAGGTCCAGAGAGGAAAAGGCAGTAGTGGCAGAAAGCTTTGTAGGCAGCCCATGGACATGAATAAGAGAGGCCTCCAGGAGACAGACTTCAGTGTATCAGAATAACTTTATATCAGAGTATAAAGAATAAATGGGATAGGGAGGCCAGGGACAATCCCTAATTTGCATTAAGTGGCAAGCTCCTAGCCATAAAGCTCACAGCACAAGTCTTAGTTATCATAAGTACAGCAAGGGTGCCTTCTAGCAGGAATCTATATCAGGGTTCAAGATAAAGATAAGTCAGACTTCCGGTTTAGATAAGGTCTGTACTCCAGGCCCAGGGACATTCTCCAGATAGGGGCAGGTAGAGGCAGGAAGTTCTGCTGGAGGGAAGAGTTCCATGTTGCAAGCTATCAAGATAAACTGCCAGGCTACAGGGAGACTCTACTTGTCAGCAAAAATCTTCCAACATTTTATGTGTATGCATATTTTTCTCCAGTGTGTAAGTGTACCACATGGATACCTGGTACTCTGATAAGCCAAAAGAGGGTATTAAATCCCCAGGAATTGGGGTTACAGAGGCTTTGAGCCATCAAGTACATTCTGGAAACTGAGCCTGAATTCCACCAGATATTCTGCAAGACGCTCTTTTTTTTTTTTTTTTTAAAAAAAAACTTTATTTAGTTATTTGCCTTGGTGTTTCCCTGAAACTAGAACTACAGACAGTTGTTAGCTGCCATGTGGGTGCTGGGAATCGAACCCGGGTCCTCTGGAAGAGCAGACGGTGCTCTTAACCGCTGAGCCATCTCTCCAGCCCCCCTGCAAGACGCTCTTAACCCTTAACACATCTCTCCATCTCCAGCTCCTCCTTTTCACTTTCTTTTCTTCACCACCTATCTAATTAGAAGTTGTACAGACTTAAAACATATCTATAGCCATTTCCAGCTTTGTATTGGGAGAAACAGGAAGAGGTTGGTCCACAGAAACAAAAAAATGTTTTCAAGACAGGGTTTCTCTGTATAACAAGCCCTAGCTATCTGGAACTAGCTCTGTAGACCAGGCTGGCCTCAAACTCACAGAGAGCTGCCTCTGCCTCTGCCTCTGCCTCTGCCTCTGCCTTCCAAGTGCTGGGATTACAGGCGAGCCCTGGCTATCCTTTTCACTTTCTTGATGGCATGTTGAATAAAAAGATTTTTAAGTTTGATGAAATTCAATTTACCTACATTGTGTATGTGGCATTTTTATCTAGAACGCTTCTGCCAAAGTCACACAGACTTATTCCTTTAATTTTTTTCATTTTTGTAGTTTTAGCTCTTACTTTGGTCTCGGATGCATTTATATGTAGTATAAGAGAGCTAACTTCATTAATTGGTATGTGGACACTTGTACTCATTCTTTTTGTTTTCAGTTTAATTTAGTGTTTCTAGGCAAGGCTTTCTATACCAAGAGAAAACAATTTAGGTAACCTGATGGGAAAAAAAAAAAAAAGGGGTGTACATTAGTACTTAAAAGATAGCTGGGCCACACGCATACTGGAATAAGAATCTAGACTGATTTCTTCTACATTTTTTTCCCATCTACATTATTTTGTCTCTATGGACCAACCTCTTCCTGTTTCTCCAAGTACAAAGCTGGAAATGGCTATAGATATGTTTTAAGTCTTTACAGCTTCTAATTAGACTGGCTGTTATTGACTCATAAAATCCCAGCAAGCTCCAGCCACAATCTATTTTCATCCTTGATCCTATTACGTGTGGTTAAGAAACGACTGCAAGTAGGACACTCACATGTGTCAGAGGTGAGCTCTCAGACAAGTGGACTTCCAACCTGGGCAGACATGCCCCCCTACAGGCACTCTCTTTGCTTAAAATCTCTTAGAAAACAGACAATGCAGAGAAAACAAAGGGGATTCTATTATAATAGCAAAAAAATTATTACTATAAAGATCAATTCAGAGGTTAGAAAAAAATGTATGTTATTTTTGGTAGTTAAATCATCTGAAAGGTACAATTACTGGCAATAGGCATTAATCTTTCATAGTCTGGTACTATGTGGTTGACTGCTAAAAGCCATAGACACTTTAAAAATGCTTTAAAACGCCGTTTTGGTTTAAAGTAGTCTCCAAAAAGGTTTGTATGAAGGCCTGGTCCCCAGTTTGTGTACTATAAATAAGTAATATCACCAGGGTGTTGAGTTCATCAGTGAACTATGGGGTATTAGGAGAACTGATTAAAGAATGTAAATCACTGGAGGCAAGTTTTTGAAGGGAATACTTCTTCTCTGGGCTCTTCTGTCTTTCTGCTTCCTGGCAGGCTTTCTATGATATCAGCAACTTTGATCACCCATATCCTCCTGCAGCTACAGTATTTCTCCTTACCACAGGAACAAGCAGACCATGAACTAAAGCCTCTGAAAATGTGAGACAAAATACATCTTTCTCCTTTTATTTTACTTATTCATTCATTTATTAATTCAGGTTTTCTTTTTGAGACAGGCTCTCATGTAACCCAGGATGGCTTCAAACTCACTTATTTTGAAGCCTGAGGCCAGCCTTGAACTTCTGACTCTACCGTTTCTGCTTCCTAAATACTGTGTTGGGATTAAATGCCCTAGCCTCGACCCATGGTACAGGCCAAACCCAGGACCTTGTGCATTTCAAGCAAGTACTTTACCAATGAAGTGTATTATAGCCCAATCCCTCCTCCATTAAAATTGTTTCTCTCCGGTATTTGTCACAGCAACCAACAAAAAGCTAACCTAAAAATGTTACAGATAAGAACTATCAGACTCAGAAAGCAATTTCCCCAAGTTCAATTGCAGCTAAGTAGCAGAATTGAGAACACATGCTTTTGTTAAAACAAGTAAGCAGAACTCAACACAAATGATTCTAGCAAACAACACTAAGGTTCAGTGCCCAATCACTTCAGTAAACTGTTACAAATGGAAAAAAGAAAAAACATCATACATGGTACCCTCTATTTAATTAGATCCTGGCACTTGTTATTCACTGTTATTCCACCCTATACCTCACATCTGCCACAAGGACTTTCCCAATACATTTTAGTAAAGTAATTAGCACAGATTTAGTAAGCTTCTAATCTACTACCTCAGCTGAACATACCAAAAATAGCAGTCTGTACACCAAGCGTGGTGGCACAAAGCTATAGTTCTAGCATTTAGGAGGCAGAGACTGAGACAGAAGGATGGTGAGTTTGAGGCCAATCTGGACTACATTGTAAAGTCTAGGAAAATCTGAGCCATGCATTAAGATCCTGTCTCAAAACAGAATACTCACCTGCAACTACATTTCCTACTGTGAGAGCCAGGGTTACATTGTAAATTTTAATTACTATGCCATAGAGGCCCATGAAAGAAAAATGCCTCAGATCTGTAAACCCCTTGCCCAAGGACAGATAGTTCCTGAAATTCTGGAGGCTGTCCTCTATGGGAGATAACAGGCCACTTGTTTTTCACTCCCCTAAACAAACCTGTTTGACCCATCTGCACTGGATGCACTAGATCTCATGCGGGTAGGGGCAGAAGGTTCACAGGCAAGAAATACAGCAGGACGTATACTTGCCTCTAACTGGATGTAGGCTGGAGATAGTTGGGATGTATGCTTGCTCCCGATTGAACCTGATGGGAAATACTTAAGCAGCTGTAAACCCTTGTTCAGGGCCATTTCATGGGAACCTGATCTGATGGGAGCCCATCTACCTGGCCAGTATTTTATTAAAGCATACTTTAAATTTGGTTATGCTAGTGGTCTTATTCTCCAATGGTGGGATTAACACCTCTAGCTGTGACTTTTGCTTAAGCAGTTCTTAATTCCAGAAAATTTCTAAATATTCCCTAATTAATGGTCTTGGGCTAGGATCAAACAGAATAAAGATGATTTTCTAATAACTCTTTAAAGATTGTCTTTATTTTGGTATTAAATAAAAACTAATTTCATTGGGAATGTTTTTTCACAAGTAACAAATTATCCACTTATTCTCCAACACCTGTTAAAAACTACGTCAAGCAGCAGTGCATTTATTTGCCTGTACTTACACTTGTAAGATGAAGTAAAAAGCACATTAGTTTTAATTCTTAACATAATCCCAGAAATATAGTTTTCTTATAGACAAATGTTTTCAATAACAAACAAAAATGGAAAAAAAGTAAATTTTATTTCTTCTGCTAGTCTCCCAAATGCGGGGATTAAAGGTGCTCAACACCACTGCCTGGCTAATTTTACTTTTTGAAGGTATTATAAACAGTAAGTAGAACTAGCAGAAATAATTTTACATTTTATTTTAACTCTGCTCACAGGTTTTTTTTTTTTTCTAAATCTTAGAATATCCATTTCTTTCAAGTGGTTTAATGTATATCAAAGAGAAATGTTACTGTAGTCGTCCATAACTATTACCTAATGCTGAGTTTTTTGAGAAAAAAAAACAAAACAGAATGCTTACATGTACTTAAAACGATTCAGATTACAATGCTCGCCTTAACATTTAAGGATCACAGAAGTAAAAGAAAAAGTAAAGCACTCCTTTGTATTCAGTTACCTAATAAGGTGCCTCTGTGAGATGGGGCTGCGGTAGCTTGTCTTTCTGCTCTCTTGAATAATACTGATCACATTCATTAAAAATTACTCACATTTGGCAGATCTATGAATGATAAACATGATGCTAAATCCATGTTGACTATCTGTGAAAGGGGCTTTGGAGGGGTTCTTTCGTAAGTAACCCAGTGCAATAGGCATAAGATGGAACAGTTAAAACTGGCCTTTCTTAGGGAGAGTTCCTAATCATAAGTTTCCAATGTGGAAATTAAAAAAAAAAAAGGCCCTTGTGTGGTTAGAATGAGAATGGCCCCCATAAAGGTTCATTTATTTAAGAGTTTGGTCCCAGCTGGTGAATGGTTTGGGAAGGATTAAGAGGTGTAGCCTTGTTGGAGGAGTGTGTCACTGATGATGGGCTTTGAGGTTTCAGGCCCAGTCTCTGCCTCCAACTTTCAGACAAGTAAGCTCCCAGCTACTGCTCCAGAGCCATGCTCCCCACCACGGTGGTCATGGATTACCCTCTGAACTTGTCGCAGGCTCCCAATTAATTTTTTTTTTTAAATAAATTGCTTTGGCCATGGTGTGTCTTCACAGCAAAAGAAAAACAACTAAGCCAGTCCTGTGCAAAATATTATACAGCAAATTACTAGTATTCAAAGTAACTGGGCTGGTGGGATAGACAGTTCATAGTGCAAAGATGACTGCTGTGGAAACCTGGTGACCTGAACTTGATCCTAAGGACCCACTGTAGAAGGAAAGTACTGACTTCTAAAACTGTCCTCTGACTTCACATGCACACTGTGGTATGTATGCACCCACACAAACACATACACATAGTAATAGATAAAACTGTCCTCTGACTTCACATACACACTGTGGTATGTATGCACCCACACAAACACATACACATAGTAATAGATAAAATAACTTAAAATACTTTTAAAAGGTAACCAATTTTTACCACTTTTCTTTTATTGTGGTGCCCTCAACAAACAACATCTCCAAGACAGTTTCTATATAAAGTTATTTGAGTATCTATCTATTTTCGTGACATACAGATCACAAGTAACTCTCATCAGAGTATGCCAGTGCCAATTCACCTTAGCAATTAAGACATCTATATAATTATTCTTTGCTATCCTGTCTAACTAAATACTAATGGGCTAGTAAAACAATCCTTCCAACAGATGTTTAAGCAAGACCTCAAAACTCCTTCAAAGGACAAAAGTCAGAAAATCTACAGTAGAAAAATACAGACATAATTCATTTTGTTTAATTTAAATGAAGCTCACAATTTTTTGTTGAGGCTGTCTTTACTGGAATCTGAGTAAAATAACTCATGCTTCAAATGGAAATTTAAAAACTAATCTGATCTTGAAATAATCCTTAAGTAGACTGGCTGGACAGAGCTAAGCATTCTGGACTTTGTGGTCTAGTGCTGTATGTCTGGATTTAGTGTGAAAACAGTTATTACAATAAAATAGAAAGAATGTCTCCTTGCCAAGCCAGTTCTTAGAATGTCAAACAACAAAACAGCTTGCACTTTGGCAATCATAGGGTAGCATTAAAGATGTTCATAAGGAAGTTGTGGGCGTGTGATGTGCCAAAGAAAACACAGTATGTTACTACTGTAGGAGAGGCCGAAAACAGGTAACACTTTCTGGCTTTGTCTTTAAACAAACCAATGTAAACACAAAGTTCAAAAGTTGTATTTTAAGTATGATCATTTAATACACTCAAATTATTACGCTAGCAGTAGTTTCCTTTTATGTTATACAGGTTTGGTTTTACTTAAGACAGTTATCTGATTTCTTTGTTAACCCTTTCAAATGTGGAAAGGCCAGTGAGCAGGCTCAGTGAGTAAAGCTTTTGCTGTAGAATCCTGACAACCAGAGTTCAGTTCCCAGGCCCCAAGATGCAAGAAAAGAACAAGCTCCTCAAAACTGCCCTCCCACCTCCATGTGTGCATTAGGTCATATATGTGGCACTCTGCGTATATATACACACACACACACAATTGTTAAAAATGTGACAGATTTATACAGTGGTTAATTTATTAATGCTATGGAAGTATTTTCATTTTCTTGAGGAAAAATTAATTTATTAGATTATCTAGCAAACTTTGTAATTTAAATTAAAATAGAATTTTGCTGAAAAAAATTAAAAAACAACAAAAAAACCAGGGATGGTGAAATGGTCAGCAGTTCAGAGCATTTACTGCTTTATCCGAGTTTGCATTTCACTATCCCTATCAGGCAGATGTGGAGTTAAACCTATTACTCCAGTTACAAAGGAGCTGCTTCTAACTTCCTTTGGTACACACACACACACACACACACACACACACACACACACACACACAGAGAGAGAGAGAGAGAGAGAGAGAGAGAGAGAGAGAGAGAACCTAAAGAAAAGAAAAATAACAAATGCTGGCAAAGATATAGCCAAAAGGGAACCTTTACATTGCTGGAGGGTAAATTAGTATAGTTGCTATTAAAATCAGCACACAGGTTTCTAAAAACAGATCACCCATATGACCCACCTATTTACCAAAAGATTTACCCAAAGAACTCATATCAACACATCACAGAGATAATTCTACATCAATGCTTATTACAGCACTATTCAAAATAGCTAAGTTATAGAACCAACCTCAGGTAAAGAAAATATGCTATACATATTCAATGTCAAATGATCAGCCCTGAAAGTAAATATACAAGTAACATTATATAGACTGAGCAAGTTATATTTATGAATATAGATGTGTATTTTAATGTAACAACATTAATGAAAAAGAAGGCTATCTATTTGAAAAAGAACAAGGAGGCATATGTGGGAAGGTTTAGAGGAAGGAAATGGAAGGAGAAAATGATGCAATTATCTTATGACTTCAAAAAGAAAAGAAAAAATTATACTTGTAACATCTAAAAGAAGAGTGGTGTATATATATATATATATATATATATATATATATACAATGCAATTGTTTTTCAGCATAAAAAATAATGAAGTCATATCCTTTATAGCAAAATGTATGCAACTAGAGAAAATGAATTAAGTGAACAATAGAAAGTCAAATTTGTTTCCTTTCTTTGGTCCCTAAACTTTACTTTACATTGATCCAAAAAATCATGTATACAATGACATGAAAGTAAAACTGTCTAGGGAATTAACGGGAAAAAGAGTGGTTAGAAATTATAGGACAGGAAGGAATGATGGAAGAAATATGTTTAACATGTGTGCAACAGTACTACACACAAAAAATATGCACAATGAAAATTAAAAAGTAAAAATAATTAAAATACAAAAGGAACTTAAATTCAGATCAGGGCAATGTATTAACATCTAAGCATTTGCTGGTAGGTACATCAAGAATCACAGGTTTTGCCAGGTATAGTGCCACTGTTTTTTAATTCCAGCACCCAAGAAGCAAAGGCTGGTGGGTCTCTGGAGTTCAAGGCCAATCTGATCTGCATATTGAGTTTTAGGACTGCTGGGGCTATATACAAAAAGAAAACCTGTTTCAAATAAAGCAAAACAAGTAAACAAACAAATTACAGGTTTTACAACACAAACCATCAATTCTAATTCTTACTGTCTCATAGAAATGTGTATCTTTTAGGGAACTAGAAGCAGGGTTAGCCACGTTTCAATTAAACCTTTCTGAGTTCTGTTAAAAGTATGTCTGTGGTCTGAAAAAAGATGTACACATGCTAAATTACAGAAGAGAATAAAAACTATAGTTTTTAAACATGTGTCCCCATTCTAATGACACAAAGGAGGTTTTCTGAAACATTTTAGCTACCTCTCACACAAAGCAATGGGACAAATCATTTATGCTACTGGAAGGTAGTAATATCAAGCATTTATTTAAAGATGATAGTGATTTCAACAGAACTAGAAAAAAAGCCCACATAGTCGTATGTAAATTATTTAATATCAGTTGACAAGCACTCAGGACTTCAAAATATAAAACCATCTAAAAATCATGCCAAACTGAATTCATACATAGTGCTTAAAAAAAAAAAAAAAAAAAAAAAAAAATCCCTGAGCTCTGGATTCTAGGCCAGCCAGGGCTACAAGTGAAAATTTGTCTTTAAAGAAAAAAATTCCTAAGTCAAAAGTTAATAGTGATTTTTGGGAGCTGGAGAGATGGCTCAGCGGTTAAGAGCATCCTCTGCTCTTCCAGAGGACCTGGGTTCGATTCCCAGCACCCACATGGCAGCTAACAACTGTCTGTAGTTCCAGTTCCAGGCAAACACCAAGGCAAATAAATAAAGTTTAAAAAAAAAAAAAAGTTAATAGTGATTTTTATATCATGTTTTTAAAGTGTGTAGCTGAAAAGAATTAGGTATGTTGTGCATATCTCAAATAAACATTTTACTCTTTTAGTCATGAACACCCATAACAATAGATTGAATTAGAGAGAGTTACTGATATCTGACTCTTTGAAACTGCATAGAAGGAGCCAGGCAGCAGTGGCTTACATCTTTAATCCCAGCACTTGGGAGGCAGTAGCAGGCAGATCTCTGAGTTCAAGGACCTTGGTCTATACAGAGTGATTTCCAGGATAGCCAGGGCTATACAAGGAAACCCTATCTCAAAAAGCAAGGCAAAGCAAAACAAAACAAAACCCCCAAACAAACAAAAAAAACAAAAAAACTGCAAAGAATGGTAATTTCATACAGTTTAATAAAAAATTATTTATTTTCTTAGTTTCTAGAATGCAAGAAAGAAAACAAATTTTCTAGCTCTTCATAGATCTTAACAAACTTAGATTGTGTGTTTCCAGGACAGAGGAGATCATAAACAAACAATCAAATACACATAAGATATTACATAGTTCAGAGAATAATACAGAAATTAAGGGAACAGAGCATATACAATGGCTATATCACATTGGAGGTCAGGGAAGATCTCAGTGCTAAGATTAGAGTGGTACTCTACAAGAGCTAGTATCCTCAGGTTGTCTTATAATGGCAAAGTCTGGTTATCAGCCTAAGCTGGAATAACAGTCACTGCCCCAACAAAAGTTGCAACCAATCTATACCTAAGTACATGCCATCAAAATTTTCATTGCTGCTTGATGTTCTCATTCCAAGTGCAACCCACATTTACATAAACATTCTGGTATAGTTTAGATCTGAAATAATCCCCAAAGGTGCATGTAAAGCTTTGGTCCCTGACTTGTGACTGTTGAGGTGGTGGACCTTTATGAAGTAAGGCCTATGTAACACGAAGCTAGATTATTGAGGGCTTACCCTTGAAGGACCTTCATAGGGCTTCTACAACATCCTGTCTTGCTTCTTTTAAAAAAAGTACTTTGTTTCATCATATGAATGTTTTTTTGAATTTATGTATGTATACCATGCAAGCTTGAGTTACAATAGCTGTGAGCAAGCACACAGGAACTGGGAACCAAAGCTGAGTCCTTTGGAGGAGCAACAAGTGCACTTTACTACTAAGCCACCTCTCTAGCCCCCAATTTGCTTCTTGACTACTGTGAGGGAAGTTGCTTCTTCTGCCAATGCTCCAAATCATGGTGCTGCCTTGTCAGAGGCTCAAAAGCAATGGGACAACTGACCAAGAGCTGCACTACCCCAAACTGTAAAGTCTTTCATATGACTATCTTGGGTATTTTGTCAATGTTAGAAAACCAACACTCACACTAACATTTTAAATCCTTTTCAATACCAGAAAGGCTTATATGAAAGATCATGCATAAAGACAAGTAATTTATTCTTACATCTTTTGAAGAACCTGGGACATCACAACCCCATTCGTTAAATCTTCCACGGTCTGGCATGGTGTATCCACATTAAAGGTCTGTATCTGAAGGGACAAAAAGATCCAATGGTTAATTATATTAAGATTTCTTAGGGCGTGTGTGTGTGTGTGTGTGTGTGTGTGTGTGTGTGTGTGTGTCTGTTTCCCTGTTCTTCTGTCCCAAATTTAAGAGCAAGATATAAAAGACTAATGAAAATACTGAAATAACACTCAGGTGACCACCTTTTTTAATTTATTGAGTTAGAAAAAAATGCCAAGTTAAATGTATATTTTATAAAGTTTTGTTTTCTTTTTTTAAAAAAATACACATTACCAAAAAAAAAAAACCATGAAGCAATTAACCACCACTAAAAATAGGTGAATATCTGCTTCTCATTACCACTATCTATAAAAGTCAGAGTAAAGAGAGACACAATCCAGTCACCCAAGAAGCAAGATGTAAAGAAATAGGTAAATTACAGATTGGTGTAAACTGCCATGCAGGTGCTAGAAATTGAACCTGGGTCCTCTGGGAAAACAGCCAGTGCTCTTAACTGCTGAGCCATCTCTCCTGCCCTCTTTTCAACTTCCAAAACAGAATCTTGCTAATAGCCTTGAAATCAATCTGTAGTTTCTACAAAATTCAACTTCTGCCTCAGCCTCCTGAGTAGCTGAGATTACAGATCTGTGAAAACAAGTTAATCTCTGTTAATCTATTTTAACAAATATATCAAATAGTCCTTGTATACCTGGGCATTAGTTTTATCACCTAGAAACCTCTAACGTATTACCAAGGTTAAGGAATTAAGCTCTGAACCCTCCTACCTCAAGCTGGGAATGGAACTCAGAGTCTTGTCCATGCAAGGCAAGTGTTCTAATATTAAGTTACATTCCTACTTAAAAATTGCTCCTGGTCAATCAGAAGAAACAACTCAATAAATCAAGTTGTTTTCTTTTTTTGAGACAGAGTTTCATGTATCTGAGGCTGGCCTGGAACTATCAAAGACAAGAATGACCTTAAACTCCCCAATCCTACTGCCTCCACCACCTGATTGAGAGAATTAGATGTAGACTGCTGAGATTATGGGTATATACCATACATCTGGTTACACACTGCTAACTCTGGCTTTATACAAGTACTCTAAAACTGGGCTACATATTCAGCCCAAAGGAAGGAATTTTAAAGAAACCCTAACCCTAATTTAACACAATATGTGCCCTCATACCAAGATTCACAGCTAAATTTTCACTTTGATCTTTTAAAAAGATTTTTATTTATTATATCTACAGGGTTCTACAAGCACGTCAGAAGCAGACACCAGATGTCATTATAGATGGTTGTGAGCCACTATGTGGTTGCTGGGTATTGAACTCAGGACCTCTGGAAGAGCAGCCAGTGCTCTTAACCTCTGAGCCACCTCTCCAGCCCTTTCACTTTGATTTTTAAGATGAAGCTTCTAAACAACTGTTTTTTGCTTTAGCCCTTCAGGTGCCTAGGTACTTAGGAGAGCTTGAGAATGTTCACCTCTGCTTTCAGAACTGACAGAGATCTCAATTAGGAAATAAAGTTATCATCCTATCAGATGTGAGTTGTGACATTTCAGAATAGTAACACAGTAAAAGAGAAAGATAATTGCACTTAACTGTGTTAAAGCACATCTAATTCTACCTGAAGGGTCCTAACCTTTCTTGTAATTTCAAGAAGCTCTGAGAAAATATTCCAACACACCTCCTCCCTCGCCCACCCCCTGCAAATGCATCAGAAGAGTAAAGAATGAGATCACATGGAATCAGCAACCTGAAGGCAGTGGCTTTCCACCAAGAGTGATTTTTTGCTCCCTAGGAGAGTCTAGAAAAGCAAGGTAAGTACTATTATTTCTCCATGCTTCTATTAAATACCCTAAAATGTATACAACAGTGCCCCTAACAGTTAATCAGTCCAAAATACCAAACAGCAGTGAGTTTAAAACCTTCTCTAGAGCAATGGTTCTCAAATGTTGTCTTGAGGTTACTAACTACACATCACCTTGGGAATATGCCAGAAATACACATCTCAGGTCCTGTCTCAGACCTAGAAACTCTAGCCCCAGTTTACTTAGGCCAAGTAAACTAGTTTGATAAAGGTTCCAGGTGGTGCTGATCAATGATAATGTATGAGAACCACTGCTGGAGCCAGCAGCCACCATACTACCCACTCTTTCCCCCAAGGGCTTTAAACCTTTGTACATCAGAAATTTCTTTATTCTCTCATTAGAGGATCAAACTTGTTAGTAGGATGGAATTAGGCAAAGGAGGGAAAACAGAATGGGAGAGATTCTAAATGTTAGTTGCATTTCATAGGTTCCCAAATAAGTAATATGAAAATAAGGACACATAAAGATTGGGGTGTTTCACAGAAATAACTCACAACTATGATTCTTTTCCCATTAGTTTCATGTCATTATCCGACAGCATTCTAGGTTCTTTCAAGTTTTTTTTGTCTTGTCTTGTTTTTGTTTTTGGATACAGGGTTTCTCTGTGAAACACTCTTGGCTGTCCTGGAACTCCACTGTAGACCAGAATGGCCTTAAACTCAGAGATCTGCCTCCCTCTGCCTCCCAAGAGATGGGATTAAATGCAGATGCCCCTACTGTCTGGTTTAAATGTTTTAAGACTAAGTATAAATGTGTGATTGTTTTGCTTGAATGTATGTATGTACACCACATACATGCCTGGTGCCTGTGGAGGTGGAGGTCAGAAGAGGTCATCAGGTCCCCTGAACCGGAGTGCTGGAGGGTTGTGAACAAGTGTATAGGTTCTAGGAACCAAAACAGGGTCCTCTGCCAGGGCAATAAATGCTCTCCAGCCCCTTTCCATTCTTTCTTGTGTTCCAGTTTCTTGGGTAACTGGCTGGGATTTTATAACTCAGTTGTACAGTACATGCACAAGGCCCCCTGTTTAATCCTCAGCACCATAAGACAAACAAATTAATTAACTAAGACCCAGGAGAGTACAATATTTTCATCATGGTTCCTGCAGAGTTCAAGAAGCTGGGTTTGGGCAGTGCCAGATTTGGTTACCCCTCTTTAAGCTGCTAGTCATGGGGGATCCTATGGATCCACAAAACAATACAGGTTATTGTGACTGCTCTTGGTTACCACCAGAACTTAGAAGTAAGATTCTATTGTTAAAGACATTATATTATTGACCCATAGGACTAGTATTGACCTTGAAGCTTACTCCCTACTGGCTAGCTTTCATAGTACTGGATAGTGCTATTCAGGCTTCTGGGAGAAAAAATAATAATCAACAGTCTTACCCAGCTGTGAACTGTGTAAGCTACAATGGCAGATGGACTGTTGAAAATTTGCCTACCGGTGCAACAGTGGCATCAGTGTTATGGGAGTAAGCAACTGCTTTCTGGTTGGATAAAAGACCCATTCCACAAACCAGAATTCATGCTTTGTGTTGTTCACTGGGCCAAGAACAAATGGCTGGGTAGGTCAGAGGCTCTAGGAGAGAACTTAGTATTATTTTGTCAAATGGACACAGTATCACACTGTCCTCTAAATATTTATCTTTACATTGAAGAGTGCAGCTCCCAATCTTCATCAAAGAAGCTTATTTCTGTAGTAAGGGGCAATTAAAATGGAGACTCATAATTGATCAGAGTACAGAGAAGAAGAATTCATGGAGTGCTCAACCCTAAATGGGCCCTCTCTATCACAGCCCCTTCTCTTAAGACTCAAGGGATCCTGGCAGAGGAGGGGGAAGAGAGACTGACCCGAAGACTACAAATTGTGCAGAACTGTTACAAAAAGAAGTGTTTTCTAGATATAAAAGGAATGATGCACATGAGAGTCCACAATGGTTGTGCTGTGGCTGTATGTCCAAGATGTATGCACAAGATCAAGTTGGCTAAAATTCTCAATGAATGCAGAAAGAGGTTCTTCATGTTGCTGGGAAGGTACTGGCAGCTGACTGCTGCTGGAGGAAGAGAGTTGGTTTTCTTCAGGGTGAAGTCCCTAAGTTACCCATGCTCCAGGAGATGATCCTAAACCCACATATATACTGGCAACACTGAATGGATTCAATAGGTTAAAAAAGGAAGTAAGAGTATATGAACTTGGGAGGGACAAGTGGTGGTAGAAATAAATCTGATCAAAATACAATAATACACATATGAAATTCTCAAATAATAAGAGAGAACTGAGTCCTCTAAATTATTCAATGCCTTCCAAGAAAGGGCAGTGATGTGTGTGTGTGTGTGTGTGTGCACATCCTCCCTAAATAAACACTAAATATTTAAACGACAAAATGATCACTGTTCAATCTATTGAAATGGCTCAGTGGGTGAGGTCAGCGTGCATTCCACAGTAGACTGGTGACTTACAACCTGATTTTGTTGTTTGGAAGATACAGAAGAGCACCAACTCCAAGAAGTTATCTCCTGACTGCTATATACATGTGTGCCAACCATGCTTATATGCACACATCACAATCACACGTTTGATGATACCTTTTTAAAAGAGACTCACAGATGTAATAGCACATTTTTTTTTTTTAAATCAGGTAGGAATACATTTTGCTTCAGGAGGTATAAAGAGGAGAAAAAGGGTAAGTTTTAAGCAGACTCTGCTGAATTTGTGTGTTATATACTAACTGGGTATAAAATATTTTCCATCTTTTTAGTGTTAGGTGGTGGTGGCACAACACCTTTAATCCCAGCACTCAGAAGGCAGAGGCAGGTCCAAGGCAAGCTTAGTTCACAATGGAAGTTCTAGGGCAGCCAGGGCTACCAAAAAAAAAAAAAAAAAAAAAAAGTTTGCCATCTTTTCAAGTCTTCCTGATTTAAATAATAACTTGAAAATTGGCTGAGGCTTAGCTACATTATACAACCTATCACCATCCTCAATTTGAAGCACAGCGGTGAAGCTCATCTTCCTGCTTAAAAGTTAGAAATTACAAGAATGACCTAATACAAAGCCAAATCATAGGGCTCTGCATTGTATAAAGTCTATGTTTCAAAGGACAAAATCAGACTCATGACTACCCAGATTATAAAAATTTCAAGCTGGGTGTAGTGATGCAGCTTATAATACCCAGAAAGCAGAAGCAGGAAGATCGCTACAAATACAGGTCATAGTTTGAGGCCAAAATGGGTTACATAGCAAGATCCAAAATGCATCCACATCTTTAGATTCCACTTTTATTACAACCAACCTAAGTTAATAGTTCTCAAACTTCTCAGTAGTGTCCCTGTACAAAACAGTGATGGATAGCTTTCAGAGATCAGCTCCTCGAACCCAAGACACTGTTCAATAGAATTTCTTTTGATATTTGCATTTTACCTTTAAAGTGAATAAAAAGAGAGCTTAGTGGTAGAGCCTCCACTTAGCAGGCAAGAGGTCCAATCACCATCATCTCCCCCAATAAGTAAACAAAATTAACCCTCGTCATAGTAACCTCTAAATCTTCTAAAAAGGAGAGTTAACAATTTTTAGCCATCGGTAAAACAAATGTTCTCAGTGGGATGCTTGGCTTATCCCATGGCTCTGCATAGAGCTGTATCCACTTCCAACCAGCGTACGAAAAACAGAAACAAACACAGGTTAATTGCCCAGGGCTGAAAAGGGCCGCTTAAGTCATGGCTACTGACATTAAAATCCAACGTATTTACTTTAAAATTCGACAACTTTAACCCTTATCAAATCCAAATTAGAATCTCGTGCTGCTTTAAAAACAAATGTGTTTCAGTTCCGTTTCTAATTCCCTAAATCCTCCCAGCTTAATTTTTTAATCCCTGATTCCTTTTATAAGTGCCATCACATCGTCTACTTTACAACAGTCAAAATGCATCTCGCATTTCAAATGTTCTGCCTCTGTGTGATTCTTCATGTTTTGTCTACCCACCCTCCAATGTACTATTTTCCAATGGGCAGGGCTTCATCCCTCTAGGGGCTACGCTCCATCCTGGCTGAATGCTACAACAAAGGCGAGCAGCATCGTAACCAGGGGTCCCGAGTGCCTCTACCGGGCGCCCAGGCAGAACCAATGCTTAGATCACCGGGAGCTTGGGAAGGAAGCGCCAGCGCCTCATCATCACTGCAAACAGTCCTAATTACAGTGTCGCCTGCACCCCATCATTAGCCCCCACCGGGCAGGTTTCCTCTCGGACAGCAGCCAACATCTCAGGCCGGACAAGTTCCTCCTGGACCCTGGGCCCAGCCTGCCTGAGCTCGGCCGCTCCCTGCTGACCCTGACCCGGCCGCGGGTGCAGACACGGCCCGCATCGGCTCTTCAGCTCCGCCCGTCCCCAAGCCCCGGATGTGACGGCAGGTCGCCCGGGGCGCTCGCCCCTCGGAACGATCACCAGTGTCCGGGAAAGGTTGCGGAGTTTTCCTACTGGCCCGGCTGCCCGACCACGTACCCAAGTGAGCAGGCTCTCGCACAGCTCCACCCGCTCCACAGACTCCACGTTAAACATCTTCCAGAGGTGGCTGCAACGCCTCCCCAAACCAACCAGAAGCCGCGGCCGTTCAGCTCGGGGTTGAGTCCGAAAGGTCGGGCAGCGGACCGGCGTCTGGCGAACCTTCTCTTCCGTCCGGCCGCTCCCGAGGCGCGGACGCTGGCAGCAGCTCAGCACTGTCACCAGCCCCTCCTTCCCTTGCTCGGGGCCGCGCGCTCCGCTGCGCGCACCCGGCGCCGCCCGCCCACGCCCTCCTGCGCGAGCGCAGCCTTGAGCAAACCCAAAGCTCAAGCGCCACTGCGCATGCTCACGCTGGGCCCGCCCCGCCCCTAGGGGCGCGCTCCCGACGCCCGCCCACCGAGCCCGGAGGCCGCACTGCGCGTGCGCTGCCGCCCGCGTTTTCACTGTAAGAAGCCGCGGCTGGGTTGCTCTAGAGGAGTAGCTAAGCAGTCCCCGGAAATGAACTCTATTCTGTCACCCGGACTGGCGTGGTAGTTCCTCTGCGGGGAAGAGGTACGCGCTCCCGCCCCCCTTCCCGGCTGCGAGCCACGCCCCCGCAGAGACGCGCACGGCGGGACCGCGCTTCTCTGCTGGAGGGTGGGCTCCGCGCGCCGCCTTCCTCCGGAAGCCTGAGCTCAGCCTTGAGTCGCCCGAGCCGGCCCCGAGTCCCTGGGCGAAGCTGGAGAGGCTGACGTGGGCGCCTCTCGGTGGCTGTGGGAGGGTTTGGCTGGGCTCAGGAGAGCCAGCGGTTCTCCTCGGAGCCCCCTCTCCCACCAAACTTTATTTGAAGTGAGAGACTGTGGACCCCCCAGTTCACCAGTGCGTACCCCGACTGTGCCTAAGGCCTGTTTCTTGTGGTGTTGGGGATTGGCTCCATGGAGGTGCATCCTTGTCCAACTTTGGTTTTTTTTTAGACAGACGTTATAGGGTTTCATATACGTTTTTTAAGTGTCGTGCAGACAGTGCATACGACATACATGTTTAAGGGATGTTAATAAAATGAATTGCCAGGTTCTGAAGAGTTCCCCTGCCCATCCCATTTCTAAGCCTGATGTTTGTGACAGGCACTATACTGCTTTCCCTTGTAGCTTTACTAGATGAAGTATGCATGTAGTATTTTTGAACTTTTATGAATGGACCCATATTTCGGGTTTGGACTTTTAAATAATATTATCTGCAAATTCTCATGATTGTCTAGTATTCCATTGTGTAAATGCAACCTCATATTCATTCTTCTGTTGTTGTACACTTTGTTTTTGTTCAGGGCATCTCAGGACAATGCTTTAATAAACATTCTTCTACTTGGACTTTAATGCAAAGGTACTGGCGTTTTCAAGACACCAAGATACAAGATATATGCTTTGGAGTCGTAGGAGAATTGTGGATTCAAAAGGTATGCCTAATTACCAGGTCATGAGAAATTAACATCCCAGGACACACCTTCACGTCTGCTGTTCCTGAAGCCTTCCCCTTTCCCATTAGAAGTTGGTTTTCTCACTGAGTGCTTTGAACGTCCAAACAGCATTAAGTTTTTTAAATGATACTTGTATCTACTACAGCTTAATGATCTCTGTAATTGGTCATTTTGTAGATGGGAAAAATCTTGGGCGGAGAATGTAGTGCTGGTTCATTGCCCTAGGAAACATCAAGGCTTGAGTTAAATCTTTGGTACCGAAAATAAACAAAACAAATAAAATAATAAACAAACAAATAATAAATCTTAGCTGAAGCCTTCTCAAAGGTTCCCCCCCCCCAAACATTCTTACAGGGGCAGGAATCCCTTTGAATCTTCTCTGCTTATGACTTCTATGTGTGTGCCCCTGAATCTTTGTTAGACTAGAGTTCCCACATTCCATACTGTACTGTTTCTGTACAACTTGTGTCACTTTTCAGTGACTAAATCTTGTTGGGTAAGTAAATAGTAGATATATATTATGTAAATAGCAAGTATATGTTACATAGTCTTGGGCTTTGTCTTTGGCTTGGAGACCATAGGTGTTGGCATTACTGAAGGTACTATGGTATCTATACAGTAACTACCTTTGTTCTAGTTGCTCAGGATGTCAAGGCTTTGATACAATTGTTTTAAAATGTGTCTTTTCAAGTCTTTGAGTCCAAGGTGCTTTTATGCCTGATGAATTCTTACTAGTTTATTTTGTACTTCTAATTACTTCTCAGGACAAAAATTATGTTAAAAGCTGCTTAAAAGTAACTACAGAAGCCACATGACCATCAAGTTGCTACATGAACCTGGGGGTTGGGGAATGACCAAATTTCACTTGTTAGGAGAAAGTCTATTACATCTCCCTCCCCTTTTTTTTTTTTTTTTTAGCTCTGTTGGTCCATCACCCCTATCCCTTTTTCTGACAGTGTTAGGAAGACACAAGATAGGTACATTGGGACTTTCCTGAGCTATCTTTGTAGGCCTTACTTAGGGGGAGGCTCGTTCTCAATCACAGCAGTCTGTGAGCTCAGAGGAACGTGTTGTCATTCCATAGGACAAATTTTGGATTTGGTTGTGAGCACTTGTGACAGGTGAGCATGTTTCTGTCTTTCCACAATTAGACTATGGAATAACAGTAAACACACCAGGTTCCGTGACATCAGTTTCTCATATAATCCCACCTACCTTGGTAATCTGGCCGAGGCAAAAGTAGGTTCTTTTATTTGTCTTAATTAGTAACATTAACTCATATCACAAGGCACAAGTAACTATATGTGTGTATATATATGATGTAAGTATCATAAGTATGATATATATATATACACATATATATGGTTTACATTAAAGACCGTGAAACAGAGCTCAAAAGATTTCAGAAAGGGGCTGAGAGGAACTTCACTGATTGGTAATGAACCAGATCAGTGCCAAGAGGAAACTGCTGGAGTTAGACCCTTAGAAACTAGAGTCCAGGAAACTGAGTGCTCAGGAAATGGTGGGTTGCTGCATAGGTTCAGGTAGGTGAACAGGTTGGGCAGTTGAGTAGGCTGTGTTAATAGCAGGACCAAGCCAAGCTGAAACCCCAGGGACAATTAGGGAGTCCTCTGCTTGGTGGTCTTTGAAGCGCTCATCAAGTATCAGGCTATGGTTGTAGGGTCCTGTCATCCCAATGTTAGGTGTTGTACTTGCTGGTTTTTTGTATCAACTTCGCACAGGCTAGAGTCATCAGAGAGGAAGAGGAAGGAGCTTCAGTTGACGAAATGTCTCAATGAGATCGAACTGTGAGGCATTTTCTCAATTAGTAGTCAGTGGGGGAGGGCCCAGCCCATGGTGGGTGGTGCCATCCCTGGGCTCTTGGTCCTGAGTTCTGTAAGAAAGTGGGCTGAGCAAGTCATGGAAAGCAAGCCAGTAAGCAGCATCCCCTCCATGGCCTCTGCATCAGCTCCTGACTGTTTGAGTTCCTGTTCTGACTTCCTTCAGTGGTGAACAGCAACGTTGAAGTGTAAGACACATAAACCCTCTACTCCCCAAATTGCTTTTTGGTCATGGAGTTTCATCCTGGCAATAGAAACTCTAACTAAGACAGGTCTATTACTTTATTGGGTCCAGGTAAAAGTTACACTTTCTGTAGTCTGCCATATTGAATAAGTTCTTGTTTCTGGTTTCCCTGATATCATTTTAATATGCCCTTGTGCCCTTAACACTAAATTTATTTCAATACAGTAATGGTTTGTCTCCCTTTCTACTTCCAGGAATAAGTTATTTATTAGTCTGTGCTGGGTGGGTGGTACCTGACAGGTGGTGCTGTTAATAGATCTACCCAATGGCTTCAGTTATCCAGTTTCCCAAAATGGGCTGCTTAAGGTATAGCATAGGAGAATAATGATAATTACTAATGCCTCAACTGATGTGCTTGGCTTGTACTGCTTCTTCTGATTTTTTTTTTTTTAAACAGGGTTTCTCTACATAACCAATGCTATCTGGCACTCATTATCTAGATTTGGCTGGCCCCTAAATCACAGAGTTCCACCTACCTCTACCTCATGAGTACTGAGATTAAAAGTATGTGGCACCACACCTGACCTACATATTTTTTGAGACAGGTCTTGTGTAGCCCAAGCAGGCCTCCAACTTCCTACATAGCTAAGGATAACCCTGAACTTCTGAACCTCCTGTCTGTACCTCCCCAGTAAGTTTATGTGATCCTAGTAATGGAACCCATAGCTTTATGCATACAGAGCAGGCAGTCTACCACTTCAGGACTGTAATCATAGCCATAGCATTTCTAATTGAAAAAGAGAATACTTAGTAATGAGAAAGTCTCACCTGGCTACCTGACCTGTCCTTATATTATTTCAAATGCCCTCCTACCCCAGTTTCAGCCAGCACTTCATTTGCCTTTTTTCAGTGAAAAATACCAAAAGTAGAGCTTGTGCTCTCTCTTGCTCTCTCTCACTCCCTCCCCCTCTCCCCGTAGCTTGACAATGGAAATGTGAAACCAGTCCTTTAAAAGGTTTTGGTATATCAGGATGGTACTGTGTGTAAAGTTGATGAAACCTACCCTTGATGAATTTCTTTGCTTAGGTTTCTTCCACAAGAGGTAATTTACCAGCAGCTAGTTGAGATCCATTTCAAGGACTTTTTTTTTTTTTTTTTTTTTTTCCACACTTAGTATTTTCTGTGTGGAAATTAAGAGAGATTCACCAGACTTAACGATTTTGGATACAACTTTTTTGAGACTGGGGCTTATGTATCCTAAGCTAGCATCTGTTGTGTCTTGCTGTGTTGCCAAATATGACTTTGAACTTCTTGATCCTTCATCTCTGCTGAGGATCCTCCCCAAGTGCTGGGCTCTCAGGTGAGGGACAGTTTATATTTAGGTAGGTATTGAAACTGGGTTTATGACTCCTAGGCAAGCACTTTATCCTTAGCCCTGGATAAAACTTTCCAGTGCAATGTTTTACATAAATGCAGAACTTTATACTATTATATATTTAATTGAATATTTTCATCATTTCCCTTTAGTTATCATATGAGGCTTTGAGCATTACAGTTTTGTTCATTGGAGTGTTGAGGAGAATTACCTGTGATTGACCTACAGTGTAGGTCACTTGTCCTCCCTCATACTTGCAGTATTAGGTGCTGTTTTTCTCTAGGATTTGGAAGGGAGTTTGATGTCCTCTCTCATTACTGCATATAATCTTGGTACGTCCCTATTACTAAGTTCTGTGTGTAGAGCATGTGCTGGATAATATAATACCGGAGAGGACTGTTTCCTCTTTATGTGCTAAGACAGAGGGATTAGGTCTACTTGGAGATGTTATTTGATATTCAGGAGTTAGGAAAGAGCAACCAGGGTAGGAGAGTATCTTTTCCTCAAAGGAACTAAACCAAAACTGAGAAAATGTTTTCATTTATTTTTTTTTTGGTTTTGTTTCAATTTTTTTCTGCCATTGAGACTGAGGTTTTACCTTCTAGCCCAGGCTGGCCTGGAACTCATCATGTCATCCAAACTGGCTTTAAATCTGCAGTGATCCTCCAGCCTTGGCCTCCATTCACTATTACACTCCATCTTACACAGTCCTGGGGATCAAACCTAGAACTTTGTGGATTGTAGGCAAGTATTCTACCAGCTGAGCTACCTCTCCAGCCCTCCAGGAAAGACATTTTTAATTTTTTTTCTTTAAAAATATGTATATGAGTGATTTTTTTAAAAAGTAGTTTCCCTAAGGAAAATAACATTTTTGTCTCCCCCCAAATAATGATTATGGCAAATTAAAGAGAGAGAGAGAGAGAGAGAGAGAGAGAGAGAGAGAGAGAGAGGAAAAAAAACCATTAGGGAACCTTAACTGGAGTTATACTTGATAGTACCTATTAAAGAACATGCTGTAAGTATTAGATATGTTAGAAATTAGCCATACTTCTATTGCTTTTATTAATATGTTTCATTTTTACTTCTTTCTTTTTATTTTAGACCTGTAATGGCCAAATACTACAGTGAAGTTCCAAGTTTGCAACAAGATGATTCGGTTATAGAAGGAGTAAGTGATCAAGTCCTTGTGGCAGTGGTGGTCAGTTTTGCTTTGATTGCTTCTCTCCTGTACGCACTTTTCAGGTGAGATTAAAAGATAAGTGATTTGCGGTACTGCATCTTTCTAAAGGTCAATGACTCTTTGATTCTTCCTAGTTATAGCTGGTCTAAAAGACTCTATATATATTAAAGTATTTTATTTTCTATTAAGCATTGAATGCTACCATGTTTTTTCCTGACTTAACTGGAAATAATTTAAATTCATAGTTTCCATTTTGATTAAAATATTAATATTTCCTATGAGAGTATTCTAGTTTAAAAATTTTTATAAAAAAATAAACCAGTTAGTGGGCTGGAGAGATGGCTCAGCGTTAAAGGCTAGGCTCACAACCAAAAAATGAGCCAATGGTACAGATAATGCATGCAAAATAGTTAGATAGAAAAAGTGAAACAAAAGCAAAAAACCCACCTCATTACTGATATCAGTGCTCTCCTGGCCTAATCCCGTTCTTTTATATTAGCTGCCAACTTCTTGCTTCTGCTTTCATTATACCTGTTAAGATGTTAGTGGGTTGTTCATGTTTTAGTTTGCTGTGATAAAGACCATGACCAAAAGCAAGATGAGGAGGAAAGGGTCTCTTTTGTTTTGGAGTTCTCAGGTCACACTCTATTACCAAGAGAAATCAGGATAAGAACTCGGCAGGAACTGAGGCATAGACCATGGAGGAGCACTGCTTACTGCCTTGCTATTCACGGCTTGCTTAGCTGGCCTTCTTATACCAGCCAGGACCACCTGCCCAGGGGTGGCTCCATCTTCAGTGACTTGAACATCAATCATTTATTTTTTTCAGTTAAGATTCTCTCTTCCCAGATATACTTAGGTTTCTGTCAAGTTGACAAAAACCAACCTACACAGTTAGTTTTGACAATTTTGCATTATATAATTTTAATTTCTGCTGTCTTCACTTCTCCTTAAACATAAAAAATTAGGAAAAGACCTAGTTACATGTGGGAAAGTGTTCAGATGTATATTATGTAGAACTATTTAACTGCTTATTTTAAAGAAACTTTACAAAAGAAATGTGTTAGTTGTTCTATACATTAATGATTAGGTTGAAATAAATTCCCAAGATACTGGGCATCTGGATTTTATCATTTTCCATTTAAACCTGGAGTCAGAGGATGATCACAGAGGAAGTTGTCACAGAGTAGCAGAATTGGAGTACAGTTGTATATCATTGGTTATACTTGTTACATTAGGTTACCAGAAATTTTTTTTTTAAAAATGAAAATTTTAAATTATTTATATATTTCATGGATATGGGTGCTCTATCTGTATATATGTCTACATGCCAGAAGAGGGCATCAGATCCATTATAGATGTTTGCAAGCCATCACGTGGTTGCTGAGAACTGAACTCTGGACCTCTCTCTCTGGAAGAGGAGCCAGTGGTGAATCATCTCTCCAGCACCATGTAGTTCTTTTTCACATACATATATATATATGGCCAGGATGATGGGTCGTTGGCAAACACATTTGCCATGCCTGATGATTTGAGTTCAGTCCCAGAACTCACATGGTAAAAGAGAAGCAACTCCTGAAAGTTATACTCTGGTCTGCACATGTGTGTTGTAGCACACACACCCATACACATAGACACATATGCACACCACACACAAAACAAATGAGTTTTAAAAGTGTTAATTATTATTAATGGGGTTGGGGATACATGCTGTGTGTGCATATGGAAGTCAGAGGACAACTTTGTAGATGTAGTTCTCTGCTTTCACCCTGACATGGGTTCTGAAGCTCTAACTCAGATCATTAGGTTTGCACAGCAAGTGGCCTGTATCCACCGAGCCATCTCATCAGCTTGTGGTCAGAAATTAGACTAATAACCAGATGGGTTAATCTGATAGTTTTTTCAGAATTTACTGTATTCTATCCAACAGAAACGTACAGCAGAACATTCATCCAGAAAACCAAGAACTAGTCAGGGTACTTCGAGAGCAACTTCAAACAGAACAGGTATGGTTATGTATTATATCTACTTATGTAAGGGAAATATATCACTTCCTTTTATATGCAGTAGTAATGAGGCATTAGAAAATAATTTTTGAGAAACATCAACTTCTTTACTCCCTACATTACATTATATTGTTCTTGAGGTTATATATTTTCAGAGTAAGCACATTTTCTTGTAATAGGTAACCCAGCTGTCAACAACCTCGATCTGTCTCTAACCTTTTTTTCATCCTATCTGACCCCTCTGGTTTATCTTATCCTTATCTTATCCCTCCTTCTCAGAACACCAGAGCTCCACCTAATGTTTACCTGTGGGACTCTATGCATCTGCTCCTATCAGTTTCTGGATAAATTCTCTCTGGTCTCTTGATGGCAGTTCTGCTAAGAAACCTGGTGTTTCTAATTCTCTAGTTTATATATTAGCTTGTGGAACTCAAAATAACAAATACATTGTAATAAGGTAAAAGACAAACTTTGAGTTGATCTACATTTTGTTTTCTTTTTTTTTTAATATTTTTATTTTATGTGAATTGGTGTTTTGCCTGCATTAATTCTCTATATATTAGCTTGTGGAACTCAAAATAACAAATACATTGTAATAAAGTAAAAGATAAACTTTGAGCTAATCTACATTTTGTTTTCTTTCTTTTTTAAAAAATATTTTACTTTATGTGAATTGGTATTTTGCCTGCATGTATAACTGTGTAAGGGTGTCAGATCTTGGAATTACTGACAGCTGATAGCTGCCATGTGGATGCTGGGAATCGAACTCAGGTCCTCCAGAAGACCAGTCAGTGCTCTTAACCACTGAGCCATCTCTCCAGCCCCCTACATTTCGTTTTCAAATTGTGTTTAGGAAGGAATGTGGAGGCCAAGTAGTTTAAATAAAACAGTATAACTTTGTAAGCTTCTCGGTCTTGTAAGATCTTAAACTGTTGTGTATGTGTGATTTCCGTTCTGAGAGGTGTGTCTGTGTTCTCTCAGCAGGATGTCCCTGCTCCTGTTCGACAGCAGTTCTACACTGAAATGTACTGTCCAATCTGCTTACATCAGGCCTCCTTTCCTGTTGAAACAAACTGTGGACATCTTTTTTGTGGTAAGCAAACAATATCATACTTGGTTAAAGTGACTATCTCAAGACTTGTGTTTGTATATAGGTTGGATTGATAATTTTCTTTGTTATATCTTCTATTTCCTGAGAAAAGTAGATTGCTTCTAATGTCCTGCTCTCATTACTATCCAGATAATAGTATATTATTTAGATGATAAATATACTAAGGTCTGAGGATGTAGATCAGTTGGTAGACTACCTGCTTATCATGCACTTGATCCCCAGGACTCTATAAACCTCACATGGTGGTGCATGCCTGAGTCCTAGTACTCAATAGAGGAAAGAGGATCAGAAGTTCAAAGTCGTTCTCAGCTAGAGAGCAAGTTCAAGACAGCTTGGGTTACATGAGACCCAGTTCCCCCACAAAAAAAGTGATAGTACCCACAGACAGACAAGTACTAAACCATAATTTATTTTTTATTTAATGTGTTAGCATTTGTGGGTTTCCAGCTTTAGGAAAAACAAAACAAAGCTCATTAAGCTTCTAAGTCATTAGCAATGTGTTTCTTGGAAAAATAGTTTAGGTTTACTAGTAACAATATGGGTCCACTAAGTCCTTCTTCAACTTTTATCAGTTTTGTTACTCAGACTTCCTAGGGAAAGACTGTTCTCTCAAGTACTAAGCCACAAACCTCGTTTACCTATCTTTACCTCCAAAATGTTGGGATATAGGAGTGCTCCAGTATGCCCAACCTTACTAACGTTTTTTGCCCAAGCCAACATGTGACAGAACACTAAATTATCTATGGAATTTATTATTCAATTTGCCAAGGGAGGACAGTTCTCTCAGGAACTTTTCCAGCCCTTCTCTGAGCTACACTGATGATCTTTTAGCTTTTCTTTGTTTTGGTTTAAAATTTTCTGTGTTTGTGTGCATTAGTTCAGGTGTCATGGTGTCATGGTATGTGAGTCCTTGCCTTCTGTATATGCCCAGCATGCTGGCACACATGCTTCTGCACATTGTCCCGTTTCACGTCCCATCTTTAGAGCACCAAGGTCACAGACATATGCCACTGCACTCCGCCTTACATGGCTCAGACTTGGAGAGCAAGTGCTTTTTCACTGCAGCATCTGCCCAGCCCTGTGTACGTCTTGGAGATGCTGAGGAATAGCAGGATAATAAGGGTCAAACGGGGAGGGAAGCTAATGGCCATCAGGAGAGACAGACATCTTGCTGCTCTTCGACCTGTGTTAGGTATTCCTGATCCACCTGACCTGCCTTCTGAATCTAGACAGGGCCTTGATCATTCTCCCTGCAGGCAGGTGTTAGCAGTCTGTGAGGCTTGGCAGGCAAAATGAACTTATTTGCCAACTCAGGCATAGCTTATTCACCGAGTGGATAATCCTGTCAATTGAAAGATGGCTGTATTGTGTTCTTGCTTTTACCTCTGGGTCTGAGGTAATAGGGTAGATTGCTTCTGATATCCTGCTCTATTTGTTAGGTATATTTTTCTTTTAAGATGGGTCTCGTGTATCCTAGATTGGCCTCAAATGTGCTATGTAGCCCAGGATGACCTTAAACTTTTGGTCCACATTACCTCCCAGGTGCTGAGATTTCAGGCATGCACAACCATGCCTGGTTTCTGTGCTGAGGGGGATTGATAACTCAACGCCTTGTGCATGCTAAGCTACCACTCCCCCAACTGAGCCATGTTTCACATATTTATTTATTTAGTAAGTTCAAAAGTAAAAAACTTGTTATGCAGCTTCTCAAAAACAGTTCTCTGGACAGTAGTTCAAGTATAGGAATACCACATGTGTCAAGAGTTCTTATTTCAGTAAGTCTTTTATACAGCATAATACCTCAGCTAATTACAGTAAATTAGAATAATAACAGCAACAGAATCATCTTATTTGCATCTATAATCTACATTATTCAACTCTCTGTCAGGCCTGTGAGATTTTGTTCTCATTTTGCAATTAAGTAGATTCAGAAAGATTGTGACCCAGATGAAAGTTCAGTTATCTCTTTTACCAGGTGACACTTAAGTACTTACCTTTTTCTTGGAGGGAGAAAATTGGATTTAAAAAAAATCAAGCTTCTAATAGCAGATAAACTGAAGCATTTAATCTGCTGAGTCACAGTTTTTCAGTGAAGCCAAATGGTGTTACATAATTGGCAAAATAAGGACACCCACACCCTAGTTTGAGGAAAAGATACTTGAGATTAAGTAAGTGCAGTGTCTGTCAAAGTAGGTTGAATTTTTGGGTGAAAAGGTCATAGATAAAGCTAAGACATGGTATCAGAAAAAATATAGTATCACTAATAGATTAATTTCTGTTTTCTTTTTTTATATATCTATGTACATATATGTGTATTCACCTGTGTGCATATTTATATATGTATAGATGTATGTATTTGTGTGTACATGTGTATGTATGTGTTGAGGTCAGAAATTGGTGCTAGTATTGCCACCAATTTGAGTTTTGTTGTTGTTTTGTTTTGTTTTTGAAACAGGGTCTCTATTATAAGTCTGACTCTCCTGGACCTCACTGTGTAGACCAGGCTGACCTGAAATTCATAGAGGTCCACTAGCCTCAGCCACCCTAGTGCTAAGAAAGGTGTGTGTTACCACATCTGGCTTATCCTAGTTATTGCTTCACCCCTGTGCCCTCCCCCCCTCCAACCTGGAGCTCAGTGATGAGATTAGTGATGATCTACCCCTCATGCTGGGGTTACAAACACTTGCCTCTGTACCTGGCTTTTACATTGATGCTGCAGAGCCAAAGTGAGGAGCTAATGCAGCTCCCTAACTTCCTGGCCTCCCATCTGTTTCTGGGGAGGACAATGGGGACAAGCACTTCAGTAGCTGAGCTATCTCTACAGCCCCAAGTTTTGCTTTCATTCAGGTTTTGTGTGAAATTAGAATTCCTAAGTACTCGATAAACTTTGTAGTTAACACAGAACTCCATTAGGTATAGGCATGAGATGACAGTTGAGCTTTTAAATTCATCTTGAAGTTGATGAACTGGCTGTTTCCTAATTTGGTCAGTGTCTGCTGATCCAGGTGATCACTCACCAGTATTCTCACAGACCATTCCTTTCTGCTTTAACTCTTGTTTATAAGAACGGAAGTGTCTTGTCTCCTATCCTCTACCTGTCTAAAGCTTAGCTCAGTTCAACTGCTGTACTCAGGTTGCCATCTGTATATATCTACTCCTTTTCATTTAACACTGACTGAACAGTATAATACTTAGCTACCTTCTGACTTGAGTATGTCACTTTTTCACAATTGGATTGCTATTGCTTCTTCTAAATTCTGGACTGTAGAGGTCAGAGTAAGGAACATGGGCTGGGAATATAGCTCAGTTGGTAGTATACTTGCCTCACATACATGAAGCTTTCTGTTTGGCCCTTTAAAAACATCAGACAGTAAAAATGTTCCTTCATGTTACTGGATTCAAGTTAAGTATTTATCTGCTGAGTGCCCCTACCCACTTTTGAGGTCTTTCAGACAGGGTTGCTATCTTTGGTTGTTCCATGGCAACCACAGGTGTTGGTCCTTGCAATACCTTCTTTCATCTTTTTCATTTGTGTGTGGAGGGGAGGGATGGAGGGAATGAGCATTCATGGATGTGGTGATGTCTTCCTCAGTCACTCTCTACCTTATTTTTGAGATAGAGACTCTTTCAACCTGGAGCTTGCTCATTTGGCTAGACTGGCTGGCCAGCAAGGCTCAGGAATGTTCATATTGCCACCTTTTCTGCTTTGGTATCTCAAGCACAAACTGTAGAACCTTGATTTAAACAATAACAAAATAAACATGAGTACTGGGACCAAAGTTCTTATATTTAATCTGACTTTACATACTCAGTCAACTCCTCAGGCCTGAGCTTTTCTGTTTTGCGAGGTTGGAGCAAGTCATGGGCTTGCTCAGTAGGCTAAGCTGGCTGGCCAGTGAGCCCCAGAGGTCTGCCTGTCCTTGGGTCCCCAGTACTGGGGTCCCATGCATGGACCACAGTGTCCAAATAGTTTATTACATTGGTGTTTGGGAATTAACTGAGGTCCTCATGTTTGCACCCTCCATCCTCATGACTATCATCTAGTGTGTACTTCAAATATTAAACTACGATATAAATTTTATCAAGGAAGCTCAGTATTTCCGTGATTTTTCCATTTTTGGAGTGGCAGGGAGGAAAGGTCTCATGTAGCCTATTCTGGTCTTGAACTTGCTGTGTAGTTGAAGTTGATCTTAAACTCCTGACCCTCTCACCTCATCCTTCTAAGTAAAGGGATTATAGATACCATGCCACATTCAATTGGCTTTCTTTTTTTTTTTTTTTTAAAGAACTTTATTTTATTTATTTGTCTTGGTGTTTGCCTGGAACTGGAACTACAGACAGTTGTTAGCTGCCATGTGGGTGCTGGGAATCAAACCCGGGTCCTCTGGAAGAGCAGACGGTGCTCTTAACCACTGAGCCATCTCTCCAGCCCCTCAATTGGCTTTCTAAACCCTTGTTATTGTTGAGACAGGTTTCACTGGGTACCCAGCCCAGGGTGGTTTCTAATTTGAAATCTAGCTGTCTGTGCTTCCCAAGTGCTGGGTATAGATATGAGTCAACACACCCTGATGGTTCAGTGAACTCCTAAAAACAAAAAGTATTTTTCAAATACATCAAATTTGGAACAAAAAGTATCTGACAGTTTATATTTAACACCATGTTTATTTTACATAGAAACTAATTTCTCTGAGTCTTCAGTAACTGAGGTGGTTAATATTTGCTTTTTAATTGTGTAAAAATGTCTGTTGCTTAATGAGTAGCTGTTTTTTTAATGGTTGGAAATAATTACCAGATTTTAGTTTACCTGAAGATTTTGTTGGGTAAAATAATTTTTTTTTCAAGAAACATTTGATAAACAATATAAATAAATAATATAATAAGACAATATTTTAAAGAAGGTAATAATACTATTAAATAGTTGAAACTTGACCTGCATATATGGTTAAAGCTTCATTGTCAATATTTTCTTATTCCACTAGGTTCCTGCATAATTGCATACTGGCGATATGGGTCTTGGCTTGGTGCAATCAGTTGTCCAATCTGTAGACAAACGGTAGTGTTCTCTTTATATAAAGCATCACTTGTGTTATTTCATTTCATAAATATTAGCAGGGTTTTTTTTTCAATGTTTTACTTTATATGTATGTGCCTAAGTGTGTGTCACCTGTGTGTGCAAGAACCCACAGAGGTCAGAAGAAGGCATTAGATCCTCTCCAGCTGAAGTTATACTGACTATGAGCTACCCTGTTGGTGCCAAGAACTGAACCCAGTCATCTGCAAGAGCTAAGTTTTCTTAACTGAGTCATTTCTCTTGCCCTGTATTAGCAGTTTTAAAATTTAAATTGAGCTACTTTTTCCAGCCAAAGTGCATTTTTACTTACTGTGTCTATGACTTCACTAAATTTTTTAAAAATACATTTAAAAAATTATTAAGGTATCATCAAAAATAATATTTGGGGGCTGGAGAGATGGCTCAGCGGTTAAGAGCACCGTCTGCTCTTCCAGAGGACCCGGGTTCGATTCCCAGCACCCACATGGCAGCTAACAACTGTCTGTAGTTCCAGTTCCAGGCAAACACCAAGGCAAATAAATAAATAATAAATAAATAAAGTTTAAAAAATAAATAAATAAATAATATTTGAAATCTATAGCTGTAGTGAAAAGCAGGCAAGAAATTAATTTGTCCCAATCCCTAAGCCTTTGTTGTATGACCAGCAAAGGAATAAATGAACTGGATAATCCCATGGCAGCATGTTATCTCCTGCATATTGTTCTCTTTTGGGAAAAATATGTTCTTTCTATTAAAAGTACTTAAATACTTGTGCCATTTTCTTTGAACTTTAATAATGAAAACTATACAGGTATTCTAACAGTGTGCATATCCTTTCTTCTAGCATGTCATTTTCTTATAGCTACTGTTAGGCCAGGAGAGCCAGATTTTCTTCTTATTTCCTTTTTATTTCTGTAGACCCAAACTCTTATCTGATTCACTTTTGACTTTTTCTCACATGGTTAGAAGAAAAGTTTATTTCTTTCTCCCTTCACATTGTTTCTGTGATTAACTTGATGTATGACATAGGCATTCAATTTGCCATGAGCTAACTTCCAGTAGCTCTTACCTTTTGCCAGGTAGCGAATTTTGAACTAAGCAATGAGTTCCACCATGTCTTCTATTGCTGGGAAGAGACACTATGACTATGACAACTCTTATAAAGGAGAACATTTCATTAGGACTTACTTACAGTTGAGAGGTTTAGACGTTATCATCATGGTGAGGAGCTTGGTAGCACACAGGCAGACACGGTGTGGAGAGATATATTGCACAAATTCTATTTGATATTATAATAAAAACCTGGAGTCAGATATTGAGGAAAAGCTGACATATCAAAGAGGTAGAGAAACAAACCACAGCCACTTCTTACCTAGCCAAATCCTCAGACCTATCTCCAAAAATCCTCCAACCCCAAGCTCCTCTGTCCTCAGAGGAAAAGGGATGGCAGACCAAAGCAAAAAGTCCTACCTCCTCAGGCCTCATCTTTCTTTCCCCACCCAGATATCTCACTTCCTGGTTCAACTTTTCTAGTGCTAGGATTAAAGATGCCACCACTGCCTGACTCTGAACACACAGAGATCCAGATGGATCTCTGCCCCCTGAGTGATGGTATTAAAGGTCACCACTCCCTGACCTTCATGGCTTGGATCTCTAGATGTCTCTATCCTCTGATATTCCAGACTATTTTTATTAAATATACAATATATCACCACAAAGATACCTAGAGTTCTATAACCAAATTAAAAGGCAGCAAGAATGAGAGACCCTGGGTCTGGCTTGAGCATTTAAAATCCCAAAGCCCTCCCCCAGTGACACACTTCCTCTGACAAGGCAGCATCTCAATCCCTGTCAAGTGTCAAATCTATGAACCTGTGGGGGCCATTCCTGTTTGAAGCACCACACACTATTTGGCCTCTCTTTTTGACTTTACTCATGGCTTTCTTAGAGCATGTGCATGTTGTATTGAAAACTTGTAAATGGAGGCTTCTTTGTCTCACCCCATCCTGTAGCTTCTTTTAAATAATCACTCAAAGGTTTAATATTAATTACAAATTGTTGATCGATGTTTCAGGTTTATTATTAATTAGCTCTTACATTTAAGTTATCTCATTTCTGTTAATCTTTGTATCACCATTGGCCCATGGCTTGCCAGTGGTCTGGCATCTTGTTCCTTCCGCTGCTGCTGGTATCTGCCCTGACTCTGCCCTTCTTTATTATTCTGCCTGCCTATTGGCCAAAACAGCTTTACTTATCAGCCAATGAGAGCAACACATATTCACAGCATACAGAAAGACCATCCCACAGCAAAAACTGACTAGGGATTAGTAAAGTGATGAAGCTGTCTTGTCGGATAGCCATTGCTTCCATAACTGCAGTCATTCAACCTGGAGGCAAGACAGTGGAAAGTGCTACCCAAGCTCCTGTTTTGCTAGGCCAAGGAAAAAAGGTGCAGGCTGCTGTCTCTGACTAGAGCACACTTGTTATCTTCTCTGTACAGTAACTTATAAAACTTGCACTGGTATTTCAACACTTTTCTCTTTCTTTTTAGCTTTACTAGACATGCCAGGGAAAAGTTTGTTTTTGTTGTAATACCACCTGTAATGCCACATAACAGGCAATGAAACAGGCCAGCCTCTCTGACTCTCTTATAGATGTTGAGGTCATTCATAGTGAGGCTGTGTCGTTTTTTTTTTTTTTTTTTTTCCCATGTGTGCATAGCACTAACAGAGTGCCTAGCTTACAGTAGATGCTCAGTAAAAATTTACTAAAAGATTGCATTCATTCATTCATTTGTTTGTTTTTGAGACAGGGTCTCACCATGCAGCTCTAGCTGACTCACAAAGTAAACCAGTTTGGACTTCAATTCACAGAGATCTACCTGCCTCTTTCTCCCTAGTGCTGGGATTAAAGGCATGAGCCACCATTCCTGACAAATCTGCATTTTTAAAAACAATTCAAGCTTTTAAAAAAGAACAGTTGTGGCTGGAGAGATGGCTCAGAGGTTAGGAGCAGTGGCTGCTCTTCCAGAGGTTCTGAGTTCAATTCTCAACAACCACATGGTGGCTCACAACTATCTGTAGTGAGATCTGGTGCCCTGTATACATAATAAATAAAAATATTTAAAAAAAAATAAAAAGAACAGTTGCAAGAAGAAAACCGCCATGAGGATTAAAATCTCTAAAGATTTGATTTGACTGTCCTGACATTTAAGAGCTAATCTTGCCAGAAACTTAAAATTATTGCTTTATTTCAGAGACTACATTTTTATTAGCAAATCTGTGAAGGAATGGATGACTGTCTGTTGCTCATACTACTTAGTCACTTCTTTATTTAACTGTTTGGAAAATATCTGATCAGTGGTTTTCTTAACCTGAGGAAGGATGAAAACACCTAGAATGGTTCAAAACTAAACCTATTCTTTTTTTTTTTTAAGATTTATTTATTTGTGTATTATGTATGTGAATGCTTTATCTGCATGTCAGAAGAGGGCATTGGATCCCGTTATAGATGGTTGTGAGCCACCATGTAGGTGCTGGGAATTGAATTTAGGACGTCAGGAAGAAAAGCCAACGCTTATTCAATGAGCCATCTCCCTATCCCATTAAACCTGTTTTGAATCTCTTTCATTTTATCTCATTCTGTTTATCAGGGATTACTCTTTACATGTTGTTACATTCTTAGCTATACTTATTTTTCAAGGTCCTTGTATTCTCCTGGGCCAACTGTGTACTGTCTTTACCATGGCCATGAAAGTAGCAAAACTAATCTTTGTTAGTAACAGTACCAAGATTTATACCTGCTTATTATAAAAGGAATTGGTGTCTCAGAGGGTCAGGCCATGCAATACTGTAATTTTATTATTATGATAGCAGTCAAAAATATGTTGAATGTGAGTTAAAATGAGTCATTCAAAAATGCTTAATCTTTTCTCTGAAAATGATAGGTTTATATTTTTAATGATTTTGAAAATATTTTTAATTTTGTTACTGAAGGTTTTCCTATCATCCTTTTATCTCCAAGTATATATTTTCCAAAGAACTGTGTTTTAGTCTCTGATATGGGTAAGAAAATATTATCATAAGCGTTTAAATGTGGAATCCATTTTTCTTGGAAGAATTAAATATACATTTTGTATTACATCTTACCGTAAGGTAGTAATTATTTACTTGTTCCCCCATGTTGCCTTTATTCAAAGGGATGAATGAAATACACATTCAGAAGCTTTTCTCATTCTCTTGAGCAACACAAAGTGAAAAAGTAATAATAATGCTGCAGAAGGTGTAACAGCTTTTTCCTGTAATACACAGGTAACTCTACTCCTAACAGTATTTGGTGAAGATGATCAGTCTCAGGATGTTGTAAGATTGCGTCAAGATGTAAATGATTATAACCGGAGATTCTCAGGGCAGCCTAGATCTGTAAGTAATGGTATAGCAGGTGCAAAGTCAGAGAGAGCTTTGATACTTCTTTTTGTAAAATCAGATTTACAACCAGCTCTATATAAAATCTTATGTGTTTTGGACCAAGTTTTAACCACCATTATCAGTCACTGAGTTATAGTTTTCCCTGGGGCCACAGTTTGGTTTTTTTTTTAGTTTTTGAGACAGAGTCTCATTATGTAGCTCTGGCTTCTCTGGAATTTGATATATAACTAGTCTGACCTTGAAATCACACAAGCCTACTTGCCTCTACCTCCCAAGTACTGGGATTAAAGGCATGGACTACCATGCTCAGTTTCTTTCCTGTTTTTGAGCTAGCATTAACTGCCCCCCCCCAAAAAAAACCCCAGTTTTATTTATGTATGTGTGCTTGCATGTGTGTATGTGTACCACATGCATGTAGGTGTCCATGGAGGCCTAAAGAGGGCATGAGTTTCTCTGGAATTTGAATGGTGATTATGAACCACCCAGTGTGGATGTTGGAAACTGAACGTAGGTTCTATAAAGTAGTAGCAGGTGCTCCTTACCTCTGAGCCATCTCTCTAACTCCAGGTTATTTTATTTATTTTATACATACACATACTCTAGGGATACCTCTGCCCTGCATATATGTGTGCACAGACTTTCCTTTGCTATCTGTTGGGGCAGACATGTAATCCCAGGTATTTGGGAGGCTGAGGCAAGATGACCACAAATTCAAGGTGAGCCTTAGCAACTTGATGAAATGCTCTCTGAATAAAAAGTAAGAGATACAGGGATATAACTCAGAGTAGAACACTTACCTACCAAGGCCCTGGGTTCAATCCCTAGTTTTATAGGACTGTACATAGTCTTTCCTTTTATTATTTATTTATTATTATTAAGGCCTTATATGTACAGCATGTCTTTAGTTCTTAATAATTCTTCTGGGTAATTAAATACTTAATTATTGTCAAATTATCTCTAGTGTGTTAGAAAGTTGTAACCTAAGGTCACCTCATCTGGTAATTGATTGCTTTTGAATCCAACCCAGGTATATTTTGATAGTACATCTGGCACTTGGGGACAAATCTCGGACTATAAGTGTGTATAATATATATATATATATATATATGTATGTATGTATGTATATATAAGACAGGGTCACATTCTTTAGCCAAGGCTGGCACTGAGCTACTGTTGATCTTCCTGCTTTCCAGCCTCCTGGTGCTAGATATTGCAGGTGTGAGCCTTAACCCTAACCATTCCTGCCCTGTGGTTTCTTGGTTTATTTTGTTCTATCAGATTATTGATAACTTGAGTTTTGTATGACTTTAGGCTTAGGACTACTTATATGAAATGCTTGAGACCAGAGTTTTCAGATTCAGAGTATAGATTTTACAAATAGAGGCTCCAGGGGGCTGGAGAAATAGCTCAGAGATTAAGAGCACTGACTGTTCTAGAGGTCCTGAGTTCAATTTCTAGCAACCACATGGTGGCTCACAACCATCTATATTGACATCTGGTACCCTCTTCTGTATACTGTATACATAATAAATAAATCTTAAAAAAAAAAACAAATAGAGGCTCCAATATCTGAAAATCATGTTTGACATGTTCTGAAATCCAAAATGTTTTAGATTTCAGAGTTTTAGACTTTAGAGCCTTTTATGTTTCAGAACACTTCAAAGTTATGTAGCATTTGAAGTATAAGACTTTTAGATAATGTGTGCTCAATCTACATCTCACATTTTAAGCATTTTATACTACTTTTCATTTATAATAAAACCTGTTTCATAAGAATCTACTAACTAAACTATTTTTAAATAAAATGCATAATTGGAAAGTCTGGTATCAAGTGTGTGAAACATCTTAATCTTAGCTGAATTTGTACATTGTACAAAAATTATATTACTTTTTAATTTGGTATATTAGATGTTAAATTGTAGTACTTGTTTTTCCTTCTTCAGATTATGGAAAGAATCATGGATCTCCCCACCTTGCTGAGACATGCGTTCAGGGAAGTGTTTTCAGTTGGGGGTCTCTTCTGGATGTTCCGAATTAGGATAATGCTTTGTTTAATGGGAGCTTTTTTCTATCTAATATCACCTCTAGATTTTGTACCTGAAGCCTTGTTTGGAATTCTGGGCTTTCTAGATGACTTCTTTGTTATCTTTTTGCTGCTTATCTACATCTCTATTATGTATAGAGAAGTGATAACTCAAAGACTAACTAGATGAAAAAATTAGCTTCCTAGAATATCCGAGTTTATATATATAGAAAGAGCAAACAAAAAGATTCATGGCAGTTTCACCCAAATATTATTTTACAAGCATAAAACATTTGTTTATCATTTGACAAATGCTTAACAATATACAACTGGAATTTTACATACTACAGGTTCTAATGTTAAGATCAGATTCATAGTGATCTACAGTTTTATCTCAATTCTATGTTGTCTGTAAAAAGTATGACACCAATTGAAAAAGGGATACTTTGTTGTTGTTTTTCTCCAAATTACTTAGCGTGATTAGATACATAGTCCAATATTGCTGAATGTATAAGCCATCATTCTCAGTGAGTACTCATACAATAATAGAGAAATTTGAAACTTATCTAACTAAATATTTTTGTTAAAGTCAAATATTGTATGATACTAGAGTAAAGCCAGTGTCTCAGTGTTAGTTAAGCTTTGTGGGTTTGGAGCAGTTTTTTCATCTTTGTCTAATTCTTTGTAATCAACTGAACATGAAAGAAACTTGAACTTCATGATTTGACTCTCTTTTCAGCCTGTGGAACACTTTAATCAGTAGGAGAATTAACGAAGTGAAAAACATGCATATCCTGGAGGCACTTTTGGTATTCAGTTATGACATTTAACCAAGAGTCTGGTCTTTTTATAGAAACAAAAACTTGTAGCCAGTTGTGGTGGCTTTATACTTGTGATTTCTACACTCAGGAAGCTGGGGTAGGAGACTGTCACAAGTTCAAGTTCTGCCTAGGCCCTATAATGAGTTCCAGGTCAGCTTGAACTTTAGAATAACAACCTGCTCAAACCAAGGGCAGGACAGTGGGTAAAAGATGCTTGCTGCCAAGCTGTCACCAGGCTTGAACCCTGTGTGTCACATAGTAGAAGGAGCGAACAAGTTCTGCCAGTTGTCCTTTGACCTTCACATGTGCACTATGACCCGTGTGTGTGCAGACACACCAAGTAAATAAAATGCAGTTAAAAAGAAAACGTAAATACAGCTTGTAAAGGGAAATAATTTTGTTTTAGGAACCTAAGTAATATTGCAAACACATAGTAGTTTGACACATTTTTGAGAAAACAGGATCTTCACTTCTATTGGTGTTAGTCAGGATCTTCGGGATGGTACTAAGAACAGTGTTTATATTTTACAATGTATAAGTTAATTCTTGCAGCAAAATGAAGATATTTGATTACTTGTCTGTTGCCCTGAAAAATGCAAATACTATCTTGTAGGTGACAGTATTTGGCAGATTCATCATGTCTTGGTCAGAATGTGGAAGCATGTATGAGATGATTATTTAGTGAGGCTCACTTGTTCTTTGATGGCCGTGACACAGAATGTAAGGCCCATGATTCTCTGTTTCAGAAAAGTGAGTATTGTGTGAGATCTTCACTCCAGCTGACAGTGCTTACTGGTTAACAGCTGGACAGGATAGTGTGAGAGGATGCCCAGAGATCCTTTGTCATCTGAAATTACCATTGTCATCTTTGCCAGCATCAGTATGTATATTTTGGGACAGGAAATAAAGCTAAAATTCCCATATTAATTTAGATTAGCTCTCAAATAATGAGATTCTGAATAAAATGTCAATTTATGTTTCCTAGTTTAGATTTAACAGAGCTGTTGTCTGCCATTAAAAACAAAATACCAAAAAATAGCACTTAGATTTAACATGATCAATGCAATTTCTTATTATTTTTCTCTTATCCTTAGGAAAATTTGTAAGCAAGGTAGAGGGTATTGTCAGCTTCTTGTTTCAGAGATGAAACCTTCATCCTGTGGATGAAAAACTTTTGTTTTATTTCCTAACATGGAACTAGTGATATTTAGGCAGACAGGAAAATTAGTCTCAGGAGAAGCAGGAGGGAACTGGAATTCTTCAGAAGTCAGGTCTTCATGACACGCTATTCCTTCACTGCAACAGTTTTGGTGCTTCTGAGCAGAAAGCTCTAGAAGAAAGATTCATCAAAGGTCTTATCAATTTTGAGTGTATACTTCTAAATCAAGCAAGAGTAGCATTCAGCATAGAAAAATGTGGCCGTTCGTCACTAACTTGAAAAGTTATTGAGTAGTAGGAGATTGTTACCAGACTGGAAAAACATTTCCACTTTTTAAAAATTCAGTGTGGGCTACAGAAAGTGTGATTTTTCTGAAATGATTTCATGTGCTGGTGTTCTGCTCCAGATGTCAGTTCTGTAATATCTGGAGTTACTACTAATACCTGGAAAGAGATGTATTGTACAAAAGTTTGTAACATACAGAAGCACTGTGACTGAAGTCTCACTAAATCAAAAGGGAAACATACTGATATCTCAGAACCTTACACCTCCTCTTCTCTCATCTTTACTGATCATTAAATGGAGAATCAACTTGAGAAAGTGTTTAAGCAAATACAGTCAGTCAGTTTTAAACATCACAGTGATACTTCTGTACTCAGAGGTCGTGTAAAGCAACAGAACAGACGACATTTGAGCATCTCTGGGGAATGAGAAGGGAAGCCTAGGTTAACAGCTCACTAGAATAGGGGTTCAGCACCTGCCATTCTCAGTGTTCTACAGGACAGCAGGCTTTCAGATGCCTACCTCAGCCCGTGCAGATCAGAGGCTTCTTTCAAATTTTGTCAGTTGGAAAGTTTGTTCAGCATTTATTCTTTGGAATAAAAAATAGTATATCTAAAAATTTTAAGGTGTTATGTTTCTATTTCTTTGTTTACTTTAAAATTACAACTCTTCAAAAAAGACCACAGTCATAGTAGTGATTAAAACATTTTACATATAATATTTCACTCTTTACTATATTCTGTACATTGTACATGTTTTTGTACATATACATTCCTTTATAGATATATATCCAAAATAAAAAACACTGAAGTAATGGATCAGTGGTTAAGAACACTGGCTGCTCTTCTAGAGGACCCAGATTCAATTCCCAGCACCCACATGGTAACTCCAGCCTCTGGTATCTGACCCTCTTCTGGCCTATGTGGGTACACAGACATACATGCTGGGGAAACACCTGTACACACAAAAATAATAAAATATTTAACAAATAAAAAAATTTTTAAAAATACAAGGGCTGCCTAGAGAAGAAGGGGGTATAAGTTAAAAATCTTGTAATGCTTGCCAGACAACAGTAGTATTTGTCTTTGTCTTTTCCTTCCAGCATATAGCTACTCCATAGGCATCAAATTTTTTCTGTTTTTTTTTTTTTCAAGAACATTTTTTCTTGAGTGGAAAAATGTTATTCATTATCTGAAACATCTCATTTTGTGAGACAAGGTCTCTCTGTCTTAAAACCAGGATGGCTTTGAACTCAGCTGCCTCAGCCTCTTCTCCTAAGTGCTAATATTAAAAGCATATACCACCACACCTGGCTTGAAACATCTCTTATATTGATAAAACACTCAAAATCTTCTTCCAGATATTTGGTAAAACACAATCTTTCCTTGTTATCTTCAGCCTCTGGCATCTAGTAACCATTTTACAGTGGTTCTCTTTGTCACTAGTGACCATCCAGTAGCTCATCACAGTATTTTAGTTTTTGTTGTCTTTAAACATTTATTCTGTGTGTGTGGAGGTCATAGGACAACTTGGGTGAGTTAATTCTCCCCTCCACCAGAGAAGTCCTGGGATTGAACTCCGGTTGTGGGGCCTGACAGCAAGTACTCTTATTTGCCAGGCTATCTTATTGGCGCTTTGTGTTTGGAGAGTCTCATTTATCACAGGCCAGTCCTGAACTCCTATGAGGACAAGGATAATCTTAAAAAGCCTTTCTTCCTGCCTTTACTGAGTGGTACAATCACAAGAGTGGACACCGTGTCTAGTTTATGGTTTGCTGGGGATTGACCTCAGGGCCTCACTGCATGTTAGGTAAGCACACTCACCTGAGCTGTATCCCTAGACCTTGTTTAGGTATACTTTTGTGTGTGTGTGTGTGTGTGTGTGTGTGTGTGTGTACACACCATCGTGCTCCCAGAGATCAGAGAAAAACTTGCAGGAGTTGGTTCTGTCTTTCTACCGTGTGAGTTCCAGGGATTGAACTCAGGCCATCATGCTGGGCAGCAAGTGTCCATATTGTATATATATGCCATCTTGCCAGCTCTGTTTGAATTTTTTTTTCCTTTTAAAGACAGGGCCTCAATGCATAGCCCTGGCTATGATTTTACAGGGAAATGCCTACTCCTGCCTCCTGAGTGCTGGAATCAAAGGTATGCGTCACAACACCTAGCCTCTGTTCATGTATTCTTAAAAGCAACCTGTTTTTTTTCTCCTTTAAGAAAAAGTATTTAATTTGGCAATCTGTTAATTCTGGATGCAAAGGTTGAAGTTAACTCAATACCCCTATGTCTCTCAGATAGGGTCTCACCATGAAGCCCTGTTAGCTTAAGTAAACTAGGCTGGTCTCAAACTCATGGTGACCTTTCTGGGCTTGCAGGGGTGAACCACTGTGCCCAGTTCTTAAACAGTATCTCTTTAGAATTGGCCTTGGCTGACTACTCATTCCTCAGGCTAACACACATCTTGCATTCAGGTTTTGCTGACCTGATTTCAGTTTGTCTTTTCTATTCAGAAAGTCTCTTCTCTCCTGGCTAACTCAACCTTGAGAACAGTTTAATCTTTAAAATGAAGCCTTTAAAGACAATTGTTGATGTATATACAACATCAGACATAATAAAAGATTCTGTGTATAATTTACCCAGTTTCAACCAGTGGTAGCAGCTTATAAAACAGTACAGTACAGGAATTGGTATTAACAATTATCCTCTATTGCAAAATGAGACAATGAGTGTACCATGAGGAAACACTGCATCTAGTTCAGGTTTGGTGGTACAAATCCCATCCTGGAGGTAGAGGCAGGAGGATCATCGCAAGTTTGAGGCCAGCCCGGACTATAGAGACCTTGCCTCAAAATACAAACTAATTATAGTGCAGGCTTTATTTTTTGAGACTATGGGACTATATTCTCTCTGTCTCTCTTTGTCTCTCCCTCCCTTCCTCCCTCTCTTCCATTTTGAGAAATAATCTTTTGTCTTCCTGGCCTCAAGCTCACCATGTAGGTTAGGTGGCTTTGGATAGCTGATTCTCTTGTCTCCAGCTCCTAAGAGCTGGGATTTCAGGTCTGTACCATCACTTTTGGCTTTCTCAAGAGTAATCTTTTAAAGGCTATATAATAGCATGATATAGTAAAGAATTAAGGAACAGATGGAGGAAAAAAATGTGTCTATGCTATTGCATGCATGCATGCTACTGCACTTGGGATCAGAGGACAATTTACAACAGCCATTTCTCTCCTACAGTGTGGGACCTGGAGACGGAATTAAGTCATTGACAACTGTCTTTAACTTGCTGAGACCTCTTGCTGGCTCCAACAGATGTTTTAAGGTTACTGACATCTAATAATTTGAACTTTAATTAGTGTATTTATTGTGCTTGGAATCAAACCTAGGGTTGCTGGGCACGTGGCTCGCCATGATCGTATAATGGAATCAAACCTAGGGCCTTGTCTGTACTAGGCTAGCATTGAACTACATTCCTAAACCAATTAGTTTAAAAACACAAAGGGGGAAAATAGCTGATGTTCAGAAAAGTAGTAACCTTTCACAGCTGCACCCCAGAAAGAATAGGGGTTATGCTAGGCTCTGCAAATGTGTATCAACAACTATTTGTAATCTACTAACACTAAATTGTCAGTCAAGAGTCTGGCTATCTTATCAGTGGCCAGTTTAAAATGCTGGGCTGACTGACCTTTTTCATTTTCCTTATTTTTCATGGTACAGTGATGGAGCTGAAGGCCTAGTTGGCCTGTGCAGTTAGGAAGTACTACACTGACATCTGACATGTAGCAGCTTTTGTTTATATGGTTTGGAATGCATGCCAGGATCATTTAGTAGGCAAAATGTCTACCTACAATAACTGATAAAACATGCATTATTAAAGTGTATTTCAAGTACATTATTTTTATTTTATTTATTTATATTCTTCAAATATTTCCTTTTTTATTTTTTTGAGACAAGGCTTCTCTGTATATCCCTGGCTGTGCTCTATATATCAGTCTGGCCTCAAACTCAGAGATTCATTTGCCTCTGCTTCCAAGTGCTGGGATTAAAGGTGTGCATCACCATGGCCCAGCATAATTTTATACATGTAAAAACATTTTGAGACAGCTTCTTACTATGTAGACTGGCCTCAGTCTCACAGTCTCTTTGCTTTATAGGCCTTTATAGTGACCACCACCAGCACTACTGATTAAAATTTAGTTTTTTTAAGTCAGGAAGTTCTTGACCTCTCAGGTTGTTACAGTTAGATAACTCTTGTTCTTATTTATTCTCTTTCCCTTAAATGACCAGACATTACAGCCAAGGTTTAACCTTTGATATTTATTGAAAAGTCAATAAAGAGACCAAATGAGCATATAAACATTTATTGTTCCTTCAAGAAAAGTGCAGGCTTGCACTTTTGTATAACCTTTGTTTAATAAAAAGCTTTTTTACTTACTACAATAAACACCAAAAATTGTATGAACTCTGTTATCACTGGAGCCTTGGTCTGGGCTCACCTCAGCTCCCTATCCCTTTCATTTTAGCGCCCCCCCCCACACACACACAGAAGAAAAACTGAAATGAGCCATACAGAGCACAGTAGATTAAAAGATAGGTGCTTTATTACAGAGTACTTTTTACAGAGTAGAGCACAGTCTCAAGAGGTTAAGATTGCATAATGGCCAAAGGGACCATTGTATTGATCTATATTTCAGGTAAGATATATTTCAGAAATGACAAAACAGTTTTTGGAGGGTCTTTGTCTTGTGTAGGTGGTAGACAGGCCAGTCTAGTTTGACTCTTACATGACATCAGTGTTACATCTTCATTCATCAGAAAGCCAAGTACTGTACAGCTATTTAAGATGTAAAGCTCCTGGAGCCAGGTTGATTTAATTATGTATTAATAAGCTTACAGGGAGACCAGCATGTCACCTCTCCTCTCAGGGCCAAAGACAGGACTCAGGTCCCATTCTTCTGGCCAGCAATGACCTTGTAGATCCACTCTTTGGTTCTTAGCCTATTTGCTATTAAGGGAAGTGTCCAGCCCCAGCTTTATCAAGCCTGTTAGTATCTAGCCATATGGTACCATCAATGAGTTATAACAAACTGGCCATCACCCTATTAATTGCATCTTTCCTCCAACCACTCTTGACTATAGTTTCATCTGTATATTTTTGAAACATGTAATTTTTTCTGACTTCAGTAGTATGTGTAGGAATCATCCATTGTGGATTCTGGCATTTTTATTTATGAGTCTCATAATTCTGGCTGGTCTTGAACTTGATAGCTAAGGATGACCTTGAACTTTTGATCCTCCTGTCTTTTAACTCCTGAGTCCTAGGATTCCCAGTATGTGTCATCATGCCCAGTTTAAGTGCATGCAAGGTAAGCACTACCAACTTAGCTACTTGGCCAGCACATAGCTTCATTATTTTGATTGCTACTGACTGTGGACAATGCCATTTTTATTCATTGAACTGTTAATGAACATTTGGTTTATTTTCACCAACCTTTTCAAAATGTTGGGACCTGGATGTGATGGCACAGTCCTTTAGTTGTGGGGCAGAGGTGGGTCTCTCTTGAGTTCAAGGCTGGTAGCCTGGTCTATATGACAAGTTCCAGTTCAGAGCCAGGGTTACAAAGTAAGCTGTCTCAAAAAAAAAAAAAAAAAAAAAAATTGGAATGTCATCTTAAAAAGTACAAAATGGGCCTGGAGATGTAACTCCACAGTTAAAGTGGTTCCCTGGAACCCATAAAGCCTTGGGTAGAACCCGTAGCACCACAAATTGGTGAGATTCTAGGTGTGATCCCAGCACACAGGAAGTAGAGGAAAGCAGATTAAAAATTCATGGTCACCCTTGGCTATACATCAGATCTGGGGCTAGCATGGGGTATGTGAGACTCTGGAAGAAAAAAAAGTGAAAATGTTTCCCTGCCTTAACCACTGATAAATAACAACTGTTACTCTAGCCTCAGGAAATGATAAGAAATGACAAATAAAAGGCAGGTAAAACAGTCAAAGAGTATGTTTTTAAAAAGTGAAAGTTATTTTTCTGTTACATCAATACATTTGCAGATAATGTAAAAATTTAGGGCGGAAGAATTGACAAAGAAAATTATAATGTGTTTTAAGTCAACAGATTTATTTTTAAAGTTATATTCAATTTATCATATATATGAGCTTACCATTCTGAAATGGGAAGTTAAGTATTATGTCCAACAAAATAAAAGTATATATTTCATTTTCAAGTTACAAACAATAAGACAGACAAAAGAGAATGAACGAGAGGAAAATCCAGTTATAAAACAATGTGACTGGCTTTACACTGAATCAATAACTATAAAACAAACACTCTATAGTGATCTTTGTACACTTCCTTAGTGGCTTGTAATCTTAAGCACAGAACCAGTGGTAAAGGAAGAGTCCCTTCTTGGGGTTCTTAGTCTTATTAACACAAAAATTAAAGAATGTACTCAAATGTAGCTCCAGGAAAATTTTCTTAGAGGTTAAAAGAAAACAGCCAGGGCAGGCAAGCTGTCGAGCTCAGCAGCTGCCTGAAGAACAGAGAAGCTATGCCATTTAAGCTACCATGGAAGTCAAGCATGGTGGACAAGGCACATGTTGGGGAGAGAGGCTTTAGAGATAAGGAAGCCCCAAATATTGGGGAAATCCCAAGTACTAAGGAAAGCATGTTTAGAGAGGAGAGAAAGAAGAAAAGTACATAGACTGATGAAGTTGCATGGATACAGTCAAGAACTCTACAGCACTGTTGGCAGGCAGGGCTTGTACAGAATCTTGTTCCACCTATTTCCTTATCATGTCTGAAGGTGACACTGTCCTTCTAGGTGTAGGCTGTTGGCCAGATGATTAACTGGTCTGGCCCAGCTGGATGGTTAGGTTTTCACCAAGACTTGAGACAGTAGGTATTCTTCGCATTACAAAGTTTTTTCTTAATGGGCCTTTACTGCAAACTAACACCACTTTTAACTTTCTTCCAACATCCTGAGCCCTACAACCTGCCCCCAGCTTAAGTTGCTCCTTCCCCTCCCAAGTTTCTTTGTGAGTAGTTCTTTTGCTTTTGCATTACATACATACAAATATCTAATGTTAAAGCCAGTTGTTTAATTTAGAAGCATGCTCAAACCCCACCCAGTTCTCAAAAGCCTCTCACTAAGCCATAGTGCTCTGGACTGTATTTTGAATCCTGCCACTCTTAGTGCCTCTGCTTCCACCTTCACCCAAGCGACCACCTCTTTACTCACCAGCAACAGCCTCTTACTTGGTTTATTTCTGATCTGTTGCCCTTCCCCAGATCTTAAAATAGGTAGAATTAACTTGTAAAGTATTGGTTAGTGCTTGAAGCGGCTCAGTGGCCTTCCAATGAACTTGGGCAGACTTGAGTCTTTACTTCATGCCCCTCTCCTACTGCACTCCCCCTCCACAGCCCTCACCTTTTCTTCTGGCTGGACTTCCAAACCCAAGCTGGTGCCTCTTGTGAGATTATGCTCTTGTACACTGTAAATATTTGTCACTCTTATTGGCTTAATAAAATGCTGATTGGCCAGACGCAGACAGCAAGTATGATTGGGGCTATCAGATTCAGAAAAATTTGGGGAGAAAAAGATGCCAGGAGATGAAAAGGAAAGAAGACAAGAATGCTGCTCTGAGAAAAGGTACCAAGCCTCTTGGCTAAGAATGGATAAAAATCATGGGTTAGTTTTAAGAGTTACCAAGTAATATGTCTGAGCTGTAGACCAATCAGCTTGTAATTAATATAAGCCTCTGTCTGTTATTTGGGAAATGGCTGTGGAACTAGTGGGGCAGGACACAGAAACCTGATGACTACAGGTGCCTTAATACATACTCCCAGTGCCTGGAATGCTTCTCCTGACTTTCATTTATCCCATCCTCTAGGGTTTCCAATTCATAGTTTGTTCCTTGCATAGGATACTTACTCTAATCCAAGCAGCGAGGGACTTTTCTCTTAATCACTCTTATTCAGGCATCTGAGTATAATTTACATTTTATTTCATCTTCCCCTCTGTAGAATATAAGCTCTATGAAGCTGGGTGGTACACTCACTAATAGTTTTAGACATAACATGCTAAGTCTACTTAGGTGCACAATATATAAAAGTAAGTGAAAAAGAGAAATGATCACTTCCTAAATTACCTACTTCGTATCTCAGATTCCCAGAGACCAGTCTCAGCCTCTAAATTACTTTCACTCCCATCTCAACAATATACAAGAATTTGTTTTTATAGATTGGTTGACAGTGTACCCCCTGGTTGGCTAGAACTCACTAAGACCAGGTTGTCCTCAAACTCACAGCACGATTCTTGCTTTTCCTTTGTGAAGACTCTGATTCCAGTGTAATATCAAGCCTGACCTTGCAGAATGTTTGAAACTGCATTAACCTTCTACTTAAAAGCTGGTTGTGGAAGACAGGAGGTTGTTTAGTAGTACAGTCATGTCAGCAATAAGTAAAGCCTATTCTCCATTTTAGAATGAAGTAGCTTATACCAGCCTACAAAACTCTTTAGGCTCTTATCTTCTAGCTTCCTCTCTAACCTCACCTACTTGTCCCCAGGCCACTGCACTCAGCAACTCTACACATACTTCTGCTTTTCTTTGAGCAGGCCAGAGGCACTAAGCCTCAGGAGTCTGCCTTCCTCATCCATTCGTCATACTACAAGGTTCAGAAGATGTCCTTATATAGTTAATTCACTAACTCTACATCTCTGTTCAGTAGTGACTTCTAGATGTCAGTCCTACCCACATCTTTGTTTCTTAATTTGCAGCCTCCTCACAGCACTTTTCCCATTTGTTTGCCTCCCTTTCCCTCCGTCACTATGGACTATTAGCTTCCTAGTAGTAAGGCAAACTAGTGTACCACCCATCCTCACTAACATAGCCTAAGCCCTTAGAGGTGCATAGCACATTTCCAACACATATTCATCAGACTAGCTGATGTGTGAAGAGTTTAAGGTAACTAAGTAAAATGATTCTGAGGGAGCCAATTTGCTAATCATGTCTTGATTATTGTTATCACAGTGACTAGAGCTAGAGATTACCTAGTCTCAATACCTTTCAAAATGTTAATAAACCACCCTTCTGGTGTTTCTAGTATAGAGCTACTGCACTGAAACTAATTTAGGTAGAGTTTCTAGGTCCATTTAATTCAACATTTTTCTAAATAATTTGTGACATACAGTCCTGCTGGGGTTAATGGTTTCAGTAAGATGCTGCTTTCAGCAGTGCCTCAGTTCAGATGAGTCACACAGACACTGTAGCATATAATTACTTACAGAGATAAGTACAGAATTTCACAGGAACCAAAAATATAGATGCCTTAGCTGGAGAAGGTAAATAAATCTTGGCAGAAAATAACACATGATACATATATCTTAAGGACAGGCAGGCTGGTCAGGAAATGGGCCTCCCAGGCCAAAGAAAACAGTCTATTTGAGCAGTTATGGAAGTTTGACAAGCAAGGGTATAATCATTTTATACCCTGTAAAGATTTGAATTGTCATTTGAATTGGTTTCATAAAATACTGATTGGACAAGTAGCTGGGTAGGAAGTTAAGTAGGAAACCCAAACTGAGTATGCTGGGAAGGAGAAGGGTGGAGTCAGGAGTCACCAGTGGGATGAAAAGGAAGCAAAATGGGAATGCTGTACTGAGAAAACGTTCCAAGCTACATAGCTAAACATAGCTAAGAATGAGGGATTAATTTAAGTGTAAGAGCTAATTAGTAATAAGCCTGAGCTACTGGCCAAGGATTTATAAGTAATATTAAAGCTCTGAGTCAATTATTTGGGAAACAGCTGCCAGGTATTTGGGAGTTGCTGGAAAGACAGAAATTTCCGCCTATAGGTAAAAGTTTTTTGGGCTGTATAGGCTACCATAAGCAATTTGGATTTTATCAGCATAGGGGTACCCACTGAAGTCTATAAGCTTTTAAGCAAGGTACTGGCAATGTCTCTATGGGGGACAGTGAAAAAGCTGGAAACTAGGACTGACAGAAAGTTACTGGATAGGAAACTGTGAGGACTTGACCAAGAATGGTGATGAGAGAATAGCCAAAAGCTGTTCTTTTTATTCCATAAGATTAGCCTAAGTCTTGAGTAAGGGGAAAAAAATCCTAGGAGCAAGCAAGATTGCTCAGCTGGCAAAACACTGGCACTAAGACTGATGATCTGAGTTTGATCCCTAAACCCACAGGGTGGAAGGAAAGAATTCACTTCCACAAGTTATCGTCTGGCCTACACAGATGTGCATTTTGCCTGTGTATATGGATGTTCATGACATGTGTGGCTGGCAGCCAATCCCCTGGAGTTACAGATGGTTGTCAACAGCCATGTGGGTGCTGGGAAATGAACCTGGGTCCTCTGCAAGATCAACGAATATTCTTAACCTCTGAAAGTCCTTTTTTTTTTTTTTTTTTTAAATCCCAGTGATACCAGGGTTTTGAGTCCAAGCAGTTGTTGAATACATTAGTTCATATACCTGGTAACTTGGAAGGCAAATGCGTGTATGCAAAAGTAAAGAGCTAGGACATCATGTGGGTTCAAGAATCAAAGTATTACAGAAATGATGGGCATTCAACAGATCCCTAAGGGAAGCAATATTTAAGGGGACAGATAATAGTCTACAAGGGACAATGTGTTCCAGACTCAAAACTACAGATGGGCAAGGATGTAAAAATCTCTCTCCAGCATGAAAAATAGCTGCAGCAGCAACAAAACAGAGGGAGCCATTGTGGGGCTAGAGAGAAACCTGGTACTAGGTAAATACCCAAGAACCCACAAAGATGACCCTAGCTAAGGCTCCAAGCATTAGTGGAGAGGGTGCCTGAATTGGCCTTCCCCTTTAATCAGATTGATGCCCACCCTGATTGTCATAGAACCTTCATCCAGCAACTGATGAAGCAGATGCAGAGATGCACAGCTAAGCACTGGGTCAAGCTCCAAGTCCAGTAAAGACAGGGAGGAGGGATTATATAAGCAAAGGGGGTCAAGAGACCATGATGAGAAAATCCAGAGACAGCTGACCTGAGTTATTGGGAGCTCACTGACTCTGAACTAACAGCTGGGGAACCTGCATGGGACTAAACTAGACCCTCTGAATATGGAAGACATTTGTGTAGTTTGGGCAGTAGGACCAGGATTTATCCCTAGTGCATGAACTGACTTTTTGGAGTCCATTCCCTGTAGAGATATATCTTGCTCAGCCTTGATAACTGGGAGAAGATAGGCCTCACCCTGGGAGTTCTTAACCTCTCTGAGGAATGGAAGGGGGAGATGCTGAATGATTGGCTGAGAAGGGGCGAAGGCGGGGGATCAGTGGTGGGTATATTTAAAAAAATAACTTCTAAATAAAAAAATATCAAAAGAGAAATCGCTGCAGCAGCTCCCAATTTTCAGCACAGCACACGACACGGCGGTAACAACGTTCAGAAGTGCTTCTGAAGGGATGCGTTTGTACAAGTGGACACAAATGTACAAATTACACCTCCGCGGCCTTTTTTTTTTTTTTTTTTTTTTTTGCATGTCACCAGGTTCTAGAGCTCTTTCACACGTTTCCTTTAGGATTCCGGACCCAACTCGCCGTTCATTACCAGTGGCGAGAGAAAACGAAGAGCAAATTAGCAAATACCGATCACACCAGCTTAAGCGTGGCTCTTAAACAAATGCCCTTACTTCCGGCCGAAGCGCAGCGGCCCGCCCACTTCCGCACCAGCGGCCACGCCACAAAGCCTCGCCCAGCCTCAGCCAATGGGAGGCTTCCTCGGCAACGTTACCTTCGGCTAAACAGAGACAACGCGCGAACTCCTCGCGAGAGGTGAGGTTGAAGCTGCCTCCGCCATCTTGAAGATGGGAGACGGGCGAACGCCGTGGTCTTTCTGCTAAAGCAAACACCACAACGGACAGGGTAGTGACCCCCCCAACAATGAGGTAATCGTCACTGTAACCGCCGACCAAAGCCACCGAAAGCAACGAGCGTGTCTACAGCCGAGCGCTGCGGCGGCGGACACCAAGAGCCCCTTCCTTTCACCTGCCTCCCGGGGCAGAAGGAAGGGTGGAGGGGCCGGAAGGATGGTGCAGTCTTGTTCCGCCTACGGCTGCAAGAACCGATACGATAAGGACAAGCCAGTCTCTTTCCACAAGTAGGTAACTGGCGGGTGGTTCCGCCACCGGGGCCAGGGGCGCGCGGGCCGCTGGAGGCGGAGCTCGCTCGGCGCGTGTCCGCGCGAGACCTGGAGAAGGCGGGGCGCCCTGGCCGGCGGGCTCCGGGCGGGGGAGGGGGTGGGGGGGGCGGGGACCTGTGGCTGCGCGTCTCCGCGGTGGGCTCGGCTCCGATCGTACCTTCCTTCCCCCGTGGAGGGGTTCCGGCGTGCGAGCGACGCCTAGAGGCCTCTCGCAATCGTCCCGATTCCGTCCCAAGCCGCACTGTGCAAAATGGTCCTCTGGGATAAACTTGCAATGGAAACACTCAGGAGGAAGCTGTTTAAAAGAGCTTGCTGCGGTCGGTAGCACGGCGATGAAGTGTTGACATGTGACCAGGATGCCAGGAGGATTTTAAGAGCCAGTTTCAAGGAACCATCCTTTAAGGATCTCGGGGTTATAGAGGAAGCTCTTGCTTGGTATTGCCAAGATGACCCCCAGTCTTTCAGCACATAGTAATAATAACGAGGAGAATAACATGCGTTTTATTCAGTTGTCTAGTAAAGGAACTAATACATCAGCCTTTCCCATCGTTGTCAGGGCTGGTTCGTATGCTAGGTACTACAAACATGAATCCCAGGGTGAAAAAATACTTTCTTGAAAGTGTAAGAAAGCTGCAGAATTAGCGTTACTAAAGATAATATTATTAACACTGATAATGGTCCACAAAATGATACTTTTAAGCAGCAAAATTTATTGTTATAAGACTACATTAGGTTTTTGAAAGAATTCCTGACTGCAGATAACTAAGAAATCAGATTCACTGGTAAATTATACAAGTTATCCATAGCAAAACAGTTTAAAAGCAAATCTCAAAATATTCTTTCAGAGTTTTTTGGGAGGTGCACTACTATTTGTGTTTAATAAATAACGTAGAAAGTGAGATTTGTATCCTGTTTTCTGTCTGGGAAGAGGATAGAGTATTTTGTAATACTACTTGGTTGAAATTTCATACACCTTCAAACTGTTGGAATAGATCAGGAAATGGTGACAAGAATATTCATTCAACTTGCCACCTCCCTTTCCTATGCTTCCATTAGGATGGCAGGGGGAAATCTTAAATTACAGAGAACAGTTAAAGATGACAACACATCAAAAATGATATTTCACCTCCTGGATATTGAAAAATAAAAGAAGGCCAGCATTCATCTTTTATCTGTTATCCAAAAGAACAGTGCATGGCAAAGATCTTGACAGACCTGGAATGATCAGTGCTCCTGGGCTGGAAGACTAGATACTGAAAAAAGATACTGTGCAAAGAATAAGCACTAACATGAAGATTGGGTCTTTGAGAAAATGCGGTGATCAGAGTCTGGCGTAGTGTGGTAGAATAATTATGGAGCATAAATTGAAACATTCTTCTTCAGCCTTTTTAGTCCCTTCTGCTTACCACCAAATCTTTGACATGGAAAAGCACAGTTCATCACCTAGGATGAGTTTGAGCAATAAAATATGTCCTTTATTTATTTATTATTTGCCTATAATTTAGGCAGAAAGGATTTAGTCCACTTATATTTATTGGACTGATTTAGAAAGAGCTAGAGGCATATCTCAGGATACAGACATTCGTACAACTTTTGTTTTTCTGTAAAACACAAAAGTGATAGTAAGGTATGAATGGAGTTGAGTATTATCTTTTTATTATTATTACCTTGAGCTGTTGGTATCTTCATTATGAAAAGGTAAGCCTTAATCAGTGAGATCAGTAACTAGAACTAATCTTCAGTCAGATTCTCCTTAGCACATTAACAACAGCAGGAGGTAATAAGCAGGAGAGTGTGGGTCTTTTATTTATTTTCTCAAAGTAAAGCTGGAGAACTGAATTGTGTCTTCTTAGGTTTCCTCTGACTCGTCCCAGTCTTTGTAAACAGTGGGAGGCAGCCGTTAGAAGGAAAAATTTCAAGCCCACTAAGTACAGCAGTATCTGTTCGGAGCACTTTACCCCAGACTGCTTTAAGAGGGAGTGTAACAACAAGTTACTGAAGGAGAACGCTGTGCCCACAATATTCCTCTGTATTGAGCCACATGACAAGGTAATTGGGGTTTTCATTGTTGGGCTGTTTTCTCTATTGCTTTCTTACTGGTTTTTTCTTCCTCCATTCTTCTCCCCTCGTATCTTTGTGTGAGGCGGGAGCTTACCTAGCCCAGGCTGACTCTGAGCCTTGTGTTGCTGAGGCTGAATTGGAACTCCCAATCCTCCTGCCTCTACCTTCCAAATTCTAGGATCATAAGAGCTGGTTTTTGGCTGTACTCTATAAGATTCATGAAACTAATGTGTTCATCGTAGAAATTTTGGAAAAAATCAGGGGAAGGTTAAGAAAACAAGTGTATTTAAAACCCATCATTTGACAGTAACCACTGTTGGGGCTCAGTGGCTCAGAGTGTGTATAACTCTTCTAGAGGACCTGAATTCAATTCCTAGTGCCCACATCAGGTGACTCACAGTTCTTAGAACTCCAGCTCCAGGAGACCTAATGTCTCTAGCCTCCTCGTATACTTCTACCTCACTCCCACTTTAGATACACACACAGACACACACATATATGCACATGATTAAAGATAAAGCTTTCTTTTTAAAGAAAAACAAGAACAACCACTACTAACACTAGTATACGTTTTTAAAAAATTCTGCGTATTAAATGTCTCACCCTAAAGAACTCAGTCTGGTTTTATAAGTTCAAGATAATTCTGTTTGTTTACATGTGGATAAGTTTTATTTTTTACTCCTAGTGATAGTTTATTTTCAAATTATTTTTCTCTTGTTTTAGGTGTTTAGTACATTCAACTAAACCACTTTATCTGTTTCACAAATCCCACTTTGACTTCAAATAGAAAAGCTGACTGACCTAGGACTGACTTAGGCCGCTGGTGGCACACACCTGCAACCCCGGGCACTGGGCAGAACAAGTGAAGAGGGCGCTCACAAGTTTGAAGCTAGCTTGGTATAAACACAGCAAGTGCCAGGCCAGCCTGAATTAGGCAGTAAGACCCCCCTCCAAAACAAACAAAATCTGATGCCAGGCAAGGTTGCATACCACTTGTTGTCCTAGAACTGGGGAGGTAGAGGCAGGAGGATCTCAGGTGTGAGTCCAGCCTAGGCTCCACAGCAAGACCTCGTTTTTTAAAAATCCCTAAACAAGCCAAAACTGAATGTTGAGGTTTTTAGTATGAAAGATAGTTTTAGTGATAAAAAGTTTTGCCTTCAAGTTCTAGAGCCCTGGATTCCATGCCAATATTGTAAAAACTACCTCCAAGATAACCTATTTTCTCATTTTGAAGTTTTCCTAGATCATGGAGTGACAAAAAAGTCTAACTTAAGAATCTACAGATATTTTGAGGCCATTGTTTAGTTAGTAAACCCACATATCCTTGTGTCTTGCCATTTTAGAAGGAAGATCTGGAACCCCAAGAACAGCTTCCCTCTCCTCCTTCACCCCCCACCTCCAAGGTCGACGCTGCTATCGGGTTGCTAATGCCTCCTCTGCAGACCCCGGATAATCTCTCAGTGTTCTGTGACCACAATTACACTGTGGAGGACACAATGCACCAGAGGAAGAGGATTCACCAGCTGGAGCAGCAGGTTGAAAAGCTCCGAAAGAAACTCAAGACTGCCCAGCAACGGTGCCGAAGGCAGGAGAGGCAGCTGGAAAAGCTAAAGGAGGTTGTCCACTTCCAGAGAGAGAAAGATGATGCCTCAGAAAGAGGCTATGTGATTCTCCCAAATGACTACTTTGAAATTGTTGAAGTACCAGCGTGAAAAAATGAGATGTATTAGTGGGCAAGGACTACGTGCTCTCTTCAGCCTACGTAAAGGAGGTCATTTGAAAAAACAGCACTTGATTACTTATATAAAGAAATCAGAATATTTTTTTAAAATAAATTAGTTATATACTGTAATATTGTAATTTTTTGTTTGTAATTTCAGAGTTTTTACATTTTAACAAAATATTTAAAAAAAATCCTTACACCACCAGTATAATGTTGTATATTAGTTTCAAGATGGTGGATTGTTTTTCATTTGAGTATTTATAGAAATAATGTAAAAATGAAAAGTAGAGAGGATAATGGTACAGTAAAGATGATGATTTAAGTTTGAAAGTTAAAATTAATGTCCTTTATTGAGAGAACTTATTTAAATCAAAAGTATAAGTGAGATCATAGGACAGCCTCTCGGAGTACAGAGATGTACATACACATTTGTATTTATAGTCAGAGCTTCATTTATTTTTCTCAATCACTTGTCACAAATGAACTGTTGGGTCACTATTTGAGGAATACTATTTTGCTTCAGAAGAGAAGAGTCATTCCATATTCAATCAATAACTTCATAAAGTAGATTTTCAAAAGTAGTTCCTTTTTGTTGAGAGCTTTATAAAATTGGAAGTATGTCCTGGGATTGGAGGCTTCAAAGTGCGGTATTGTTACCAGTGAAGTGAGGTGGTCCCAAGTGAAGGTGCTTATTATGCAGTCATGGCTGCGTGGCAGAGTTTAACCCCAGCACTCCTGTGAGGGTGGAAGGAGAGAGCCTATTTTTAGACCTCCACATGTGTACTGTGGTTTGTGTTCACACTTCCCAAAAAAATAAAATTGGGACCTGGTTCCTTACATGCTGTCCTTATCTCCTACCTAACTAAAAGCATCTAATTCTACAGCTGTGCTCATCTGCATTCAAACGTCTAACATTGTTTGAGTAGAGTTTGGTTTGTATCAGAATATGGTAATTTTTTTTCTTACCTGTTAGATTTTGGTCAAGCCATTGCATAGAAATTTCACTTAGGTTGGAGATTATATATCTAATTTATTTCAAGTGACTTATGTTCAAAAGTAATGTGCTGTGTTTATGTTCCAAGTATTGAGACTTAAATATTGCGGTTTCTGTTCACACTGTGGATTGTGTTCTGACTTTGTGAGAAAGCTTACATACATTTGAAATGAAAATATGTTCTGAGTAGACAAATACTGATAAAAAGAATTCTCTATTTAGGTTTAGGAGAACCATATTTTCTATTTCAGAGTACACTGTAGTTGAGGAGTAGCAGACCTTTTAAGACAGTATTAAAGATATGCTATTCAAGTATTTTTTGTGGATCTGCTGTTTCTTTCTAATTACTGCCATGCTGAAAATAAGTAGCGCTTTTAATTTATGAAATTTTGATAGTCTTCTGAATGTCTCTTTTTTGGTGCTGGAGATTAAACATGCTCTTGAACAGGCTAGGCAAACACCCTATCCCCAAGCTATATCCCAATTTCTATTCTCTCCTCCTCCTCATTCTTACTCTTAATAAACAAGGTCTCAGTATGTAGCTCTGGCTATCCTGAAACTCACTATGTAGACCAGGCTGGCTTTGAACTTACAGAGAGCTATTTGCCTCTGTTTCCCTGGTTCTGGGATTTAAGAAGTACCACCAAACTTCGCCTTCTATTATTAAGTTTTTTAAACTTTTTTAAAATTTATTTTTATTTATTTGCCTTGGTGTTTGCCTGGAAGTGGACCTACAGACATTTGTGAGCTGCCATGTGGGTGCTGGGAAGAGCAGTCAGTGCTCTTAACCACTGAGCTGAGCCATGTCTCCAGCCCCCTAATTTTTTAATATTATGGCTGGAGAGATGGCTCAGTAGTTAAGAACACTTAGAATTCTTTCTGAAGCCCTGAGTTTAGTTCCCAGTAACCACATGGCAGTCCACAGCCTCCTGTAACTGGTTCCTGTTGATTTTTCTGGCCTCGCTGTCCAGACCAAGTTGATCTCATAGTTGCAGAGGTTTGCGTGCCTCAGCCTCCCAAGTGCTAGAATTAGAGGCATTTTTATCACACTACCATGTCGGATTGACCCACAGATTTCTCCACCCCCACCCCTTGTTTGAAACAGTTTGACTTTGTATCTCTGGTTTTAAATTATATACCTTGACTGTCATTGACCTCAGTAGCAATCCTGTCTCAACTTGCCAAATGTTGGGGTTACAATGGTATCTCTATGCTCTATGTGGATCAGTAGTATGAAATGATTGGATTATTGACCTGGTATATTAACTTTGTTTATAAACTAAGGGATGGAAGCATCTTCACTGGGTACTCATAGAATCCAACTTTGTGGTAAACAAAAGTAAGCTCTTACAACAAGTAATAATAACAAAAAAGCCCAATTTGAGTGACTGCAGCCTAGGAACGTAGATTTAGATTTCTCCAAATACCATTAACAGTAAGGTAGCAATCTTCATGAACTTTGTAGCAACAGAACAAAGAAAACCATAAATCAAGACACTTTTCACATGCTTTGGGCGCATCGGATAGGTGGGTTAGAGCAAGAACTGAGAACTTGGCTTGCTGTGATTTGAAAGAAAATGCCCACCAAAGGGAGTGGCACTATTAGGAGGTGTGGGCTTGCTGGAGGAAATGTGTCACCATGGGACATGCTTTTAGGTCTCTTTTGCTTAAGCTTCCCTCAGTATGACTATCAGTTGACTTTCTGTTGCCTGCAAGCTGTAGCACTCAGCCACTGAGTCTGCCTGCATACCACCAGTGCTCCCTGTCATGGCGTTAATGGACTGCACCTCTGAAGCGAGCCATCCCAAATAAATGTTTTTGTTGTTATTGTTGTTGTTTTGTTTTGATTTTCTAAAACAAGAATTGCTATGGTCATGGTGTCTCTTCACAGCAATAAAAACCCAAACTAAGAAGTTGGTACCAGGGACTGGGCTATTGCTGTGATGGCCCTGACCATGCTTTTGAGTAATAGGGACTTTGATACTTTGGGTTAGAAAAGCAGTGGAATGTTTTAAGCACTGCTTAATGGGAGCATAATAGTAGGAGCATGTTGACAGTGGTGCTAATAATGATTTGAAATGTCAGGAGTTGGCTCAAGAGGTTTCAGAGAATTGTAATATGTTGCCTAGAAATCATTTTAGTAAGAGAGTGGCTGGCTGCCTGTGCCCTTGTCCGAAGTCTGCCTGAGGCTAAAATGAACAGTTTTGGATTAATTCTGTTGGCAGAGGAAATCTCAAAACAGCCTAATATAGGTTCTGTCATGTGGATATTAGTGGTAACTAATGAAGATTTAAAAGGAAAAGGAACACGCTGAGCAAGAAAAAAAATACAAAATGTAAAATTTGAAAAGCACCAGGAAGCAAAAATGGAACTAAGTTCTGTATTCAAGGAGGTAAACAAATTTAGAAATATGGAATAAAGGGAATGGTGACCTCAGGGCAAGATCATTCCAGCTAAATTTTCAACTTGTGAAAGGGAATCAAAGAAAAGCCTAGAGCCAAGTTCGGTCGTGTGCACCTTTAATCCCAGCACTGAGAAGGCAGAGGCTGCTGGATCTGAGTCTGAGGCCAGCCTGGTCTACAGATCCAGTTTCAGGACAGCCAAGCTTAGACAATCAAGGAAACCATCAGAAACAGTAAGTTGAAGATGTAATTGAATGAGGGGGTCATGTTTCAGCCCAAGCAGCAGAACTTGGCAGCTTCGGCCATGTGCTTCTGGCTTTAGAGTTAAGGATAGAAGAAAGGGGCTATGGAATTTACCTCTGAGACTAATAAAAGCCGCTGAGGCCAGGCATGTGTCAGGGGTGTCCCTGAATAGGGGGAGGCCTAGAGAGGCCATCGTGTATGGCTGTGAAGTTGAATCCTGGATTGCCTTGGAGACCCCAAAGTGTTAGAGATGCCAGAGCTGTGGGATACTTGCCAAGAAAAGCTGATAATAGGGAGTGGAACCAAGCCAAGAGAAAAGTATGCTGCAGTCAACAAGGCTGAAGAGATCTGAAAAGTCTTTGACATCAGACATGGAGATGTAGACTTTGGAGTTTGCCCAGCTGGTTTTGAGTCTTGCTTTGGTCCAGTATTTCCTCACTATGCACCCTTCCCTACATTTTGGAGTGGCAATGTATATCTTGTGTCATTATGTGTTAGAAGTGATTGGCTTTTTTATTTTAACTTTACAGAGGATTATAGTTAAAAGATTTCACTAATCTAAGAAGAGACTTTGCACTTTAGACCTTTAAACATTGTTGAGACTGTGATAGACTATGGGAACTTTTGAAGTGGGACTAAATGCACTTTGCATTATGATATTGTTACAAACTTAAGGGCGCCACAGAGTAGAATGTGGTAGTTTGAATCTAACTGAGCCCTATAAACTTACAGGGAGTGGCACTATTAGGAGGTTTGGCTTTGTTGGAGTAGGTGTGGCCTTGTTGGAGGAAGCAAGTCATTGGGTGGGCTTTGAGGTTTCATAGATGTTCAAGCCACGCCCAATGGCTCAGACCACTTCCTGTTGCCTGCAAGATGGAGGGCTCTCAGCTACTTCTCCAGCTCCATGTCTGCCTGCATGCCTCCATGTCCCACTATGATGCTAATTAGCCTGAATTTCTGAGGTGTAAGTGAGCCATCCTAATTCAATATAGTAAGATTTTATAAGACAGTAATGCTGAGAACTATGCACACTGTAGAGGCCCAGCTCAAAGATTATCTTATCAACTGAGCTGGAGACCATTCGTGTGATATTTTGACAAATAAAATAAAATAAAAAATGTGGCTGCTGTCTAACCATATCCTAAGAAGTTTCTTGAGGCTATTTTTAAAGGTAATGGATTTTCTTGGTGGAGGAGGCTTTAAGACAGCCTAATAATGACTCTGTCATGTAGTTAGTGGTAATAAGCATTAAGGTATACAATGAAAAAGCAAAAGCGGGGTGAAAGAAATACAAAATATACAGTTTGGGGAGAAAAAGCACACAAGTGTAGTGTTACAGTGAAGATTTGTATTGTGAGAGATTCTGTAATTGTTAAGGAGATTAGGGCCGCTAAGAAGAGGCCAAGGCTGGAGAGATGGCTCAGTGGTTAAGAGCACTGACTGTTCTTCCAGAAGACCTGAGTGCGATTCCCAGCATCCACATGGCAGCTAACAACTGTCTGTAATTCCAAGATCGGACACCCTTACACAGATATACATGCAGGCAAAACAACAATTCACATAAAATAAAAATAAATAAAAAAGAAAAGGTAAGTTCTGCATTGAAATAGATGGAGGGTTACCTCTGGGCAAGATCCCACACAGATAAGCCTCCAACCTGTGAAAGACAGTGTAAGTTTTTTTTATGTTTTTCCTCCTAGAGGGCAACTTCAACCATAGCTGCTGATGATATGGTTTAAGCGGGGCTAGGGTCCATCTCAACTTGGAAATATTCTCTGTATGGTGCAGGCTTTAGAGTAGTGTAAGGTAAGGAGTCATGGAATCTTCCTCTGTGGCCTCAGAGAGCAACCCAAAGAATGCACACAGCAATAACTTCTTGTTATTTTATCCACAAAGATCTTGACGGATTTATGCAAAAATAGATACTTGATACAAAATCATGTTTCATTCTCTGGTTACTTGTATTACAAGTAAGATGAGCAAAAATTATCCAAGAATTTTTTTTTCTTAATTCCAAAAAAGTTTTGGTTTTAGAAAAAAAAGGTTTTTATTTTTATTTTTTCCCATTAGTCACCACATATCACATTTCATGGCTACCACAAGGCAGAATCAGTTACTTTTTCTTCAACACACCTTAGTTATCTCCACTGTGAGCCCTAATTTATTTTTACAAGGACAGCAGTCCATCCAGATTAGGGACCCACACTACAGGTGGCATTTTAACTTAACCCTCTTCTTAAAACTGCACCAATAGAGGCTGGGGATTGGGACTTCCGTGGACTGGGGGTGGGCACACGGTCAGGCCCAGATGCAGCCCATTATTGGAGGGAAAGAAGAGAAGATTTACAGAAGCCAACCTTGTCAAGTTCATGTACTCAGCCTCCAAATGCTTGAAAACTAATCAGTCCCACGACTAAATACAGTGTGGTGCCTAGAAGAGCCTGGCTGGACAGAAATAAAAGAATTACAAGGGGCGAAAAATGAATCAGAGTGAAGGAGTTGCTTTTGGCTGTCTGTCTTTTGGAATTGCTAAGTGGGGTCGGCGTCATTGGCTGTTGCATTGTTTGGCGATCTTCTTGTTCTTTGTTGTTCTGCCAGTACCACTGAGTATTAATTAGTGAACGGATAAGTGGACTAGCTCCGACCCCCAGGTTTGGAAGTGTTAGGACTTAGGCAAAGGAGGAATGTAAGTAAGCTGCTGCGCTCAGCAAAGCAGATAAGCCATGTTTGTTTTCGTTTATGGCCTCCTGCTGTCCTCTGCTGTCCGGCCGTGAGAATACTCAGGAATCTGCTAGGTTCTACAAAGCACAGCTCTGCTGGAGTCGGGGGAGGGAGGGGGATGGGGGGAGGGAGTATTTGCTGGAATCCTACTGCATTGTCAATCCTACCTTCTACACACATGTGAACACAGTTCATTAATGACATAAGATTTTTACACTGGAGCATATTTTGACTACACTGAAACTTGCTTATCATAATAAAACTAAAATATAAAGAAAAGAAAAACACTTGTTTGCAGCTATCACTTTTTTCGGAAGTGACATTTCCTATGACCTAAAAACATAAGAATTAGAATGAAAGTTTTGATGGTTTAAAACATAGTGGTTTGCTCATAATTTTATGTTTCCAAAAATTGTAAACCTTTTATATGTTTGGTAAGAATTGTTTTTAGGTTTAAAAAAACCATGATTTACTATTTAAAAACCTAGGGATCCTCCCATTTACTTATACTACTTTGGAAAAATAATAGTTTTCATTTTCAAAAAAATTTACTTATTTATGACTTTAGAAATTTCATTTTGTTAGTGACATTTAGGAAGAAAATGATCAAAAGTAAGCAAGTCTAGGATTCCCTTGCAGTAGGGGCTGGAGAGATGGCTCAGCAGTTGAGAGCATTGACTGTTCTTTCAGAGGACCTGAGTTTGATTCCCAGCATCCACATGGCAGCTAACAACTGTCTGTAGTTCCAAGATCTGACACCTTTACACAGTTATACATGCAGGCAAAACACCAATTCACATAAAATAAAGATAAATATTTAAAAAAGAAGTGTTCAGTAAGCTACAGAGCCCATTATTTCTACAAAGAAGTCCCAGAAATTCTGGTTCATTTGTTTTGCAGGATGTTCATATTGTGAACTCCTTCCGTGAGGACCTTACCTCCCTGATTCCAGTGGGGAACACTCAGACCCCCTGATGCTGTCCTGGAGCAAACATTTGAAATGCACACATGATAGTTTCACCTTGATCTTAGGGCACAATATTGACTCCCTTCTAGCTTTGCTAGATCAGGGGATAGGAGTCGTGCCAGCCACACCAAATCTGCCCTGAGTCATTTTTCTTTCCTGAAACTTGTTTACACTCTAACTCTTTGGAAATCTTTCTGTGACCAGGTTGTAACATTGTTCTTTTCAGAAGGGTTCTTGCAGTCTATAGTGACTGTGCTTTTCTATCTGTAGTTTCCTTTATTTCCTTCACTGTTAAGTATCATCAGTGTTTGGTGAGTTCATCTTGTCCTTTGATACATTTTCAATACCTAATGAGTAATAATTAATTAGTGAGTATTCACTCATTAGAGTGGGTGAAGAAAATAAAAAGCGGAGGAATGACACCCAAGTACTTACACACAAAGTCATTGGACAGAATTTATACCTAAAAGGAGAGAATCTTTTTTTTTTTTTTTTTTTTTTAAGCTTTATTTATTTGCCTTGGTGTTTGCCTGGAACTGGGAACTGGAACTACAGACAGTTGTTAGCTGCCATGTGGGTGCTGGGAATTGAACCCCAGTCCTTTGGAAGGGCAGTCAGTGCTCTTAACCACTGAGCCATCTCTTCAGCCCCAAAGGAGGGAATCTTATCTATGATTATTGTATGGGAACAAATAGGGCTTCGGTGGCATCAGATGCACTCCAAGAGGCATGTCCTTCTTTACACCGAGAAAGCAGCAGAGGTGTGTCGGAACTGTGGACCACCAAAATGCTGCGTAGGAGGCTGAGGACAGCAAGGCCATGCCAGTTCACCAGATGTGGCTGTCTCACCAGTATGTTGGCACCAGCACAGGATACTTAGCTATCCAGCAGCACGTCTTGTCTCTAATGCTTTCCACTTCCTAAGTCCGTGACATACTGCCACATGCTCACTGCTATAGTTCCGCATTAATCCAGAAAGCCTGCAACAGATCAAAGTCGCCATGCTAATTCACAGGCTGTTCTGGCATCCATTCCCCCTTCCACCACCTCCCCAATAAAACTGGCAAGGCCTTTCCCACTGGCTGCTGTTCTCTACTCTCCGAGGCAGCTAGGCAGTTTGTCCCCACAGTCAACTATTCTTTTCACCCACGGAGTGGTCTATTTTGGTGGTTTCACTGTGCCTCGCCTACAATCTGGAAGAACAGACAGTGCTCTTAATCTCTGAGCCATCTCTCTGGCCCCTGCTTTTTGGATTGTCTCTATTCCTTCTTTTCTGCGTGGCATCCTGGGACATGACAGAGGAACCATCATAGAGGGCAGACAAACCAGAAAAAAAAAGAAAAAAAGGATAGTCCGGCTCCTCCCTCCAGCCCCGCCCCTTCCCCCTGGTTCTATGCTCAGGGCAGTTGACCTGGAGGGTTCTTCAAGACGATTGACTTTTGGCCCACAATGGCCAGCTGTCTAGAGTTGCTGAATTAAGTAGTGAAATGGTGTTTCAGGAAGTGTTGGTTTACATACTTGTACAGTTGTACAGTTACCACTCTAGGAGAAGAGTGCTTTACCCAAGATCTAGGGTTTTTTTGAGGTGAGGATAATTCTTCCAAGTCCAGAAGAGCCTGCTCTGCCGATAGTGGGAGGTGACATCTGGCCGGTTCGAAGGACATCATGTGTCTTAGAAGGGTCCTATTGCTGTGAAGAGACACCATAATCATGGCCGTTCTAATAAAGGGAAAACATTTCATTGGGATGTTGCACCCACAGTTTCAGAGGTTCAGTCCATTATCACGGCCGGAGAGCATGGCCGCGTGCAGGCAGACCGTAGCTCAGTCCAACATCTTGCAGGCAACAGGAAGTTGACTGACTCACACTCAGGGAAGAAGCATGAGCAAAAAGAGACCCCAAATCCTGCCCCCCCTCCCCACCTCCAACAAGCCCACACCTCCTAATAGTGCCACTCCCTTTGGGGGGCCATTTTCTTTCAAATCACCACACTGAATGCCCTACTCCAGCTGTCTGAAACGCTATTCATGGCAGCTGTCTTTATCCTCTTCCGACTGCTTGAACAGAATCTGCTCTCCTTGGGAGAAGCTGAACTATTAGTGGTTGTTGGAAAAGGCCACCAAATTCAACTCAGTGTACTCCATTGTGGGGGGAGGGGGCAACACTTTAGACTTGGAAGGCATCATGCTTTCTGAAACCAGGCTGTGAGGATATCCATAGTGTGTGTGTGTGTGTGTGTAAGTGTGTGTAATTCGAACTGCAGAGGGTTTTGCTAGCATACTGCCGCCTGCCTTGGAGGTATGTGTTCCAGTTTGCAGACCACCTGAAGGACCTTGACAGGCAGTGTCTTCCTGTCTTTCTCTAATTTTGACTCACACCACTACCACAGGGGCCTTATGAACACTTCCACCTCCAGCAACTGCTGCAGACTTTCTGGGTCTCACAAGGGACTGGAGATAGATACCAGTGTCCTCTAGGATGCGGGATGGCCCACGATACTCCCAGGCCTCCCTGAATCCCATCAAGTCTTTCACTTGGGCTGTGACAAGGAATGGTTGGGGCCCAGAGTCTAATGTTTCCACTGTGTATATGTCAGAGGATGGAACAGTTCAGAACCAGACATCATAAGAGGGTGTTTTCTGCCATGAAATGAGGGATCAATTTCTGTGGGAGATACACTTGTCTCAACTATACCTTCTATATAGTAAGGTATTTTAAGGTTTCCTGGTAAAGCCTGAGTAGAACAGCAGTTAATTTTTTATTTTTATATTTGCAATGGGAGGCAATACTTGTGGGCATTTCCCCCATCAATGCCCTTCTCTAGATGAAATTTCTCAGAAGCTGTGGGTATAAACTAGGGGCTTAGATTCTCTCAAGTTCTTCCTAAACCACAAGAATCCATTTGTATTTCTAATGCTGACCATAAAAGAGAGCTAATCCGTATTATTGAATAACAGATCTCTTCCTAAATTGATGTAATTCAGGAGAGGAAAAAAATTCATTTTTTTAAAAATGGGTAACTATTAACTAATTAGAATTCTTCTTGAATAGTTTTTCTGTAAAAGTAGATTACCAATCCTGCAAGTCAAGATACCTATTTTCACATAAGCTAAATTAAATGGGACAGATCTATATCAATATATAATACCTATATGAATAGCTATTACACAAATTTCAAATCTAGAGTGCCAGTTAACTAGATTCCACAAAGTGCAATGACAATGTGATGTTTCTTTTTCTTGAATAATTTTAATTATCATTGTGTACAGTTGGGTACATGGATGTTGGCTTTATTACTGTTCTCCATACTTTTTGAATATGTCTTGGAGAGTGTGTATGTACTTTTTCACAGTGGAGATTAAAAAACTTAAGATCTTATAGCCTTGACAAAAGCTTCAAGCTCTCAGACTGGAAAAGCACAAGAATGTTGATCAGGATACATACGAATCGTGTGCACATATACCTACTTGAAATGCAAACATAAAAACAAATTCATATGCTTGTGAATGTTGTGATTACTTTTGAGGGAAACTTAGGTCAACAAGTGCAGGGATGGTGCAGCACCCAGAAAAAAGTTACCATTGAAGAAAATAATGTATGTAGATTGTATATATACAGAAGAGCACAGAATGTATTGTGAAATATGTATCCCTTTGCACTTTACCCAGGCCAGTTGCTTGTAGATAACCATTCTTGGCTCTTTCAGATTTAGTATTTTTTTATAAGCTGAAGCTGTTGTTTTGATCTCCTAATTAAAGGCAGTATTTTATTTATTGACCACTAGACAGCGTTGCCCAGCACACTGAGTTCTCTTTTTTCCCCCACTGTTCTATACAGTTATCTTGGAATTTATAGTCACAGAAGCACTCAGTGTCCACATAATTGTGCTAATACATATTTCCATTTGAAAATTTGAGCCATATCTTTATAATTTATCTATTTTTATTTTATGTGCATTGGTGTTTTGTCTGCAAGCATTTTTATGTGAAGGTATTGAATCCCCTGGAACTGATGTTACAGACGATTGTGAGCTGCCATGTGGATGCTGGGAACTGAACCTGAATCCTCTGAAAGAGCAGCCAGTGCTCTTAACCATTGATTCATCTTTCTAGTCCCAATATTTTATAATGTTCTATAATGTATGTTTATTTAAAAATGGTCTTTCGAGACTTCATGATTGATTCATTTTATTTATACTTTTAAAAAAGAATTTAAATTTTTGTGTTTTCTTTTTTGTTGAAAATATTTTTCATATAATATATTCTGATCACAGTTTTTTTCACTTCCTACAACTCCTCCCAGAATCTCCCCACTTTCCCACCAAGCCAACTCCATTTCTTTTTCCCTCTCTCTTTAGAAAATAAACAGGCGGGGCTGGAGAGATGGCTCAGCGGTTAAGAGCACCGTCTGCTCTTCCAGAGGACCCAGGTTCGATTCTCAGCACCCACATGGTAGCTAACAACTGTCTGTAGTTCCAGTTCCAGGCAAAACACCAAGGCAAAGAAATAAATAAATAAAGTTTAAAAAGAAAAGAAAATAAACAGGCAAATAAAAACAAACCAGCATTAAAAAACAAAATAAAACTAAGAAAAATTACAAGAAACACACACATACACACACACAACTCATTTATTATGTCTATCAGATACAATACCATATATGATATATCCAATAGGTTGATTATAGCAATACATTCACATTAAAATTTTCCAAAACTTAACAATAGGAGGTAAAGTTGAGTGTCAATTTTTACAAGGGTTGAACATGAGTTATTGATATATAGAAAGTATATTTTAATTTGTGTTTGAATTTTAAAACCACAAAGAAATAGTTAAGTACCATGTTTAAAACATTTTGTCCTAAAGTACAACGCAGGAAAAAAAAAGACATAAAATGTACTTTCAAATAGAGTTAACATCCACACAGCCATCCCTCAAATCAAGAACTATCTCACTGTCAGTGAAACATCAAAGCCCCCTGTAATGGCTATTTTTGGTTGTCAACTAGACTACATTTGGATTGAACTACAATCCAGAAATGGAGAGGCACCTGTGATCCTGATCTTGAGGCAGAAGACACACCTTTAATCTGGGCCACACCTTCTTCTGGAAGCCTACATAAGGACAAGGGAAGAAGGAGCCTACTACTTTGGGATTTCAGCATATACAGAACACCAACTGAGACATCAGCCTTGTGAGACTGAGCAACTACTAGATTTTTTTAAAACTTATTTATTTATTTATTTGCCTTGATGTTTGCCTGGAACTGGAACTACAGACAGTTGTTAGCTGCTATGTGAGTGCTGGGAAGTGAACCCCAGTCATCTGGAAGAACAGTCAGTGCTCTTAACCGCTGAGCCACCTCTCCAGCCCCAACTACTAGATTTTTAAACTTTCCATTCACAACTAGCCATTATTGGATTAGTTGGACTGTAGCCTGGATGTCATTCCAATAAATGACACACACACACACACACACACACACACACACAATGTCATTCCATAAGTTCCGTTACTCTAGAGAATCCTGACTAATATAACCCCCCCCAATAGCAGCCCCCTTTTAGAGCCTAGAGGAGACTATAATTTTGACAATATATTTTACAATACTTGGTTGCCCTATGTGGTGGTTTGAATGTAATTGGCCCCCATAAGCTCACAGGGAGTAGTACTGTTAGAGGGATGACTTTGCTGGAGTAAGTATGGCCCGTTGGAGAAAGCGTGTTACTGTGAGGGTGGGCTTTGCGGTCTCATAAATGCTTAAGACAAGCCCAGTGTCTCAGTCACTTCCTGTTGCCTGCTGTAATATGTAGAACTCTCAGCTTTTTCTCCAGTTTGCTGCCAGGTCCCACCTTGATGATAATGCACTAAACCTCTGAAATTGTCAACCACTCCCATTAAATGGTTTCCTTTTTAAGAGTTGCTGTGTCCATTGCTGTGGTGTCTTTTCACAGCAATAGAAACCCTAACTAAGACACTCTAATTACATGTCTACTTAAAATAACTTTGTTTTTACTGTTTATAAACCTTTGAAGAGTATAAGTAGAATATAAACTTTTCAAGATTACATTTTAAGATCACGTTCTTGGATGTGGCCTTCGTTTCTTTCATTGTTCTATGCTATAATATTCCATATTAAGAATATATTCCAACTTCCTCAATACTCCGAATGCTGGTGTCAAGTCTCATCATATTTGAGCTATTTTAAAAAAGAAACAGGTGTTGTAGAAAGGCTTGCATATGTATCTCACTATATAGCAATGAAGTTCCAAGGTAACAAGGCTTAGGTATATATTTGTAACACAGCTTTCAATTGTTCCAGATAGTTCTATCAGTCTTCCTCTCCATCAGACCCAGAACTGCTTTTGTCTTGTCTTTCCTAACACTTTGAAATGTAACTTCAAAATATATCAGCCTTTGTAATTTTAGCTATTCCTATGGATAGTCATTTATGCAATAGTGGTATGTTATTATGATTTTAATACAATTTTAAATCTTACTACTAAGCATCTTTTCGTGTTCGTAATCCATTTAGATTACCCAATACAAAATGGTTATTAAGTTATCTTGTCCATTATTTCCTGAATTGTTTGTCTTTTCCTTATTTGTGAGAGGCAATATGTAATATGAAACTTTGCCAATTGTGTAAATGGTTTCATTGATTAATGTAAAAAATCAATTCAAAATATCATGCTAGTTTCCATTAAATTTACCTTCTGATTTAATCCTTTATTTACTTTTTTCTTGCACCTTTGATCTTTCTTTCCAATGAGTGCAAATAGAAAATAAATACAAAGAAAAACTTTTTCTTTAAATGCAGATCTGCCAGTAAACAAATTGCTAATATAGTTTTTACATTCTCTTAATTCATGAAAAAGAGTTTCATGGTTAGAGAGTTATAGGTTGATGGTAGTATCTAAGAACCAAGAAGGCATCAATTACTCTATTACCTTCTGATTTTGTTTTTGTTATTAAGAATGCAGTAACATTATTTTCTTAAAGAGAGATTAATGACAAACCAACCATGAAAATTCTTTTCTGATAGCTAATTTTCATAGGAAGTGCTACACAGGCCCATAGGAGAGAACAGACGTCAGTGATCTTACCCAGGGCTGGAACTTACATGTTATAATACTGACTTCCTAGGCAAGATTTTCTGCTAGTACAATAGTGGCATGACTGTTATGGAATAACTAACTGATATCTGATTGGATTTGAGGCCTGCATCACAAGAAAGAGTTTCATAGAACTTCCTATTCATCTATCATGCTGTCAAAATGCCTTCTAAATTTTTTATTTGTAGCCATAGACCTGGGCTACTCTCAACCTTAGCCTGGGAAATTTCTTTTTACAGTGAGCAGCAGTCAATGCAAAGATGAATAAATGCTCAAGGTACTGTGAATAAAAAAACTGAATTCACAGTCCCAAATGAAGCATCTTCCACAACACCTTCTACTCACAACTAAGACTCAGGGAACATCAACGAAGAGAAGATGGAAAGAATGTAAGACCTGGAGGATGGGGAGAGTGTGATAAAGTGCTGTCTTCCAAACATGGCATGGCCATTACACTTAGGATTCATAGCAGGTGTGTGTGGCTACCGATACAAGAATAAGCCAGTCCAACTTCTGGCACAGACTGGGGAGACCACTCTTCATTTAGACACAATTAGCAGTTGGTAGCTGTTAGGGGAGAGAGAAGCACTCTTTTCTGAGGGTATGGTTTTGAAGTATGATAGGCTTCCCATGCTCCAGTGGATGACTCCACACCCATGCACATATTGGCAGTCCTAATTGTACCTATTTATTTCTAAAGAAAGAAAAGGATGGCAAGTTGAGAGGGAGACATGTTGAGTGACAGATGGAAGAACTAGAGGGAGAAAATAGGGGTTGGATATGATGTTTTATTTTATAAATGTACAAAATTATAAAAAAATTAAGTGTCTTCTTAATGGGGCACTTGATTTCCTTGATATAAAAGGAAGCTATATTTTCAACATGATTTGTTTGTGTTTAAATTCTATTAATTAATTATACTTAAGATTAATTAATAGAAATATTTTCCCATTTCTAGATTTTGATGACTTCTACTATTCATGGAAGACTCTATCATTTTTTTTTAAATATTGGCAATGTCACAGATTTGATTTCTGGGTATGATAGTTATTTGTGTTTTACTGTTCCAACAATATTTCTGATTTTTTTCCTTTAAAATGACTTCTGTATTTGTTTTTAATCTCTGTGTAGCATTCAGGATAAATTGTTTTGACCTAGTTTCCCAATTCTCATTTTGATCCTGTATTTAATCAATACCCCCAAGACCATTACCTGAAATTTTAATTTCAGTTATTATATAATTCTAGAATATATTTTTGTTCTTCACCATATCTAGTGTTTTTATAGCTTCTTGCACCTCATGTCACTGGTTTTCATTGTATACCTCTTCTGCTGGATATGATATATTATGTTTTCCTTTTAAGACTTGTTATCTTAGATTTGATTCTTGCATTATAAAGTTATTTGCAGAAATGATTAGTAATTTAGAAGGATGTTACTGCAATCCATATTCTCACCATGCATGTTTCCACATATCTGTGAAGTATTTATTAATACAATATGGCATTCTAATTCAGTTCAGGACTTGAAGTTCTCTGTACTATCAGGTCACAAACTCTGGATGATAGATAAAAGTCAACTCAATGTTTCCCTTCCTTAGTGCTTGTAAGGCTTTGTTATATTAGCTCCTGCTTTATGGCTGTTGTCAACCCCCTTCCTCATGGGCTTAGCAGAACACTATGCTCTGAAGTCTTCCTTGCCACATGGGATCATCACATTTTAGCTTTGTTTAGATGATTTTTTTTGAGTTACTAAATGACTTCATGGGAAAAGTTGACTTAATTCTTGAGATATTGATTTATACTAGATTTTGACCTGACAATTCTTCTTCAATTATACCCCTGATGATTTATTAGGAGATTTTGAAATGTTAGTCAGCTTTTCTATATATCCTCAGAAAAAAGATAAGCAAAAGTTACTTAGTTATTATCCATCCCTCTAAATCAAAGTCTTTAGCCCTACTCATACTTTATGTATGTAATTATGTGCAACATTCCCGCTTGTCCATGTGTGCAGGTGACCATGTGCCTTAATGAACTGGAGAGATGAGGGATGGTTTCACTTAAGAGGACTGATAACTTCTAGTAATTTAAAATACTGCAATTGTTTGTTTTTTAAAGAGAGAAAGAGGGCTGGAGTGATGGCTCAGCGGTTAAGAGCACTGACTGCTCTTTCAGAGGTCCTGAGTTCAATTCCCAGCACCCACATGGCAGCTCACAGCTGTCTGTAGTTGCAGTTCCAGACAAACACCAAGGCAAATAAAATAAATAAATAGTTTTAAAAAAAAAAGAGAGAAAGAAAGAGTGTGAAGTTGGGTGGGTATAGTCAGAAGTTTCTCAGCCCACCCAGTCAGTCCCATAGCCATTTAGTCCCAAATAATCACACAAAGGCTTATATTAATTATGAACTGTTTGGCCTATGGCTCAAGTGTATTACTATCTAACTTTTATACTTTAAGTTAACCCATATTTCTTATGCACCTTTAGCCACGTAACTTGGTACCTTTTTCTCAGTGAAGCATTCTCATCCTTTTCCTCTGCATATGGCAAGCATCTTTGTCCTGCTCTTCCACTTCCCAGAATTCTTTTTAGTCTAGTTGCCCTGCCTCTACTTCCTGTATAACTTCTGTCCAATTAGCATTTTATTAAATCAATATTTAAAGTGACAAGTATTTACAGTGTACAAGAGCATAGTCCTATATCAGGTGGACTGGGAGGCCTTGGAGGGTGAAAATGTTGAAACAGGCAGCTTTGGCTTTTGGTGAGGGCCTTTTGGCAGGTGGCATGTCAATGCAGGGATACAGGTGCAAGAGATTACATGCTAAGATATAGATCCAGGGTCAGAACCAGTCTTTAATATTTTTATTTTTCTGGTACTGTGGTAGGCCTACAGTTTGGAAGAACCCTAACCCTAACCCTAACCCTTGAACTCACAGAGATCCACCTGCCTCTGCCTCCTGAGTGCTGGGATTAAAAGTGTGTGCCATTATGCCTGACTTCCACAAACTAACATTTTTGTTGGCCATTTTGCAAAAATAAATATGTTTTATCAAATAAATGTATCCCATTTTCATTTGACCTTTAAAGTGTTACTTTATTATAAATAAACATTTTAAAGGAAGAAGGTAGCTTAGCATAGAAATGGTGTGAGTTTGTATTAAAAATAGTATCTTCCTTCACACTGGTAGACATGACAAACATTACCCACTTCTGTGAAAGCTATTTTTATAGTATCTATGCAATGTATCAGGACTTTCAATTTGTACACTGACCTCTAAACTTCAATGTAGTTACCATGTTCCTTAGAAGCTCTCGTGCCTGTCTTAAAATTACTTCTTCTGGTCACATACTGACTCTCAGTCTCCATAAATCCAACCCTATCACACTCATCCATAGAACCTTGATATGACTGTCTTAAACAGCAGGCAGTTATTCCTCCCGTTGACTTCTGAGTGGAGTTCTTCACACTCATGACAAAGTCTACCGCTTTGGTTGCACTATGAGTTCAGAGTCTACACAAGCCTCTACCCAAACCTGCCCATCCCTTCATAGCCCGCTACACAAGACTCAGGTGCACCTACTGGTTGAACTATAACTTCAGCACCCAAATGACAGAAATCCAGCCCAACCAGCTTGTCATGTGGTGAGTTCAGTCCAGCCCTTTCCCTGAGGTCTTACCCTTTTCCCTTCATCTGTATGATTCATATCTACAGTTGAACTTTATCCAGGTTTGGCTCTGGGAACAGAGGACAATAACAAGATGATCACATTTCATATTTATTTTATTTACTGGTTAACACTTGGTACTGTTAGTTGGTTTGTACGAATGTATACAGATGTGTTTTCATTATGTACTGCTTTAAAATGTTTTGTGGTGTCTTTTTTTCTAGTACTTTATTTTAAATCACCCTTTCTGATTTTTAAAAATTATCACTTTATATGTTGTTATCCACTGTGTTTTCACCCCTAGCTCACAAAATTATGCCTCTATGACGACTTGTCATTTTTCTACATCTACAACAATGTTTTTCTACATTTCCACATCTGAAATAATTCCATCACTACCTCTCGTATCCTCAGAGCACATCCCATCTCAGTTTGCATCCTCTCATTCCTCATGCCTTCCTCATGTCATGATTTAAATACTGGCACCCTTTGTTCTAAAAATATCTATAAACCATACCTTCTCCAATCAATAGCTCAATGTCATGTCTCAGACATAATAGGGCACAGGTGTAATGCAAAAGTGTATCTCCTACTGAAAGGCAAAACAAGGGCTGAACAGAAGTCAGTGGGAAGCACCAACGTGCCTGCATTCTGAGTAGTGGTGGACAATATGATTCCTTCAGGTATACTCTCAGAAAATGAAACAAACAACCAAGGAAGGTTGGATGAAAGGGGGAGATGTACAATAGAAAGACACATTCTTTCTAATAAATGCACAAAACACAATCCAAATTAAAAAACAGGAGACAACAACCTACCGCAATTCCATCCCCAACCTTGTAACTCTCCTATGACCAATGACTATATAGAAAATGTACAAAAAGCAGAGCAATGAACTATGGTCTGTTCTAGACCTAAACCAGACAGTCTTCAAAGTGAACAGAACAACAAATCAGAGGAGAAAGTCCAAAATATGAAGGATAAATTCAGTAAGGAAATTGAAACACTGGAAAAAAAAGAGGAACAGAGATAAAATAACCAATCAAATAAAAATATCATATAAGGCCAAGAAAAATAGCAAATTTCAGGGCTCAAGGACAAAGTAGAGACAATAACATACTCAGGTACATATAAGAAAAAAATTGGGGATGGAGAGATGACTCAGGGATTAGGAGCACTGGCTGTTCTCCCAGAGAACCTGGGTTCAATTCCCAGTACCCACATGGCAACTCACAACTATCTGTAATCCTGTTCCAGAGATCTGACACCTTCATACCAATGCATATAAATAAAGCTAAATAAATTTATAAAAGAAAAATATTAAGCATCTTGACCAACACTTCTAGAAGAAAGTCTGGGATAATTCAAGAGACAAAACTCAAGAATCCATGAGGTATAAGAAGAACCTGAGACAAAATCAAAATGAATAGAAAAATCATTTAATGAAATCATAGAAAAATTTCCAAACCTGGAAAAAGAGTAAGAGGTACCCAGAACCCTAAACAAACAAAATCAGAGAAGAATCTTCCCATCACATTATAAAGATGTCAAAAATAAAAGTGAAGAGACAGTATTAACAGCTCTAAGGGATTTGGGATGGAGAGCTGGCTCAGAACTTAGGCAAACTCACTGCTCCCACAGAGGGCCTGAGCTTGATTCTCAGAACCCATGTCAGGTGTTTCTCAACCACCTCTAAGTCCAAATTCAGGGGATACAATTCTTTCTTCTAGTTTCCACAGCCACTGCATTCATATACATTTCTTATATACACATAACTAAAAAGGCAACTTTATTTCTTTATGTAAAGAAGAGCTAAGGGAAAGCATAACTCATATCCAAAGGCAGGGATATCAGAATAACTTTGGATCTTTCACCAGCAGCTCTAAAAGTAAGAAAATACTAGACTTTACTAGAAACCTTAGAGTCGATAAACACCTGCGGTCAAGTTGTAGGATACATCAACACACATGCAAAAGCCAGTAGCTTTCATATATACCAGTAATAAAACTGCTGACAAATAAGAGTAAAGCAAATCTTATTCTCAATAGTTAAAAAACTCAACCAAACAAACCACACACAACAAAATAGAACACACACACACACACACACACACACACACACACACACATTTAAAGAAGAGACCAGATGATGGAGAGAACTTCCACACTCTTAGCACTGGCAGAATTAATATTGTGAAGAGACTATATTGCCAGAAGTAATCTGCAAATTCAGTGCAATTTCTATAAAAATTCTAACGACATTTTCCAGAACTAGAAAAAACAATGCAACGATCCAAAAATTCCTCTGAAAATAAAAAGGACTATGCACAGCCAAATCATTCTCACACAGAGGGAATGCTGTTGGAGGTATCACAAGAACTGACCTCAAATTAGACTATGCGGTTATAGTGATAAAGAACATGGTACTGTCACAAGAACATGTATACCAATAAGAATAAAATGGAGGGCCCAGAAGTAAATCAGCAATGCAAAGGCACTGATTTTAAATGAAAGCATCAGAAGCAGGCAGGGAAGCCAGTCGATGGTGGCACACACCTTTAATCCCAGCACTAGGGTGGGTGGTAGAGGCAGGAGGATCGATATGAGTTCAAGAACAGCCTGGTCTACAGAGCAAGTTCCAGGACAGCTAGGACTGTTACACAGAGAAACCTGTCTCAAAAAGAAAAAAAAAAAGCACACACAGGAAAAAGACTACTAAATATAATGTTGAAAAATTAGATGTTCACCAGCAGAAGAATGAAATTATGTTAATATCTCTTTTTCTGCATTAAAAATCAATTAAAATGAATCAAAGTCCTTATTAAGTTAAAACCCGAAACACTGAAATCACTAGCAGAAAACATAGGGAGTACACTTAAGGCACAGGTATAGAAAAGGACTTTCCGAACAGGATTCAAGTCCCAACAATCAACAAATGGGATCATACAAAACTAAAAGCTTCCAAATTGCAAAGAGGCTTTTAATAGCACAGGGAAAGGGCAGCATGAAGAATGGGGGGGGGGGGAATCTTTGCTAGCTATACTTTAAGCAGAGTTTTTTTTTATTATTATCTAGAATATATTTGGAATTACAGAAATTAGACACCCAAAACCCTGTCGGTAAGTGGGGTGATCAACAGACTGTCATCCCAGTTCCAGATCTCACGATGTACCCTGGCCTGGAACTTGTAGACCAGGCTGGCCTTGAACTCACAGAAATCTGCCTGCCTCTGCCTCCTGAGTGCTGGGATAGAAGGACAGAGAAAGTGTTCTTTAAGGAAGAAACACAAATGGCCAGAAAAAGTGATGGGAGGGAGAGAGGAAAAAGTTCTAGATAGAGTAACCAGAATGCATTATATATGTGAATAAAATGGTAAAAAAATCATGTTTAATAAAATCATAATAAAAAGAATGAAAAGTTATAGAATTTGTGAGAAACAGGCTTATTACTTACTATTTTAGATACTAAATTAGAAAAAATTAGGTGACTATTTGAATCTTATATTGCTGATTATGATAAGTAATGACTTTTTTTTAAAAAAAAACTTAGTTCTGATGTTATGACCATTTCCAGAGATAATAAAAAATGCTGAATAATTTATAAAAACAAAACAAGTGTTTTAAGGGATATTAAAAAGGGCCCTAAACTAACACATTAATATGCGATTATTATGTTTTGGCAAAAATAACAATGATTTATTACAAGTAAATATTGTTATTTTAATATGATAAAGCCAGTTAATTCTAGAAGGAGTTACTATGCTTGAATAAAAGCCCACAGTTTATATAATTAATGTAAGCAGCTTATTACACATGGAAAATTTTGAAAACACAAATGCCACAATAAATAAGAATAGATGTGAAACTTCAATGATGTTTCTGATCCTATTATTTTTTCAAAATAAATTTCTATGTATATTAAGAATGGTTCAACATTTTTAGCCATCAGGACAATGCAAATTTAAACCAGTTTGAGGTTCAATTCATTCCCAGAATGGCCGTCACCACGCAAACAAATGACAACCAATGCTGGTGAGCATGTGAAGAGAGAGGGCTTTTCTTCACTGCTGGGTGAACTATAAACTAAATCCAGTAATGATAGAATTTGGTATGAAGCATCTTCAAAAATTAAAATAAATAGAACTATGGAATCCAACTATACTACTCCTGGTACCACAGAGATATTTGTACATCCATGTTTATTGCTGCTCCATTCATGATAACAAAAAATATTGGTCTGGATGTCCAACAGAAGCACAGGTAATGAAAAGGTGGCTTATGTTATGTATGACTTTAAATTATCAGAAAATATTTATTATTCCCAGTCAGAGGTGACAGACTCAGAAAGACAAAAATTGCATGTGTTTTTTTCACGTGTAGATCCTAATTTTGAGGGTTTGTATGTAGGCATGCACACAAATGGCTGTGTGTGGGTGTACGGGCCATCATAGTTTATAAAAGTATGCATGAGGGCGTGAGGGAGAACAGGAACACGGAGAAACGGAGTGCAATGATGAAACCTATGACAGGAAAATGTAAAGAAGGCCGCTGTGATGGGAGGTCACAAGGCGAGAACTGAGAAAGAGAGCCTGCGGGCATAGAAACAACAAACCCAAATTTTGTTTGGAAAAAGTTCCACAATGCAACTCAATTCTTTGTGTGCTAATAGGAAGTAAAAAAAAAAAAACCAACAAAAAAAAGTTAGTCCTCATAAAAATGAAAGTTCGGAATAATAATTAACAATGAGGACAATATGAATATTATTTCCTGATAAAGTAATTCATAATTAAATGTGAAATAAATGCTTACTGGTTAAATTTCAACCTGCCAGAAGATGGCGGCACAGTTCCGTGAGACGTTCTCAGCTCCCCACCTCCCCGTGGTTAGAGAGATTGGTCTGTGAATTTGACTTTGGAGAGCTAGTCATATCCTATTAATGACCCAAAGAAACATCTTTCTGAAAGGAACTGCTTAGCCTTGTAGATTTAAAAGGAATGCTTTTAGAAATGGTCCAACTAATAACAAAATCAGACCCTGCTGCCTTTGGATCAGCAAACGTTGCTTTCGCTGATAGAATACTCTATGGCTTTGGAACCAGATGAACAGTATCCCCCCTCCCTTTAGATCATTATTTCTTTATTGAGTTCATTAAATCTTCTTGGTTTTGCCAATTTCTCCTTCCTTGATATACTCGATGTGAATTTTGAAGACTTGCTTGCTGTCACAGTTTGAGAAGACATGTGTCACTTGTAAGGTCACAGTGAAACCATCTCCAAAAGAGGAAGTCATCTCCAAAAGACGGCACTTCCCAATTCTGGATTATTTCCACTGTCTAATGTAGAACCACACTGATGGCTGTCTATGGAGTTCTCAGTGATAAATGGTTACATAGTGAACACTTTCTACACTGCCCAGTTCCCAGTCCGTTAGATATGACTTTAGTCCATTAACTTGACTTCTCAGCACAGTTCATATTTCTCTAGTGCTGGTAAGATGTTTTAAAGGGCCAAATAAAAATATTAGTTCCAAGAAGTATGCAAGTAGCTCATAACAATGGAAAAAGCATTATAAGCTTTCCTGGCCAATAATAATTTTTTTATGTATCTGTTAATTATATTATTTATTGAAATATAAACATACAAAGGCTCTCATCATATCTTTTCACAAATAAAATAGAGATAAAATAGGAATGTAAAGAGAACCCCAGTGGGTTATACTACTCTTAATTACTTTCAGATGATGGTTTGGGGTTTCAGAAACATGGACAGCAAGCAGTAGACCAATATTCAAAGTAGAAAGAATAATTATCCTTCTGGCTTTCTTCTGGATGGAATTAGATAAATTATAGCACAGTCATCTGCCTGCCTTTTCACTACTGATGTTTCTAGTGCCTAAGATTTTTAGAATAGCAGTCCATGAATGTATGTGTATATAATAGGTAGATAAATAACGATTGTATTTGAAATTTTTTTAAATTCCCCCTTCCCCCGGCCTGGTCAAAGTTTCTCCTGTCTCCTTCCTTTCCTTCCAGTCCTTCCCCCTAACCTCTCCCCACCCCATCCTCTCCTCCTTTCTCTTCCGAAAAGGACAGGACTCCTATGTATTTCAGCCAGCCACAGCATACCAAGTTGCAGAAAGACTAAGCACCTCCTCTCTTATTAAGACTGGACAAGGCAACTCAATAGGAGGAAAAGGGTCCCCAAAGCAGGCAACAGAGCCAGAGACAGCCCCTGCTCCTACTGTTGGGAGTCCCACAAGAAGATAAAGTCACACAGTTGTGACATAAATACAAAGGGCCTAGATCAGTCTTATCCAAGGTTTCTGGTTGACACTTTGGTCTGTGAGCCTCCCTGAGCCCACATTAGTTGATTCTCTGGGTTTTCTTGTGGTGTCCTTGACTCCTCTGGCTTGCACTATCCTCTCTCACTCTCTTGCACAGGATTCCCGGAGCTCCACCTAGTATTTGATAAGGGGTCTTTGCATCTGTTTCTATCAGTTGCTGGGTGAAGCCTCACTGATGACAATTGGGCTAGGCAACCTTGACTTTTGATCTTGGTCTTTTGCGTTATTGTTTCTTCAACTCCTAGAGATAGTGGTTCTTATTGAGAATATGTGATGTCACTTTCAGGTGTCCTCTGATGATTGGTCGAGCAGATTCAGGATTAACAGGCATGGTTGCCAATCATCTGAACCGTTGATAAGATTCCTTGAGAAAGAGAAAACTACTTATTTCTAGCAATGTGGCACTCATCTATGAGACATGTCTTAACATGCAATCCAATCATGTATCCAGGAAACTAAATATTTGCTTACTACATCTTTCAGAAGTTATTTCTTTTTTTTTAAATATCTTTTTTTAAAACTATTTATTTATTTATTTATTTATTTATTTATTTATTTGCCTTGGTGTTTGCCTGGAACTGGAACTACAGACAGTTGTTAGCTGCCATGTGGGTGCTGGGAATCGAACCAGGGTCCTCTGGAAGAGCAGAGGGTGCTCTTAACCGCTGAGCCATCTCTCCAGCCCCCAGAAGTTATTTCTTAATAGGGAAAGAAAGCTATTCAGAACAGTGGCATAGGAGGTCTTCCTTAGTTTTTTAGTTACTCACAGATCTCAGATCTATTCCCTTTTCAATGTCTAGTGCTCTATTCAGAAATCTTTAGAGTGTCCATTGTGAAATCTTAGCAAGCTGTGCAGTGTACTCAGAGTGTTAGGCAAGAACCCATTGCAATATTTATGACCTAAAATATGAGTAGAATGATTGTGCACTGTTAGCTATAAAGACAGATGAATGAATGGTTTGAAAAAATGAATTAATAAAATGAGACCAAACTACCTTTGAATGAAGTCAGAGTCATTTCACTTCTTTATCTTCTCTTTACCTACCATTGCAAGAAAGGAATTTTGTCCATTTATTCCACACTTTTCCTTCCAAGTATTTGAAATTGTATTGAATTGGGGGCAAGGACAAATGCAGACTTGCATTGTCTTTAATCTTCTCTATCTGGTAGCAGAAATACTTTGGGAGTTCCATTTATTTATTTATTTGTTTGTTTGCTTATTTATTTATTTATTTATTTATTTAAAGCAATTAGAATGGTAAAACTTCAAACTAAGTGGCATGCAAAACGTCTTCTGTCTTCAGGTAGTCATCACGGAACCAACCCACCACTGTTACCGGTCCCATACAAGCTGCTCTTTTCAAAGACTTACACATGTGTGTATACAATCATGCTGGTAATATGACAGCTTCCCAAATTATGAACGTTATCATATTTTTAGTAGAACCTTTATTAAATGTGGCTTGAGGGCTTCAAAGCTTCAGCAAGTATTTATATCAACAATTATCTTGCCTATTTGTCCCCCAATCCTAGTTCTCTCTCTCTCTTTCTCTCTCTCTCTCTCCCTCCCCCCCCCTCTCTCATAGCTGGTAAATATTGCTGAGCAGAGAGTTAGGTTTTGAGAAGAGCAAAGAGTTTTCCCAAAAGTTCAGTTGTACCTAAGCCAGTTTGAGCATGTAACTTTCATGTTCCACAACTCAGATTTTATCTCATGTATTATACTGCTAGACTTTAAAGACACTGACAGTTGGTAACACTAATAGACAGCTCTCAGAATCTACCTCAGAGATCCCCTCCCCTCCCCCATCCCTCACCCCCAGGGCAAGAGGTAACCATGAAAGAAGGTAGCATCAGTCCTCTGAAAACCTGAATACAAGTGAAGTCTCCTGGGGATTATAGGCAGGGAACAATCTTCTTTCAAATGTGGCTCTCAGAACACCTGCTCATACAATTATCACCGAGTAAGCCCATAAGTAAGTCACCGACCCAAAGGATGCTCTTCCAAAAATGTGTTTTTGGCTCAGTTGGTGTTTTTCATGGATTAAAATGGTTCAGGAAGAATTACATCAAAAGAATGAGTTTCTAAGATGTTGTGTTGGCTCTTGCTGTGTACTTTTTTTCCAAATTCAGTGATAGGTAGTTTTAGAGGCTCATCACACATGAACTCGTCACTCCATCCTAGATTGTCTGTGTACAAATGCTTGAAGAAAAAAGTACATGTCTCCCATCTCTAGCTGAGTGGGTGGGGGAGCAGTAGCAGTGATAATTTGACCTTTTCCATTTTCTTGGTAACTTCTGTATCTCCCTATCTTTGGCCATTCAGCAATCAGGTTCAGGCAAGCAGATGATGCAAACAAGGTCTTTGGCATGGATGAGAGGCATATTAGTTATAAAACATTGTCCAGGCTGTGACTTTTTAAAAAATCAAAATACTAAGTGTCTGGCTTCCTGAGTTGAAATGGGATTTCTGGGTTGAACTGGATTTCAGGAAGAGATTGGTATAGCAGCACACAGCCCAGGAAGAAGTAATGGCTCAAATCATCTCTTTTGTTCATCTTACAGAAGCTTCATCTGATCATTTAACCTACTAATTTTAAACATATTTGCATTTACCTTGATAATTATCCTTTAAAGTCATAGTATAATCCTCCTTATTTTGTAGAAGACAAACTAACTAGTTAGTATTCTACTTCAATATTTGGAAATCCCCAGAGCTTTTGAGACACATCCTATGTGAGAGCAAGAATATCCAAGCCAAGATTAATCATAAAAGAAACTTGGGGGCTGGAGAGATGGCTCAGAGGTTAAGGGCACTGACTGTTCTTCCAGAGGTCCTGAGTTCAATTCCCAGCAAAACCACATGGTGGCTCACAACCATCTATAATGACATCTGGTGTCCTCTTCTGTATACATAATAAATAAATCTTTTTAAAAAATGAAACTTGGGAGAGAAGATGGTGATACAGGATTTCAATGTGACCGGTGTTTGCAGGAGGGATTCTAGGCTTATGCAGTCATGCTTAGAATCCAAAAGCTGCTCCAAATCTCACCCAAAATAGGAAGAATCTTCAGAGGTTGCCCTCTGGATGAGATGAAGGTGATGGATTTACAAAGTGCAGAAGTAATTCAGAGACAGTTCTTGTCACATGCCAGATGGATTTGCAACATTTGCATCCTAATTCTGCAGCAGGAAATGAAAGGATTTACTATTATTCACCCTCTTAGAACTAGTCTATAGCTAAGGATCCCCAGTTTCTCTCTGGACAAGGGCCTGGAAATGACTCAGATAATAGGAACAGTTCAAATTCCCTCGTGAAGACATATTGTGCTCACTGCCAAGGCTGCCATGCTCATGCAGGGGCAGGGGTTGTGAAAATAAAAAGCAATTGGGGGATGTTGCTTTGGTTCAGGAGTATAGGACTCCTTCTGAAGAGCATATGCAAGATCCTTTACCTCCAGAGCTTCAACACCAGGTCTGAACTTCAGAACCCCTAAAAACCATGGTTCGCTGCGAATCACTTAGCAACAACACTTTTACTAAAATATTTACATTTAATTCCTATTTAGATCAATAGGCTTGCTCTTGAACAAAACAAATATATCACACCTTCTTCCCATATCATCAAGCTAAGAAAACATACTTCTTTACATTATTGCTTAGATTATTTCTACTACTAATAAAAAAGTTGGGGCTGGAGAGATGGCTCAGCGGTTAAGAGCACCGTCTGCTCTTCCAGAGGACCCGGGTTCGATTCCCAGCACCCACATGGCAGCTAACAACTGTCTGTAGTTCCAGTTCCAGGCAAAACACCAAGGCAAATAAATAAATAAATAAAGTTTTTAAAAAAAAAAAAAAAAAAAAAAAAAAAAGTTACTCCATGACAACTTTATTTCGGGTCACCTTTTATGTGTGACTAATTAGTGATAATTGCCAATTGACAGAATTTGGAATCAGTAGGAGATAGTTTTCTGGGCATGCCTGGGCTATTATCTTGTTTAGGTTAATTGAGGTGAGAAGATCTGTTCATCGTGGGTGGCACCATTCCCTACTATATCGGCCAGTGGATCTCAACCAATGGATTGTGACTCTTTAGGGGTTATCATATCAGATATTTATACTATTATTCATAACAGTCGAAAAATTGCAGTTATGAAGTAGTAATGGAAATAGTTTTATGGCTGGGGTCACAACAACATGACGAGTTATAGCATTAGGACTGTTGAGAACCATGGGTATAAATGGAAAAGGGAGGAGAGCAGCAGCATGCATTGTTCTCTCCTCACTGAAGATGTAAACAGCTGCTTCAAGTTAATGAGCCCTTGACTTTCCCACTAGGATGGATGGAGTCCATGAGCTGGGAGCTTACATAACCTTTTTCTCCCTTAAATTGTATTTGTCAGAATATTTTACCACTGCAGCAGGAAAAGAAACCAAGACACATACATTCTAGAAATGAAATCTGGGAATACATTTTAGGTATCCAGTCTCTACTTCCAATATATTGGTCTTGCTATTGTCTAAATTTTTGCATCTGCAAAATGGGGACAATTATTTTTCTCCTGTTCTCTTTTTCCCAATGGCTCCTCTGTGTAGTAAAACTTGTATTAACCAGAAAGCCAGTTGGGAGAGTGACTTGCTTAGTTGATTTTAAATAACAGACCATTCTAAAATTTTATTGCCCTACATTTTAACAAAAACAACTCTGTAATAAATTGTAACATTTCAGTGTACTAAGTATGACATACTAAGAATGATTGAAATGTGATTGAGCATAAACCACTGTGCTGACATTATACAGTGTAATGAATACTTTGCAGATTTTAAAAAATGATCCAGTGACATTAAATATTCAAAGCACTTTGCTAGTATAGCCATTATGCAAACACAGTATGAAAGTTTCCAAACATAGATTACATTGGTGCCTGGCCTGATCGTCATCAGAGAGGCTTCCTGTTACATCTGATGGGAACTGGTACAAGACCCACAGTCAAGCATTAGGTGGAATTTGTGGAACCCCCCTCTGCAGAAGAGGGGGGTTGGAGATTGTGGGAGCCAGAGGAACAGATCAAATCAACTAAGCAGGGCTCATAGACTCTCACAGAGACGGAAGCAGCAATCATGTAACCTGCATGGGTTTGAGCTAGGTCCTCCGTAAACATGCTGTGGTTGTTTAGCTTGGGGTTTTTGTGTGACTCTTAACAGTGGGAGGGGGGTATCGCTGACTCGTTCACCTGCTCTTTGGACCCTTTTCCTCCTGCTGGGTTACTTTGTCCAGCCTTGACAGGAGTGTTTGTGCCTAGTCTTATTACATCTTGTTAGGCCGTGTTTGGTTGATATCCCTGGGAGGCCTGCTCTTTTCTGAAGGGAAATGATGGAGCAGTGATCTGGGGCACAGGGTGGGTGGTGGGAAACTGGGAGGAGAGGCTGTGGTCGGGATGTATTGTATGAGAGAAGAATAAATAAAAAGAAAAAAGAAAAATTACATATGATTTAGTAATCCCACTTTTGAATATTATTCCCAAAGCAATGAAATTAGCATCTCAAAAAAGATTTCTGAATTCCCTATTCACTGAGGAATCATTCATAATAGCCATAATTTGGAATTAACTGGACTGTCTGTCAGTAGCTGGAGAGATGGTTCAATGGTTAAGAACACTTACTCCTCCAAAGGACTCGGGTTCAATTCCCAACACTGATGTCAGGCAGCTCTCAACTGCCTGTAACTCCAGTTCCAAGGGATACGATACTCATGCAAATGCATAAGTAAAACATATTTTAAATATATATATATATATACAGTAGAGCATAATATACTCTTTAAAAAGGAGGCAATCTGGCCATTTGTCAGGAAAGAGTGGCCCTGGGGGATATATGTTAAATGAAGAGGTCAAACATATGCTGCATATCTGATCTCACATATATGTGAAATCAAAACAGAACTCACAGAAATACATAGAGGGTGCTTGCAAGAGGCTGGACTGTGGCAGGAATGGGAGAGATATGGGTGAAAGAGTACAGAAACATAAACAAGCACTTTGATTCTAACATGGTATTATGTATCCATTAAGATTATTATTACAACAATTGTTTTTTATTTACATATTGAGGATAGAACATAGAGCCTCAAACATGCTAGACAGAGGCCTTGTCACTGGGCCACATCCCTAACCCTCTTTAAAATGTTAAATTTAAATTATTATAATTTTTTTTGAGGACAGGGTCTCATGTCATCCAAGTTGGCTTCAAAATCATTATGTAGTCTGAGAATGACTTTGAACTCCTGACCCTCTACTTCTTCCTCCAGAGTGCAGGGATTACAGGTGTGCACTAACACCCTGTTTGTGCAGTACTGGGATTGAACTCAGGGCTTCATGTACACTGGGCAGGCAAGCATCGTAGCAACTGAACTGCCCCCATAGCTTTGGTAATTCTCTCCTTAAAAAGGAAGGCTTGTTTTGATTAAGGTATCTCTAAACTTCTCATGCTGGCTGTGGTGGTTTGAATGAGAATGTCCCCCCCACACACACACCTCTTGTTTGAATGCTTGGTCTCCAGTTGGTGGAATGGTTTGGGAAGAATTAGGAGGTGTGACCTTGATGGAGTCACTGGGGTCAGATTGGTTGGATTTGAGGTTTTAAAGGAGTCCCAGTGCTTTCTCTTTGCCTCAAGATTGTGAATCAAGACATGAATTCTCCTGGCTGCTTGTTTGCTCTGCCATCATGGTCTAATCCTCTGAAACTGTGAGCCAAATCAATCACTTGCCAGACTCTTTCTCTCTGGCAGATAGGGCAGAGGGAGATCCGGACAAGCTCACCTCTTCCTAGGGCTGGAGCAGAATAAGTGTTAATGACCCAAAACCCCCTAACCACCGAGAGACACACACACACATACGTACACACACACAATACACACATACATACACACACATACACACAATACACACACATACATACACACACAATACACCACACATACACACATACATACACACATATACACACATACACACACATACACACACAATACACAATATACACACACACACAATACACAATACACACACACACACACACACACACACACACACACACACACACACACACACACGCTAAGTCGGAAGCCTTGTCAAAGCAAGAACTCATTTTATTGTATCAGGCCAGGACTTATATAGGGTTGTGGGAAGGGGGTGGGAGTCTTGGGATGGGGTAGGTGGGGTGGGGAAATGGGCCAATAGTATTTTACCATGTTAGCAGAGGCTAGGCAGAGGTGGTCTTAGATCAGGCTAGGCTGAGTCACTCACACGTGGAGTTTATGGCCAGAGACAGGTTGCCAAACTCTAGGAAGGCTTAGGAATTTACACTGGGCCTCAACCTCCTGGCCTCAGAAGGTCTAACGATCACTTTCTCTTATAAGTTGCCTTGGTCATGGCGTTTTGTCACATCAGTAGGAAAGACACTGGCCTTCAAATTTTGATCCTTCTGCCCCAGCCTCCCAAATACCTGGTATTATAGGACTATACAACAAGGCTTGAGGCAATAATCGTATTTTATGACCAGGAAAAGTACATGATATTATTAGGCTAGATTCATGATAAGTGTACAGTCTTCCAAGGATGATGATGATGATGAAATGAACCCTTTACTTCATCCTGCTTCTGGTATGATTTCACAATTTATTTTACTACATAAAGAAGCATACTGTTTAATCAAAGTGGATTCACAGGATTTATTAATGAGATATCACTGTACTTTCTGCCTAGGTGGGGCCAGCATTACATGTTATAGGCAACAAAAGTATCACCTTGTAGGAAGAAAGTAAAATCCTGCCCTTCCGCTGTTGGACTTTTGAGAAGGTGAGAGAGAGTGGGAACCTCAATTCCTGTCAACAGTGTGCAAACTGTATTGTGCTGAGTCTTGTGTTCACACACCCAAAGTAACCATAATATTTTTTTTTATAGTTTTTGCCGACAGCGAAATCAACACTCTGAAGATGTGATTTTCAGGCAGCCAGTGGGGTTTCCAGTAACTTCAGAATCTACCTTCTCCTATTCTTAGCACTGGAAACTTTGCAGACAGCCCTGGTTTACACACGTTCAAGTTCAGTGTTTCATTGTGTCCCTGGTGTCTTTCATTTCTCATAGAATAAGCAACATTATAAATAGCAGTTAGACTCTCAGACATGCACACAGATGATTTGATAGATGCAAGTTAAATATATATTTGTTTTTAAATGAATAAATAAACACAAGCTTTATTCAACTGAGGTTGATGTTTTTAAATCAAGGGATCATAATGGAGGAGAGGAAAGGTAAGCCTATTCTCTTTGGAGGGAGATAATGTTAGTTTTATGCCAAAACTTTATAGTAAATGCATCTCCCATGTTCCTGGCTCTACTTCTTTAGGTTCTTTATTGTGGCCTTCTTAAATGAGCTTAAAATTCTGCCTATTTTAAAAAATCTGTTTGTGAATCCTTTCTTGTTCTTTACCCCTTTGCTATCAAAATTCATTTACTTAAAAGATGATTTTATGGGGGCTGGAGAGATGGCTCAGCGGTTAAGAGCACCCTCTGCTCTTCCAGAGGACCCGGGTTCGATTCCCAGCACCCACATGGCAGCTAACAACTGTCTGTAGTTCCAGTTCCAGGCAAACACCAAGGCAAATAAATAAATAAATAAAAATAAAGTTTTTAAAAAACAAAAAAACAAAACAAAACAAAACAAAAAGATGGTTTTATTAGACAATGTAAAGAAAATATTTAGAAGCAACTAGTTAATACTATATTGTGAATTGTGACCGATCGGGGACATCTATCATAGCCACACTAAACTATATAGCTTTTTTTTTTTTTTTAAATAGGTGTTCGTGAACTCAGTAGATACTGAAATGATGGAAATTTCCTTAATGATGGAAATTTCCTTAATGATGGAAATTTTTAAATAGCATGTTTAAATAGACCTGGGCTTGGAGATGAAACAAATGTGTGTGTGTGTGTGTGTGTTTGTGTGTGTGCAGATGGAATTAAAACAGGATCATGTTATATATTTAAGGTTGGCCTCAAAATTCATGTTCTTTCTCCTCAGCCTCCCAGGGGCTGCAATTACAAATGTCTGCCATCTATGCCCATCAAGAAACCAATTTTTGAAAACAGGAATCTCTGCTTTCCCTGGGCATCATCAGTTTTTCCCTGAAAACATTTTGTTTGCTCCTGTGTAAGTCACTCTTGGAGACAATGTCCTGCGTAAGTCACTCTTGGAGACCATGTTGAATCCAAACTCTCACATAACTTCTTTCCTCACGGTGTCTTACTGTTGCCCGTGAAAGAGATTACATTTATAATACTGACTTCATTTTCACTACTCTCCATGTACATTTAGAGTCTACGGACCACACATGCCTCTTCCCCTTCCCCTCCCCGCTTCTCCAGTGTCCAACCCAATCATAGTTCTTCAAAGGCTGTATGGCTCAGGAGGTGCAAACCACAGGTCCTAAAGTGGTCACGAGCCCCAAAACCCTAGGCTCTTTAACCTGTAAGATTTATTTTCCTTAATTGTAAAGTGGAGATAATATCAGAACATGGATAATGAAAATGTGAGCATTGTATGAGCTGAGAGAGACCGGGTTTTAGGTAGGTAGGAACTAATATTATCACAGCATGAGGAATCCGGTACACTTAGCCGAGAGGCTGAAGAGCTGCAGCGCCCCCTGCCTTTGCCTCTCTGTTATTGCAGTCAGTTCCTTCCACATAACTGCTCAAGATCCCCAAGATGTAATTTTCTCTTACCACTGTGCACAGGTCCTGTGAGGGCCGTTATAAAGTTACTTCCTGTCTTGTGAGTCCAATTCCTCACCTGTAAAATAAACAGTACTAACTAACCTTGGGGTGTTGCTGAGGGGATGGATAGTAAGGCTCTAAGAGATTTCCTAGTATACAGTGAACGCACAATGGTTCCAGTGATCTCTATCCAGAAGACAGGGTTGTCCTACAAAATAATCAAATCGATGGGCTTGGGGAGTCAGGCTTCTGCTGAAATGGCAAATAACATTCTGTACTTATGCAGACACCAGCAGTATGATTAGTGAAGGCAGCTTATAGTTAGATGTCATTGCATTTTAAATGGTGTGTGTGTGTGTGTGTGTGTGTGTGTTTGGTGTGTTTGTGTGTAAGCTATAGCACAATTTCCCAGCAGTTACCAGGAGAGGCATGGTCCAGTCCTGACCCAAGAATCAAGATCTTTGTCTTCTGGGAGTGGTAATGGGAATTTAAGAATTCCCATCCTATATTCAGCTTATCCACTTGGCCCCTGAAAACCACTCTGCCTTTCGCAGTAGAGGCTGATATCAGAGCCATAATCTTTTTTTTTTTTTTTTTTTGCCTGAGCATTAAGTACAAAACGATGCCTACCTAATATATTATTGACTTCTTTAATTTTTTTGTATTTCAAAAAGTTAATGAGAGCAAATGGGTTTTGACTCTATAATCATGCCCAAATACTTGTGAAAATCTGTCTTGACAGGTGTCTTAGTTAGAGTTACTATTGCGATGATAAAACACTGTGACCAAAAAGCAAGTTGGAGAGGAAAGAGTGTGGCTTACATTTCCACAATGTAGTCCATCTTTGAAGGAAGTCAGGACAGGAACTCAAATAGGACAGTAATCTGGAGGCAGGAGCTGATGCAGGCACCTTGGAGGGATGCTGCTTACTGCCTTGCTCTTCATGGCTTGTTCAATCTGCTTTCTTATAGAATCCAGGACGACCAGTTCAGGCATGGTACCACCCACCACGGGCTGAGCCCTACCCCATCAATACTCATAAATCCCCCCCAAACCAAAAAACAAACAAACAAACAAAAAACTGCCTGCAGGCTTTCCTACAAACAGATATTATGGAGATATTTTCTTAATTGAAATTTCTTCCTGTCATATGACTTTAGCTTGTGCCAAACAGACATAAAACTAGCCAGCATAGTAGATGAGGGACTAGGGAAAGAACAACCTTCTTAACAACCATCTTCCAGCTTCCTTCCCTCCCTGGGCCTCCAGCCTGTTGTCGAACTGGCTGATGGGTAAGCATGAAGCAGGGTAAGCTTCAGGGTTCCTGAGTAGCACCACCCACCAGCATCTGTCTCCAGAACATGCGCAGTTATCAGGACAATAAACTATTATTCATTGCTTCTACCTCACAGCCAATTAGGTCAGCTGTAAATATTGGAATTGCTTGGTAAACATGTTGGAAGATTGTGCTGACTTGTTAATATAAGTGAAAATGTAATTAGATTTATAACACTTTCTTTTCAAGCCATAATTTACAGCAACAACAACAACAGCAGAGAAACATCTCTTGCAACCTGCTGAAAAACCATTATTAAAACGCACACGAAAAGTCAATTAGGCCAGAGGGAGGTATGTTAAAAAAAAGTGAGCTTTCATACTGTAGGATTACACCATGGGGGATTACATATTTTTTATTTATTTATTTTTCTTTCAGATCTTTGCCAATGAAAAGGAGCAATTTTTAAAAATTTATTTTATTATACAATACTACTTCAGATAGTCATAGGAAGTAAACTAAAAACCTGGCTCCCTTGACAACCTTCTTTGTTCTCCTCCAAGCCCCAGATAAAAGCAAATCTTTTCATATTTACAAACTCGTTTCTTTGAAAGCAACAGTCAATAATCCTCCCGACATAAGGATCAAGTTTTAAAAAGTAAATACTGTACTGTCTTTTGCTTTGAGGGAGTAGATTTGTATGAGAAATTCTCTAAGGATAGTCCTTTCCAACAGAGAGGAGTAATACCTTTCTCTCTCTCTCTCTCTCTCTCTCTCTCTCTCTCTTCCTTCTTCCCTCTCTCTCTTTTTAAACCTGAAGCCTTTTCTACTTCAAGGACCTTAGTTGGGACTAAGCTCTATTTTCAGTTAGGTCATCAGGTGACATGACAGTCCTGTGCCACCTCCCTTGATGTTTGGGGAGGCTCTGCCCTCTCCTGGAGGGAGACTGTAATCCTACTTTGTCCCTTAAAGCAGCCAGCGGCTGCCTCCGCTTCAGGCTCCCTCCTAAAGAATACACATACTATTATCATGTCTGATTTGTAGTTAAGGTGCCAGGAGGTGAGGGAAGGTAAGGGGAAAATAAATCATGAAGTAGCATATACGTGTGACAGAAGCTGTCATTTTTCACCCCCAACTTCTCTTAGCATATTCAGTTAAGATAAAGAGAAATTTTAATGTATTTTCTGTTTTTAAAGGAAGCACTAGTGTTTAAACTACATAAATTTCTCTGAAGGAAGATTGTGGAATTTCCACGTAAGAACAATGAGCAAAATAAATCGTGTGTGTGCGTGCGTGCGTGCGTGTGTGTGTGTGTGTGTGTGTGTGTGTGTGTGTGTGTGTGATTTACCTTATAGGTTTATAATTCATACATTCCTATATATAATATATTAGATGTAATAACTACAAACAAAAGTTTTTATAAGAACCAAAAATGGAGAAAGACAAATTTTACAGAGGAAGATTCCAGGAACTGACTTAGCTCAGGGGACTGCCTTTGGAGGAGATGGGGAGATGTGGAGAAGAGAGAGTGACTGGAGGGGGTGGGAGGGGGAAGGGACCTTGAACAAGGATATACACAGATAGAAAATGTGACTTTATTCATAACAAAAAAAGAAAGAAAAAATCATTTTGAAGAGGAGAATGCCCCTTTGTGTTTGCAGTTTATTATGAATAAGGAACAATGAAAAGAATTCCATGTCCTCAGCTGGGGGTGTGGCTCAGTGGCACATTAGGAGGCCCTCAGTCCAATCCCCAGCCCTGCAGAAAGAAAGCAACATCCCACTTTATAAGAAAGTATTTCATGAAGCATGTTTCATGCACATTAGCTAGATTTGTTCAATGGAAACATTCAGTTTAATTTCACACTGTTTGGGTATAAATCTGAATTCTTTGTGACATCCTTAAATACCCACAGTCTCACCCCGCCCCCCAGCTTGCTTGCATAGCTGCCAAGGCCATGGGTAAACTCTTATGTTTTTTTTTTCTCACTTGACTTATATTTTACTCTGCTAACAAATGCTTTTATGAAACACCATTAAAAACTACTTTTTAGAGAGTGAGAGAGTGATTGAAGGCAAAAAAAAAAAAATACTTGGGAAGTCTCTTGCAGGGCCAGGTCAAATGCTTTCTTCTGGGTCTGGGAACCCAGTCTTCTGGAAATAGTCTTACCTCACCTTCCTTGCATTTAGATGTTTGGTAGCTCTTAGGACCAGAATAGCCAGTATACTACCATAAGCAACTCAAGGGAGGGGGTTATTTTAGCTTGTTCTGAAGCTTGGTACCATGTTCCTTGGTTCTGTGAATTCTATCTAGGTCCACTGAGAGGCAGGACCATGGGAGTAGGAGCAAGCATCGAGTTACTCAGCTTGGAAATGGGGCAGAAAGATAGAGTCTTGGAGACACGCTTCCCATAATCTATTTCCTTCAGCTCATGTTTCCAGATTCTCCAGAGTGTGTTGAGCTTGGCACAAAGCCTTAAACACATGAGCTGTCAAATCCAAACCAAGACATTACCCACAGTAGACATTTCCCATCCCTAACTCACTAGGACAAAATCTGTGAAAGATAAAGAGAAATATACACACACACACACACACAATCATACATGTGAGGATGATGGAGGTATGGAAGAGAGGGATGGCCAGTGACTGGATTAAACTAAGGATATGAAAAAGCCTTCTGGAAACTCACTAACTAGTAAGCTAATTTCAAAATTCAACTTTAAAGAATTAAAAGTAGGGTATGAATTAAAATAATCTGCAGAGGCTAACAATGTTGCTCCCAGAAGACATGGGTTATTAAATGAAAATCCCGCTGTAAGGGATAGAACACCTTCCTACAAGTTCTTGTTCAGAGAGACCCCAGAAGTCTCTGGAACAGCAGTTCTCAACCTTCCCAATGCTGCAACTCTTTAATAGAGTTCCTCATGCTATGTGTGGAGGCACAGATTTACTGTTACAAAACTTTATCTCAAGCAAAGACCCTTTAGTTCCTGAGAGCAGAGCCCAGGTCTAAGAAGAATCTAGGAAAAATCTCAAAAGCATACCTGACAGCCAGTAGATATAAAATTGGATTTTGAATTGAAAGTTTAACCAATAGTTTTCAATAATTACTCTACCTTATACCCCTTTACTCAATCCTGAAATGCCAAGACATGTAGCATTTACCTCACTTGCGTATTTTTTCTTTAAAAACCCTCTCACTCCTGAGCTAGGGGCTGAATTCCTTGTGCTGCATTGGAGCACAGGGTTTTGGCCCAGGTGTGAACCTGTCCAAAAGAATAAACTGACATTTATGTGTTTGCATTGCAATCCAGCTCCCTGGTGGTCTTTAGGGGTTCCTTGACATGGGTACAACATTATGGTGACCCCAAACCATAAAATTATTTTCATCACTACTTCCTGACTGTAATTTTGCTACTGTTATAAATCATAATGTAAATATTTTTGTAGATAGAGGTTTGTCAAAGCAACCGGGACCCACAGGTTGAAAACAGCTGCTCTAGAACAACATAGGGTGTTGGGGTTTCCATTGGTGACCCTCCATAACTGCATAGGGTGTTGGGGTTTCCGTTGGTGACCCTCCTTAACTACATGGCAAGGTTTGATGACTACTGAGGTTTGATGACACTACATACTTTGGCTTCAGCACACTGAGATATCAGTCTCAAATGGATGGGGAAATTCTCTACCTGTGGGCTAGCTTTTACAGTGCCAAGAAAGTACTGAGGAATATTTGTTTACACTGTGAAAATGTGTCTTTGCAAAGGCACCTTCTGATTGGTTTAATAAAGAGCTGAATGGTCAACAGCCAGTCAAGAAGAAGTTAAGCAGGATTCCGGGATGAAGAGGATTCCGGGAAGAAGAAAGGTGGAGTCACCAGCCATTCGCAGAGGGAATCAGAGGTACAGAATAAAAGGAAAGGTAAAAAACCACATGGTAGAATGTAAATTAAAAGATATGAATTAATTTAAGTTATAAGAGCTAGTTAGGGACAAGCCTAAGCTAAGGCCAAGCTTTCATAATTAATAAGAAGTCTCTGTGTCATTATTTGGGAGTGAGCTGGCAGTCCAAAGACAAATCTGACTACAAGAAGGTCTATGAAGGCTACCTAGGTAGAAAAGACATCAGTGATCTTACCCAAGACTGGAACCTAAATGCTTCAATATCAATCCACTAGGCAAGATATGCCCACTGGTGCAGCATGACTGTTCTGGGGGTAATTAAACCACTTTATGAATGGACTTTAAGCCTGTTCCATGGGAGGGAATTTCACACCTGGTACTGTAATCTTGATCAAAATTTCATGGCTAGGGAGGCCCTAGGGTAGAATTTGCTGCTGTTATTTTACTAAATGGTCATGCTGTCAAATTGACCTCTAAATATTTATTTTGAAAGCTGTAGATCTGTGCTGCTGTCAACCTTGATTTTTTTTTTTTTTTTTGCAGTGGGTAGCAATTATCAGAGAGATAGATAATAGGTCAAAGTTCCGAGAATAACACTGAGTGCTTAGTCCCAAATGGAACACCTTTATCTATACCCTATTCCCACTCCAAGGCTCAAGGAACATTGTGGAAGAGGAGGTAGAGAGAATGTAATATCTGGAGGAAGGAAAGAAGTTCTGTGAAATGCTATCTTCTGGACATGACAAAGCTATTATAATCAGGAACTCACAACAGTTGTGGTTACCTGCACACGACGGTCACAAGATCAAACCAGTCAATATTCCATCATAGATATGGTAGGTGATCTCCAGGTCCATCCTACACTGAGCAGCTATTGTCAATGGATAGTTGCTATGGGAGGGGCAATCATTCTTTATTGAGGATATGACAACTGGTAGAATCTCATGTTCCAATGGATGATCTCATACCCCATCACCTATGGGCATCACTAACTGGACTTGGTGGCTATAAAGTAAAAAGACATGACAATGGAAGAAGAGTATGATGGAGGGGATATGGGGGAACTGAAGGGTAGATAAGATCATATTTCATTGTATGCCTTTATGTGTTTCAAAGTTTATGGGACAGAGGGTGGTCTTCAAATTGTATTGTAACTCCTAACCTGTCAGGCCTCTTTGCTGTCTTTTTTTCACACTGAGAGTCACAGCACCATGGTTAGAGGTGGAGGACAGGGCAGTGAGGTAGACAGAAGGAAGGAGAGGAAGAAATGGAGAAGTAGGAACATTATATAAGGACTCTCTGAGCCCCAAAGGGGTACAATAATAGAATACTTTCCTATCCACCTGTGATGGTTTGTTTTTCTTTTCTTTTTTTTCTATTTTATCATTATTATTATTTTTTATAGAATGAAGTCTCATTTTTTTTATCCATGTCTCCCCTTGTTCAAAAGTGGTTTGTTTTTCAATGTCAATTTGCAGTATAAAATCATCTGAGCAGGGAGCTTACATCAGGCCAGTCTATGGGCCCATCTGTGGGGAACTGTCTTGTCTTAATTTCCTTAGCTGAGTGGGAAGACCCCAAAGTGGATGGTGTCTTCTAGTAATAGTGTAGATACAAAAGGACACAGAAGAAGAAAGAATATTCACCCTTATCTTTTCCTCTCACTGGTATGTTAAATTACCTTGTTGCTGCTGCCTTTAATCCCAGCATTTAGGAGGCAGAGGCAGGAGGATCTCTGTGAGTTAGAGGTCAGCCTAGTCTACAGAGTGGATGTCAGGACAGGCAGAGCAACACAGAGAAACCCTTTCTTGAAGAATTCCCCCCTAAAAAGAATCACCTTTTCTTTTCTTTCTTTCTTTCTTTTTTTTTTTTAAAGGTTTTTATTTTTATTTATTATGCATACACTGTGTTGTCTGCATGTACACTTGCAGGCCAGAAGAGGGCAGCAGATCTCACTACAGATGACTGTGACCCACCATGTGGCTGCTGGGAATTGAACTCAAGACCTTTGGAAGAGCCGTCAATGCTCTCAACCTCTGAGCCATCTCTCCAGCTCCAGAATCACATTTTCTAAGCTTCCAACATGGACGAAGGACCAGTGGTCCTCCAGGAATCTTCCAGCCATCTTGGCACCAGATGGATTTAGCAGCTACTGGGTTCTTGGTCTCTCAGGTATAAAGTTATTGCTGAACTACTTTGACCATATTGTGTAAGATGATTTAATGCATTTTTAATTAATGCATCTATCTACCCATTTATACTTGCTTATCAATTCTATTCCTTAGAGAATGTGACCAATACATTGGCCTAGCTCTACTAAGTGCACTTAGAAACACTAACAGGGTAAAATACAACAGTAAAACTACAGTTATCAGAGTGTTGTCTGTGATCTACTAATGGCTGGGGAAGGAGCCTGACTGACTCAAAAGCAAAAAGACTAGCTGAGTATTTTAGTAACATTCAGAAACAATAATAAAACATTAACACCTGGGGCTGGAGAGATGGCTCAGCGGTTAAGAGCACTGACTGCTTTCCCAGAGAACTGGGGTTCAATTCCCAGCACCCACATGGCAGCTCACAACTGTCTATAGTTCCAGTTCCCAGTTCCAGTCAAACACCAAGGCAAATAAATAAAATAAAGTTAAAAAAAAAACTTTAAAATGAGATATGCCTTTCATGTGGTCTTTTGTAACACTGAGTTAGTAATGGATTATAAACACTTAACTTATTAATACACAATTTATTCCATATAAGAAGAAAGCTTCCATTGTAAAGACCAGAGATCTTCTAATAAGAAATTACAGGCCAGAAAATCTGGACGGGAGGAAGCAATGCTGGTCTTCTGCTGACACTGGATGCCAGGCATTGGGATCTGTGTCCATCCATGAGTCTGTGACTCTCTTAGCCTCCCGCTACCCTGGGATCCAGTGAACTTTAATTGTGGTCTAATTTTTTCTTATACCAATGTTGCTTTATCTCTGAGCATCACATGTGACTATCTTCTCAGCATCCCACTTTCCCATGATGAGGAAGGAGTGTTTGATTGGTTCCAGTGTGAATCCAATTTTCCTGAATTGTCCAATTCAATTGTCTCCAGGAACTGGGGTTGCCAGGACACCTTTGAGCACAGAGACGGGGATGGGTAGAGGGCAAAGAAATGAGAAGTTCTGTGACCGGCTTGGTGGGCACCCTCAAAGAATTTATGATATAGATGCAAGGGACATACATGTAAATTAAGAGACACATGCACAACTGTATACATCACATTCCTACAGGGTCTGCACAGGAACCAGCATCCTGCCCATGAAACAGTTATCTAAGCTTAAGAGGCTTATATATGATATGCAAGAAGAATAAATCATCAGTTAGTTATAGAATGGATAAAATAAATTAGTACATGATACAATTTCATGTAATGGTTGCATTGTACTTATATGGATTTGTTAATTGGAAAGTTGTACAAGGATTGAGTGCTGTGATAGAGATCACAAAGTGGTAAAATTAGGAAGGAAGGCTTTCTGCATGAGGCAGAGCTTGAGCTGCATTTGGAAAATTAGAAATTAAAGCAAGCCTGATTGAGAAAAAAACACATATTGGCTTTCTCTCAGATGAAATTTACCTGGCAATTGGTAAATCCAGGATCTACCCAAGCCACTCTCTCAGGTCTTCTGGAAAGCCCATACAGAGTGGACACTGTGAAGGCTGGTTTATAGCTCAATTATTTGTTGCATTTTAATATGTCTTGGAAACGGAGAAGTTATTTAGTGTGGCCCCCAATCAAATACTTGTATAAAAGCAAGGCAAACATAACAGTACATGTTCCTACTCCAGTGTTCAGTGACTGGCAGGATGTACTGCAGGCTTGGTGAATGCATGAGAGTGAATATACAGAAGCCTGGGGAAAGGTCATTGGTATTTTTGGAGCAATAAATCAAGTATGGAAAGATTTGCATTTTGGCTGTAAAACATGCAGCCCTGGATTAGAGGGAGAGAATACTTTGAAGTAATATTTCTCTGCTGACTTGTTTTATTAGCTTCCTTTAAACATGTTACATTATTGCTTATAGAATTTCATTTACTCAGATTGGCAGCTTGATAAATATGTCTATTGGCGATGATTTGGATTGCTCTGGGCATTAATATTATTAAATCCTGTCACAAGGAAATGTCTGAAAGATGACTTACTGTAAAGATTGCAGCGTGGAATAAATCATCCAGTGGTATTTGTTACCATTTATGGCCTCTTGGAGCCGAGTCAATCCCTTTTTATGTTGCATTATTTTTCAAGTTTTTATAGCTTTACATTATATATTGCTGTCAGAAATGAACAGATGGGGTGTCGTACACGAGCTCTCTGCATAATTCCCACTCTCCAGTTATTGGTATGAAGGGCAAGAGCAAGGCTTCGTGTTCTGGAGCTAGAAGGAGAGAAGATAAGATGGGAAAGTGCTTTGAGGAAAGGCATCCCTTCTGTCCTCGTTCAGGCCAAGTTCATCAGCTGGTTGTAATCCCTGACTAGTGGTCCTCTCCATTTGAGTTTTAAGTAAGACACAGGGTGGCCTCCAATCAAAGTATAGAGAATAAGTGTCTGTGGAGTGCTCAGTCTCAAATGAGCCATCTTATGGTACCCCACTTTGAAGACTCAGGACCCATCATGGAAGAGGGGGCAGGAAGCTTACAAGAGCCAAAGGTCAGGGAGGGCTGAAGTGAAACTGTCTCCTGAACACAGCAGGACCACTGTACTGATGAGATCACAGCAGCCGTGGTTGCCTGCACAAGACCAGCACGTGATCAGGCCAGTCAACATCCAGTCTGGAGCCCTGTGTCAGAATGAGCACACGTCCCAACTGACAGCTGATGGCTTCTAGGGAAGGCAGAATCAACTTTCTTTACGGGTATGACTCTTAGAAGTTTGATCACACTTCAGTGGATGGTCCCGAACCCATGAGGATATGAACAGCACAAATTGGACTTGATAGGCATTGATAATGATAATAATAAACAATAACTGAAATAATAATAAACATAAAGTTGAGAGACGTTGAGGAGGTCTGAGTGGTTCTGGCAGGAGTAAGGAAACTACTGGGGAGTGGATTTGATTAAAGCACGTTGTATGGCATTCTCAAAGAATTAATACAAATATCTTCTCAAATTAATTAATCAATAAAAATATCCATGGCTTTATTTGTCTCTACTGGACCAGCAGATGTCTAACGCAGTTTAAATGCAACTTACTTCCCTGACATTAGGAGGTGAATGTGCCATATTATGTTCTTTGGAAAACAGACAAACAAACAAATGAGGATTCTGAAGAATTAAAAAAAAAAAAAACCCAAACAAGCATAAAGGAAGACCCAGAAATGAAGAAGCTTCTATCTATCTATCTATCTATCTATCTATCTATCTATCTATCTATCTATATTTATCTATCTATCTCTATCTATCTATCTATCTATCTATCTATCTATCTATCTATCTATCTATTTTTAGTAGTAAATTTGCTGACATCCTGTTGGGACAGAACACAAAGAGCTTGCCTAGAAATTGCTTGCTGTGGCTCTTGCCATCAATCTTAAAGGAAGAAAATGAGTCTATGTAGGTGACAGGCATCTAGCCAAAAAGGAACAGAGTGCCTTGCATCCTCTATGGACCGTCACCCTGATGAGGATAAGCTGTCTTTGTGTTTGAAGCAGCTGCCTAAATACCATACTGGGCCCTCTTGAGGTTCTTGAGGTTTTATGACCACTGAATAATGAACACAGCAGACAGAGAGCTAGCCAAAGTTTTAGAAGAGAGGCACGTGAATTTACCTTCCTTACACACTACTGTATTCATTGTGCTACAAACAAAAAAACCCACCTTACTTTGGGAACAGACCCAAATTCATTGTGTGGTCCCTTGGGAGTTTTGTCTGAGGTTCTTAGTGATTTCCCATCATCATAAAATCTGAAGCAAAGTGTTATTTTCCCCCCCTGTGTACCTCATGATGTTGCTGTAATAAGTTAAAACACACAACACATACCCAAACACACTAACGTACTTACAGTTTAGTGGCCCCTATGTTCATTAAAGGTTCATCATATTGCTACCAGATTCTCTTCTTCAGATCTGCATTTACGTGACTTTTTTCAGTTGGTGGTACCCATCTCCTCATCCCCAGATCCCTAAGTGTTGAATGCTTTCTGCCATCTGAAAACTTTGTCACTAGTGGGAGTGTGATTAGTATATAATCTGAGCTCCGGCAGAGATTTTCCCAAGGCAGACCTCTTTTTCCTACTGCATCCCCGAGCCCTTTGTCTTCACTTCTTGCTCTGTGTCATCTCCATGGAGACTGTCTACTGATTCGTCACATGTGTGGGCTGGGTCGTAGTAGTTTTCAGCATGCCTCTCCTTTGTGATCTCTTTGTGGAGTAGCTCAGAAAGTTTTCTGTCTCTAAGCCAGAGAGTGTGTATATAGACACACACACACACACACACACACACACACATATGATGGATCAGATCATTGACAAGTTGATAAAGGTCATAGTCAAGAAGTCAGATCTACTGAGCTAGGATTTCTATGTTCCAGTGAGAAATATTTGCACCTCATTCTTTCTCATTCCTATTATGTTTCTGGAGGAACCTTTTTATAAGCCCCAACTCAACCAAACTCGCAAGGTTGAGCCTAATAAGCTGATACAGAACCCAGAAAGTCTCAAATCTCACATCTATTACAAAACATGCATTATGTCTTTCCCTTTTTCCTCTTTCTTCATTACCTCCCTCCTCTTCCTCTTTTCTTCTCTTATCTCTTAAAATTTTATATACCTTTGCTTTCCTAGAGACTGAGTGAGTCAGTCTTAGACTCTTTTTGCATAACAGTTACAACTTTTGTGTTTTTATTTAGCAGTTTCTATCCCATGTGGCTCTAATTCAGCAAGCCCAACAAATGGAGAAATTCCTTTTCTGTCCATTGGGCACTTAGTGTAGACCTGCTTTCAGTGCTGTTCTGTCACTGAGGCTATGGCAAGAAGGCTCTGATGCTTCCAGACATCCTCATGATTTCTCACCTACCACACTTTGAGAGAAACATGGCCCTAAGCCTGAGCTGGCTGTCTTATTAACAGGCAGCCACATCCTTCAGGAGGCTGAACCCTACTTGTGAAATTAGAGAGTAGATGAGTCATGATCATCCATAGTACCTTTGAACTTGGGTTATCACTTGTTTCTGTTCTCAAGACATCTCAAGACAGCCTCAAAGCAACCTGGTTCTCTTTGTGCCTCTTTGCTTTTTCTAGGAGAGAATTCCTTGCTGATAATTGTTAAATGCTTTTCTCAGAACACCTGCAACAAAACACGGTACTCAGTGTTGATAAATTCCCTCCTCACTTTTGCTCCCATTTAAAAAGTTACCATGTATTTCCCCAAACCATTCAACCTTTCTCTTATCTGAAAAACAGACTATGTGCAGGCAGAACGGTGTTGCATGTGGGGAGCAAGAAGAGAGGCCTCTTTGATGCAAAGCAACCTGACATTATAATAAAGTTCCCCAGTGATGGCCAATTATAGCCACTCACCTCTTTATTAGTAATTCCATAATTTTAATACATAAAATAACTTGACCATTTTTGAAATTTGTATGACTAATGGTCTGAAAGCTGATAGAATAAGAGATAAGTTTCATAATTAGGTTTTGTCAAGAAATCTTGCAAACCGTCTATAATGTGGTCAGCTCCTGATTTTTAATGAGGACATTGCAAGGGACTGAAGCCTCTGGCAGCATTCACTTCATATTTTAATTACCCATGGTAATTTTGACAATTACACACATGTCATAAATCACATCATAATGACCCATGAAGAAAGCAGATTTAATTACTGTAAGAGGAGTTCCACAGCTAAGCAGGTAGGTGGCAAGTGCCCAGCAAGATGGGAACCACATTTGAAAAATGAGAGCTGCCAAATTCTGCACTGTAGAAGAGCCAGCCTCTGCCATCCATGCCACGGGCTTCACACAGGAAAGCCACTGTCAAACATTGCTTTAACATGAAAGAGCTCTGACATCATCTGTCCTGTCCTTATGAGAGAAAATTGAACAAGCAGAAAATTATAGAATTTGCTTTCTTTTTTTTTTTTTTTTGGTGCATCAGAGAACTGAGTTGGCTAGGTAAATGTTTACTTTGAAATAATGGGTCACAACTGAGGTCTATTTTCTGGAGAAGGGGCCACGGACACCGTATCCTATTAGGGCTAAACAGATGGGAATTTTAATGAATTACTGGTGGCTGAGTGAAGATGAGGTGAAAGATGAGAAACTTCTGGACTGCAGCATTAAAGAAGTCCCCAGAAGATTTCACGAGGATCTGAATTTACTGCCATTGTTTTGCTAAATGGACGTGTAGACAAACTGCCTTCTGAATATGTACATTTATAACCACAGACTAATGCTGCTTTTGTATGTGAGTAAAGAAACTATTGACATGACCGCTCCATGGTATGGTTAAAGGGAAGGTTATTTATTTATTTATTTATTTATTTATTTATTTATTTAATTGCGAATAAGAGAAAAAATCCACGGCCATCTGGAAGTGTCTAGAACAGAGAAAAGAGAAGGAAGCAGACTTTCTTCTGTAGTTTCTGCAAGAAAATGGAAACTAGCCATACACACACACACACACACACACACACACACACACATACACAGACACCGAGAGACACAGGCCCAGACAGACACATAGAGACAGAGAATCTAAGTGGACAAATCATGTGGATTATAAGGGAAATGAGTAGCTGGACCTGGAGTCTAGCATGGACTGTGAAATGTGTGACAAGTACTTTTGTATAGAGACTGAGGGAGTCTGGAGACTGGAATGGGCTTTGAGGTGCAACCACAGGTAGCCATATGTCACCTCTGCCTGAGGGAAGTGAAGTGACTCCTTTTGGCAGATAGAAACTGGTCTCACAAGTTTCCGAGGAAAGCTGGCTTTTATCTAACTGCCAGAAATCCTTCTGGAGTCCAGGTTGAGCTCATTTCTGAATATCCTGACTGCTTGAGAACTAACAGCTTTCAGCCTTGATCAGAGAGACTTCTGGTTGTAGACCAGGATAGTTAATTCAGAGAGTACTCTCTGGTCAATGTAATATCAATGGGGGAGTCCTCAGTCCTAAACTGAACACCTATGACATTCTCTCCACCCTCGCTGCAAGGTCCAGGGAGCATCACAGAGAAGGGGCAGACAGACTGGAAGATTTGGAAGATGGAGAGGAGAGCTGTGAAACACCGTCTTTTGGATTTGACATAGCTATTGTAATCACGAGCACATCACAGCTGTAGCTAATTACACCAACCCTGCACACACACACACACACACACACACACACACACACACACACACACACACAACTCGAAAGGTGGGAAGGAAATTAGTTGGGAAGAGGTTGGTGGGAGCAGGAAGGGGAAGAATGGATAAGAGGTGTGAATATCATCACAATACATTGTACATATGTGTGAAAGTGAACAAAGCATATTAATCAGTAACAACAAAAACAAAAACCCAATAAAAGCTTCCTATTAGAATTACCAGGAATGAAGCACAGTGTGCAACGGAGATTCTCAATAGGGGCTGGCCACGCCCCATTCAGGGTCCTGAGACCCCAAAGCTACGCCTCTAGGTCTCTTTTAATAATGCCTGAATCCCACCACACCTTCCAGATTCTTTCCTACGCCAGCACAGCTATGGTGAAATATACCCAGAGGATGTTCACTGTGGCATCTCATTCTCTACGAGTCTATCTCTGCAGGAAGGATGAATGTTTTCTACTCTAGTTTCTCCCAGCCTTCCTGTCTTACCTGAGGTCTTGGGAAGGGAGCCATGGAAGTAATTAAAATACTCTTTGAAGGTCACAGCCACAAGACACACACACACAAAAAATCTTAAGACATAAGAAAAAAATTAGCAATCTCTTTTCTATATACTGCCACCACACCTATAGGGCTCCAGCATATAATACTGAACTGGGGTTAAAGAGCTGCAAAGATCTGCAGGGATCTGCAGACTATTTAAGAAGGAGCTCCTGGGAAAGCCCAATGAGAATAGAGAAGACAGAAACATCGATGCTAGAAAAATTGAGTCTCTTGAAAGTCCAGCTCCAGAGAACCCAGATGATGTAACTAACTACTCACAGGAAGCAACCGAAAGCCTCCCAATGAAGACCCATTCCTTCAGCATGTCAAAAGCAGGACAGAATTTGGGGAAGCGGTTACGAGCTGTGAAAGTGTATGTAGTTCAGTGTTCTCTTCCAAGTTAGTTAAAAACACGTATTGAGGACCGGAGGGCAGCTCCTAGATCTTAAAAAAGAAAAAAATGGAGAGAGAGAAATATAAGCAATGTGTGAGAAGTAAAAGTTAAAGAATATAATGGAATTAAAATAGAAACCAATAATAAGGGCTGGAGAGATGGCTCAGAGGTTAAGAACACTGACTGCTCTTCCAGAGGACCTGAGTTTGATTCCCAGCAACCACATGGTGACTCACAACCATCTATACTGACATCTGGTGCCCTCTTCTGTATACTGTATACATAATAAATAAATAAATCTTAAAAAAGAAACCAATAACAAAATGAAGTCACATAAACTCTGGATATGTGGAAATTAAGTAACGTACTTTTAAATAACACATGAATGAAAAAGTCTAAAAAGAAATACATAAAAAAAAATACTTGCTACTGTGTGTGAAGTGATTACAGCAAAGTCCCAGGATATAAGATTGCAGCAGAAAGCCAGTTGCTTTCTTATGTAGAAGCAATATAAAACCCTAAAATTCAAAATTTGAAAAATATTATGTACAATAGTAGTCAGTGATTTGCAATGTCATATGCTCTGGCCCCAGATCCCACTCAGTCATCTGATGACCAGGACACTTGTCACTAAGCCGAGTACTGTGATAGTCAGTCAGTTACTAACTTCATTTTAAACCTAATAATCTTCACTTATATGAGTTTACCAGAATGCAATCCCGTTATAAGGAACAACTGTTTTTATAATAGTTACAAATTATTTCAACCATTGTGAGTCAGAATTCTAGAAATAAATCATTCTTGAAGCTTTGTCTGAAACCTTCATATATATGTATATATATGTAAACATCATTATTATTTTTATATACATTTAGATGGAAATAATCTTAGAAATGAAATAGGCAATTCTTGCTTATTTGTAGATGAATATACTGCCTGTAATTTAACCTCTTGTAGATTACTCAATTATTGTCTATGAATGCCAGTAATTACATGGTATTATATACTACTTACAGCTAATTGGATTACAGCGAGGAATTTAACCTTACATGGAATAAATAGTGCAATACTATAGTTCCCCCCTTCTAGTTGCTTTTTTTTTTTAATACAAAAGTCTTATTATACAGCCTGACACAAGGTTCTCCTTCTAAAGTGTCCAGCTCAAGGAGATTTAGTGTATTCCCAGAGGTGTGCACTGTTATGAGCACCTAAATCCAGAATAAGATCACCAGCTACAAAGGAAAATTTGACAATTTTCTTTTTCCCAAAACTCCTGGCATCCACTAATGTTTCTAAGGCTATGGGTGTGGCTATTATCATTTTATAAAATTGCAATCACACAATATGTGGCCTTTGTGCCTGACTTCTTTACTTGGTATATACTATGGCTGAAATGTAAACTGGCCCCTGCAGCCTCATGTGTCTGAACAGTAGGTCCCCAGCTGCTATTGCTGTGGCCTGGCTAGCAGACGTGAGTTTCTGGGGGTGGGCCTGAAGGGGACATCTGCTTCTGTCTTTCACACAAGTCCTCTGCTTCCTTGTCTTATGTTCAGGGCCCTGCCACAACAAATTCTTGCTGCCATGGAGTGGCCCATCATGCCTTTCCAGTTAGGATAGACTCACCTGGAACTGTCAGTCAAAACACATCGTTCTTCCCTTAATTGTTTTGGTTAGGTATCCTGTTGCAGAAAAGATACAAGAACATACCATGCATGTTGTACCATAACCAGTTTTCATTCTTTTTGTGACCAAATAGTATTCATTGTATTGACTTACCCTTTCTTCCATCTATCAGCTGTTAACATTTTGGTTGTTTAGCATTTTTTTTTAAATATTTAGAATATTTAAATAAATATTTGTGTGCATGTTTTTGTGCAGACAGATTCTCAGCTCTTTGGGACTATAACTAAAGAAGAGTTATCTTACGATAACTCTATTCACATAGTCTGTTATCTCTTTGAGATTATGATTACAGATTTTCTCCCTTCAAATTCTCTGCTCTCCTTGAAGTTTATGACCTCTTCTTTTTTTTAATTAATTGTTACTGCATGCATATATGCATAGGTATATTCCTAAATATAACCTACTCACTTGGTATAATGTGTGTTTTCAGGGGTGACCGTTTAGCAAGGGAAAAGCAATTGATATGCTCTTCCTTGGGGAGAATGCCTCACTAAACATGGCTTTCATTAGTTGCCTACAGTTCTTTGTGTAGGGTAGAAGTCTTGTAGGCTCTCCCTCATTCACTTTGGCCTGCCTATTGTTATTATCCTTGGTCAGCTTACATTGGGCAGTCAAGTTGGTGAGATTTTATGGGTGTAGCTTCAGGTATTACTAGGAGACACAATCTTACAGTAAACTCCTGGATCCACTGTCAAAATCTTTCTGCCACTTCTGCAATGCTTTCTGAGACTTTGGGGGCAGGAGCTGTTTTGTAGACCAGTCCATTGAGTCTGAGTTTCATAATTCTGCATTTTTATTGGTTTTGGTTTTCTGTAGTGGTCTCTGTAGCAAGGAGAAGTATTGCATGAATTCTATTTAGTATTATAATAAAAACCTGGAGTCAGATATTGGGAAAGAGCTAAAATATCAGAGAGAGGGAACAAACCACAGCCAATTCTTAGTCAGCCAACTTCTCAGGTTGGACAAGTTGCATCTTTATGGGTCCTCAGCCTGACTGATCACTCAGAGTGGCTAAATTTCTTCCATCTCCTACTTTATCTTTCCCTACCCAGGCCCAGCTATTTTACTTCCTGGTTCAGCTCTCCTAGAGCTCAGATTAAAGGTGTGAGCTACCAGTGCTTAGCTGTTAGGCTCTGAATTCACAGAGATCCAGATGGATCTCTGTCTCCGGAGTGATGCTGTGACCTTGACCTTCATGGCTTGGCTCTGTGGGTGGCTTGGAGCCTTCAGTAAGAAAGACTATGTGATGTTTGGGGTCTGGGTTACCTCATTCAGTATGATTTAGTTCTATCTATTGACCTACAAAGTTCATGACTTTGTTTTTCTTTACAGATGCTTAGTGTTCCATAGTGTATATGTATCACATTTTAAGTGTCTGTTCATGGGTTGTAAGAACTTAGTTTGTTTCCATTTTCTAGCTATTATAAATAGAATGACAATGAATATGGCCAAGCAAGTGTCTGTGGAAAAAGATGTCATGTCCTTGGCCATATGTCAAGTAGTTGTATAGTTGGGTCAGATGATAGATTTATTTTTAGTTTTTTGAGAATTCTCCACCCTGATTTCCACAGAGGCTGCATTAGTCTGTAATGCCACCAACAGTGAATGTGGGTTCTCTTCACCCCTGAACCTCCCAGAATTTGTTATCAGTTGTTCCATTGATCTTTGCTATTCTGACTGGGGTAAGACAAAATCACACAGTTTTTTTTTTTTTGGATAATTCTCTATTGAGGTCCCAGGCCCATTTTTTGAATGGCTAATTCTTTTTTTCCTTTTATTATTATTATTATTAACAAAGAAGTCACACTTTCTAACTTTGAATATCCCTATTCAAGGTCCCTTCCCTCTCTCACCACATCAGGTCATTCTTTCTTCTCCACAAATCCCCATCCCCTCCCTGGGCAGGCTGCAGGCAGTCCCATGGTCCCACTGCCCCAATATTGCTTAGTTCAGTCTCCACTCCTGGCAGATGCAGTTTTCTCCCCCATCCCTCAAGACTGAGTCAGGTGTTCCTCTAGGGTGAGTGGGATCCAAGGTGTCAGTCCAGGGTGTTTCTGATCCCAAGCTGTTCAGTGGTTGTGGTTTGCAGCTTGGGCATGCTTTGCTTTTTTCTTGTTTGTTTGTTTGTTTGTTTAGAGTCCACTAATGAGTGAGTACATCTCCTGCTTATCTTTCTGAGTTTGTGATACTTCACTCAGGAGGATATTCTCCAAATCCATCCATTTGCCTGCAAATTTTAGGATATCATTTTTTTCTTACTGCTGAGTAGTACTCCATTGTGTAGATAGATGTACCACAGTTTGTTAATCCATTCTTCAGTTGAGGGACATCTAGGTTGTTTCCAGGTTCTTGCTATTACAAATAATGCTGCTATGAACATAGTTGAGCTAATACCTTTGGAGTGTGACTGTGCATCTTTAGGGTTTACACCCAGAAGTGGCATTGCTGGGTCCGTGGGGAGATTGATTCTCAATTTTCTGAGAAACCGACATACTGCATTCCAAAGTGGCTGAACAAGCTTACACTCCCACCAAAAATGGAGGAGTGTTCCCCTTGCTCCGCATCCTCTCCAACCTAGGCTGTCATCTGTGCCTTTTATCTTAGCCAATCTGACAGGTGTTAGGTGGTATCTCAAAGTTGTTTTGATTTGTATTTCTCTGATGGCTAAAGATGATGAGCACTTTTTCAAGTGCCTTTCAAATGGCTAATTCTTTTTTTTCTTTTTTTTTAAACCTTTCTTTTTCTTTTCTTTACTTTTTGAGGCAGGGTCTCTCTATCAAGCAGGGCTGGCTGTCCCAGAACTCACTATGTAAACTTAGCACTCACAGAGATCCACCTCCCTCTGCCTTCAGAGTGCTGGGATTAAAGGTGTGTTTTTGCCATGCCTGGCTGACTGTTTCAAGTTCATTGCACATTCTGATTGTCAATACTCTGTCGGATTGTCCTTCCCACTCTGTGAGGCTCTCCTTCACCTAGTTGATTGTCTCTTTAGCTGTGCACAGAATTTTGAGGAACTGCTAAATTGTTTTCTAAACTGGATGTACTATTTTACAACCACATAGGTGATATATGAGGAACCCAATATATCTAAATCCTAATGTTTGTGTATGCTGTGTGTGTGTGTGTGTGTGCACATGCTCATGTGTGTGATTTGTATTGGCATACACATATACATATGGGCATGTGGATGCCTGAGGTTAGTGTTGAGTTTTTTCAGTATTCTCCATCTTACTGCTAAACAATTATTTTTTGAGTTTATAATATAGTTACATTGTTTCCTCTTCTAGTTCCTTTCTCCAAACTCTTCACTACTGCTTTGCCTTTCAAATTCATGATCTCTTTTCTCTATAATTGTTGGTGTGTGTGCATGTAAGCATGTGTGTGTTCTTAAATACATAAATATAACCTGTTCAGTCTGTATAATGACACGTGCGTGTATATTATCAGAGCTGACCATTTGGTACTGGATTTCCGATTGGTGTGCTCTTCTCCTGGGGACACCATTTCCCCTTCCTTCAGCATCTCTTAGTTGTCTATAGTTCTTTGTGTAAGGTTGGGGCTTCCAGAGCTTTCTTCAGCCTATTTTTGAGATAGGGTCTCTTACTGAACCTGGAGCTTACCTGTATCTATCCCCCTCACCCCCAGCTCCGTGATTATACATGTGTGCCACCATTCCTGGCTTTTATATGGGGTACTGGGTGTAGGTGTGCTCTAGACATGCCCCCACCTGCAGAGCGCACTCTCAGGCGTGGCACACTCCTTTGCATGACTGTATGCCCACCCGCTCCCTTAAAAAGAAATAACACGTGGCAGTGGGTCCTTTTTTCTGGTTTCTCTTTTCCTCTTCCCTTCTTTTTTCTTTCCTTCTTTCTCCCCCTACTTCTCCGGATATCCGAACCCCCTAAATAAACTCTGTGCGGCATGTGGCAGTGACTATTTTGTGTCTTTCCCACGTGCAAAATACCAACATTGGGGATTCAAATTTAAGTTTTCATGCTTGATGTGACAAGGACTTTACTAATGAGTTATCCCCCTAGCCCCAACCCAAGTACTTGAAAGTAGTTGATTTGTTCTTTGAGAATTTCATCCATTTATATAATGTATTTTGGTCTTATTTACCCTCATCCTGTCCCCAACTCTTCCCAAACCTCTTCCTCCACATTCTCATAACTTCATGTCTTCTTTTACTTTTAATTTTTCTCTGTAACTCGTGGGGCCCAATTGTAACTGTCTGTATGTACATAATAGGTGCAGGTCCACACACTAGTTACAATGGCAACTCACCAGGGCCACACTCCTCAAGAAAACAGACTGTTCCTTTGCCGGTAGCCATCAACTACCAATAGCTCCCAACTCTGAGGGGCCTTTGAGAACCCTTCCTCACCCATGCTTACAATTCCCGTGAATTCATGAGACTATTGTCTCGTCACTTCCTGAACACACTATTTCATAGCAGTTCTGGACAACTTTTCCTTACCTTCTTTCACGATGTTCCCTGAGCCTCAGGGAGAAAGGATGATATAGATGTCTCCTTTGGAGCTGAGCGCCTTGGCTTGTGAACGTCTGTGATAACTGTTGTCCACTGCAATTAAAAGCCTCTCTGATGATGGCTGAGAACTGTACTAATCTATTCTAGAAGGAAGTTTGGTGCTCTGTTCATTTAGGAAGAACAACAGTAGTAGTCTTTACTTCAGAGCATATGATTTCCCCAGCCACGGGTTCTTGCCCAGGTGTACAATCCCACGCACGAGTTCCTTTCTGTGAGTGGGCTTTAAATCTGATCAGAAAGTGATTGATTATCCCCAAAGCATTCATGCCACTTTTATTTTATGCCATTTGGCTTTAGTCATCCAAGTGTATGTGAAGTGATATTGCATTGGGATTTTGATTTTTCTCATAGCTAATTAGGTGGGATTCTTTTGTGTACTTATTACTAATCTGATTGTCTTCTTTGGAGACATACCTACCATATTATACTTTATCCCTTTTTAACTTGGGTATCTTTCTCTGCTGCTGAGCTGTGGTTTATATACACCTGCCCACATTCCTTATGGGTTATATACTTCATGAATTATCTTTTCATCTTATAGAGTCCCTTGAACCACAAATATTTAAATTTTTAAAATTGAAAATAAAGTTATTTTCATACAATATATTCTGATCATAGTTTTCCATTCCTCACCTCCCAGATATTCTCCATACCCCTCCCAACTCTATGCTTTCCTCCCTCTTAAGAAAACAAATAGGCAAATAAAAAAGACAAAAATAAAATGAAACAAAATAAACACACAAACAAACAAAAAGAAAAAATAGAAACTAAAAGCAATAAATACATACATACACACTCACACACATCCCATATAAACTCAAAGTTGGAAAGAATAATATACAAAGTTTAGGGGCTGGAGAGATGCCTCAGTGGTTAGGAGCATTGATTGCTCTTTCAGGGTACCAGAGTTCAGCTCCCAGCACCCACATGGCAGCTCACGACTGTCTGTAGTTCCAGTTCTCAGTTCCAGGCAAACACCAAGGCAAATAAATTAATTAATTAAAAAAAATACAAGGTTTAACAAAGCCCAATCAAAGCAATAGGAGACAAAAAAGTTCTCCTAAAATACTTTTGAATTTGTCTTGTGTCGGCCATCTACTGATAGGTATGGAGTCTGCTTGTAAGTGTGCTTTGTATATCCAGTGAGACTCCCTTGAAGAAATTCACTTTTCCTTTGTAAGTGGCTGTTAATTGGAGATACATTCTTGGTTGGGTATGGGAGCTTCTGTCTGCTTCTCCATCTCAGCCCTGGGACCCTGTCTAGTTTGGATCTGTGCAGGTCCTGTGTATGATGTAGTCTGTAGAACCATAAATCTTTTAATTTTGGTCACATCTAACCAGTTATTTTTATTGACCATCTTTTTGGTGTTCTATCAAAATAGCATTACTTAATAAACTATATTAACCCATTCTATTACTTTTGTTGATATTCTTTATTTCTTCATGTGGCTGCAACTGAATGCCCCAGGTCCTCTGGTTTCAATGTGTTTAGAACATTCTGTAGCAGAGATCGATGTTATTACGGTTTGAATCTGATCAGTCCCCTTCTGGCTCAAGTGTTAGAACAGCTGGTCCCTACACAGTGGTGTTGTTTTGAGAGCATGTAGGGTGGGGGTGTTGAGCTGTGTCACTGGGAGAGAGTGTGAGGATCAGCAGCCCTGCTCTGCTTGTTGGTGTTCCTACTATGTGAGAAGTAGCATCCACATGCTTCCACTGCCAGGGTTACCCCACTCCCTTCCCCCCCAAGAAGAACACACCAAGAACATTCATGTTTATTTTCTTTCTTTGTAAGGAAAATGCTGAAGGACCACTGTACCAGCTTTTTCAAACCTAAGCTTGATATTACATAATGAAACAATTGTCTGACCTTCTAAGACTGCCAGTATCTGTGCACAACAAGAAAACATTATATTTTTGTAAGATATATTATTTATTATATATACAACATTCTTCATCCCTGTACATCTGCACACTAGAGGAGGTTACCAGATTTCATTACAGGTGGTTGTAAACTACCATGTGGTTGCTGGGAATTGAACTCAGAACCTCTGGAAGAGCAACCAGTGTTCTAATCCACTGGGCCATTATCTCTCCAGCCCAGGAAACATTCTTAATTTATGCCAAACTAGGGATGTATTACCATGAATGCAGTGGTGTTTTAATTAATAATACTGAAAATTATTTTCTGTGGCAGATTCACTGGCAATGCTAGTTTCACTGTAGGCTGATACTACTCTATTTGCATTTAGGACAAATATCAAGAAGACCCACCTCAGGCTCAGAGTACAATCTTTTTTTTTTATTTTTTTTATTTTTTTATTTTTTTAATTTTTTTTATTTTAAACTTTATTTATTTATTTATTTGCCTTGGTGTTTGCCTGGACCTGGAACTATAGACAGTTGTTAGCTGCCATGTGGGTGCTGGGAATCGAACCCGGATCCTCTGGAAGAGCAGACGGTGCTCTTAACCACTGAGTCATCTCTCCAGCCCCTCAGAGTACAATCTTATCCCAGCACCACTCAAGAGTCACAGATGCACCTTGGATTATATTTAATTAAAAAAAAAAAAGCAAAGTGGGTGCTGGGCTTAGTGGTGCCATATTTAACCCTAGAATTTTGGAGGCAGAGGGAGGCAAGTGGAACTTTTTATTAATTTGGGCCAGCTTGGTTTGCTTAGAGTTCCAGGCCAGTCAGGGCTACATAGTGAGACTCTGTCTCCAAGAAAGAAAAGGAAAAGAAAAAGAAAAACCCCAGAAAAACAAGATGTATACAGAGACTACAGCTTTAAAGACTGAAAAATAAAATGGTCTTATTTGTGGCTCTGACAGCAAACAAAAAAAGTTATGACAATAAGGGCACTGATAAGCTTTCTGTAAATGCTTCAGGTTGCGTTCAGTTGCACTAAAAGTCGAGTTGATTCAAATCTTAAAAAAATTATTATTTAGTACTCAAATGTTGCTTATTAATTGTTTAAGGCTTTTGCTAAGTGGGTGCACTGAATTATTCATGTGATCACAGCAGCTTCTCCTGGCCTTTATTTCTTAACTTCTACTCTTTCTTGACTGTTCTTCAAAATGCTCTTTGTAGTCATTTTCCTGCCACTATTTCAGCAGAAGTTGATGTCAACTTGAAATTTCCTATCTTACTACCAGTGAATGACACAAAAGAACAGTAGCAGACGCATGACCTACTGACTTGAATGGAGTCCTGAATCAATGAAGAAAATCCACCCCTAAGAGAAGAAAATCCACCAAAAGAAAAGAAAACTAAGCCCACAGTTCAGCTTCTGCTTCCTCAGGGACACCTTGGTTTCCCCCTGCAAGTCATCAAATAGATCTTTATCTTTCAACCACAAATTACCCTAAGACGGTCATCTGGGGTTTGGAATGTGAAGCCAAAGTTAGATGAGCTGTCAAAGTGACAGGCTTCCTCTGTCCTCTTCTGTTCAGTCACTTTTGACATCCTGGCCCCATTTTTCCATGTTCTGAGTACCTCCTATGCCTGACCTACATATTTCGGTTCTCTCTCCCACTGATGCTTCAGTCTGAGGACTTTTGTGCATGTCACATCAATGCCAGTTTCCAATAGGCCTTTGTGATAGCCTCAGGTAAATCAAATGTCTGCATGCCTAGAACTCCACAGTAATCCATCAAGGTTTTTCTTTCCATTTTTTTTTATTTAAAAAGTCTTTTTTTCATATCTACCACTGCTCTCCCTCCCTTCTCTCTTCCCAGTCCTTCCCAGTCCACCCTCAGCCTCCCCATTCCATCCCGCCATCCATTCCTAAAGCAGGCCTAGGAGTTCCATAAGGGGTCAGTTCAGTCTAGCATATCCAGGTGAGGTAGGTCCGAGTGCCTCATCCCATTATTAAGGTTAGGTTAGGTGTTCCTCTGTAGGAAATGGGCTCTGAGATGTCAGTTCATGCACCAGGAATATACTCTGATCCTACTGCAAGAGGCTCCACAAACTGCTCACACCATCTAACAGTTGCCTACCTTTGGAGGGTTTAGTTCCTTTCCATGAAGGTTCCTCAGTGATTATTTCAGAGTCAGTGAGCATAAAGATACCTAGAACCACCAAGGAAATTGAAGCTAAAAGTCTCTCAAGCAAAAAAAAAAAAAAAAAAAATCCTAGGACCAGATGGTTTCAGTGCAGAATTCTACCAGGCATTCAAAGAAGAACTAATACCAATACTCCTCAAACTGTTCCATACAATAGAAACCAAAGGAACATTGCCAAACTCTTTTTATGAGGCCGCAATCACCCTGATACCCAAGCAACTCAAAGATGTAACAAAGAAATAGAATTACAGACCAATGAGCACTGATGCAAAAATACTCAATAAAATATGGGCAAACCGAGTTCAAGAACATATCAAAAAACCATCCACCATGATCAACTATACTTCATTCTGGAGATGTAGGAATTCCATCATATAAACAGCCTGAAAGAAAAAAAACCCATATGATCATCTCCTTAGATGCTGAAAAAGCCTTTGACAAAATCCAACACTCTTTCATGAGAAAAGTCCTAGAGAGATCAAGAATACAGGGAAAATACCTAAACATAATAAAGGCAATATACAGCAACATCCAACATCAAACTAAATGAAGAGAAACTCAAAGCAATCCCACTAAGATCAGGAACAAGACAGCGCTGTCCTCTCTCTCCTTGTCTATTCAATATAGTTCTTGAAGTTCTGGCTAAAGCAATTAGAGAATAGAAGGAGATTAAGAGGATGCAAATCAGAAAGGAAGAAGTCAAACTATCCCTATTGTAGATGATATGATAGCACACATAAGTGACCCCCAAAATTTTACCAGGGAACTCCTACAGCTGATAAACACCTTCAGCAATGTAGCAGGATACAAGATTAATTAAAAAAAAATCAGCCCATCAGGTTTTAACAGACTGTTGGAGCAAGCCCAAGGGTGCAGGGAACAGCACAGGAAGGTGCCAGTCTTAGGTGGGTCTCCATAGGGCTCTGCTTTGGCTGCACCACTGGATACTTGGCCTGCTTTTTCCTTTCTCAAATTCTCAACAGTGTTGCTATTGTTATTTTGTTTTCAGAGACTTTTATTTTTTTGTGTTTTAATTGCTTCCTGCCAATTGTGCTGTCTTAGAGTATTGTGGTAAAAACCCGCCCTGAGATATGTTTATAAACAGGGTTTATTTGGGGAAAATAGCTTATAAAACAGAGTCGGTTTTAGGAGAAGATGACAGGATGAGGTTGCAGCGCGCCGGAGCCTTTCTAAGGAAGATTCTTCATCCCCACGTCGTACGTCCGAACTCCCGGGCAGCTGGAGCGAACTGCGCACTCAGTCGGGGAGCTCTCGTGAGAGAATGACGACTTCTTGTCCTGGTCCCCTCCCTCGAAGGTCTACTTCCGGAATCCTTTTCAGTTAACCACACCCAGCTCGTCTCCATTTTTATGACGTGATCGTTCACATATACAGTTCCTGATTTCCCGCTACATCAAATTTTTAAATGAGTTTTATAATTTTGTAACTTAGAGGTAATGGTTTTTTTTAGTGTTTTAAAGTTTTTTATAAATGATTTTTTTAATAATTTTATAGAATGGAACATTTTTTTAGATTTTATATTTATTTTTTTATTATTTTTTGTTTAAATTTTTTAGAGTTTTTATTTATTATTTTAAAATTTTTATTAATTTTTTTTAATTTTTTATTTAATTTTTTAAAATTTTTATTAACATGAGCTTTGTATTTTTTTTAATAAAATTTTTATTTATTTTTTTAAATTTTTTATTTAATTTTTAAAAATTTTTATTAATGTGAGTTTTAAATTTTTTTGTAATCAAAGTAGACTTTTTTTATGGAAACAATGAGTTTTTAGAGTGTTTTAATATGTTTATTTATGTCAGACATCTTAGTCTCATGTTTTTTATTTTGAGATGTCTTAAAATAGTTAAGTATGAAGTATATTATTATATAAAAAAGTAAAAAGACTCTTGGGTGGAGATAACTTTTAAATGTGTAATCTTGGAAATAATTTTTTATTATTATTGTGACAAAGTGAGAAAAATTTTGAACATTTATTTGGTAAGACATTGTAGAAAGGAAAAAAAATATGTAGAAAAGAAAAGGAAGAAAAAAAATATATTTAGATGTAATGAGAACTTATGGCCAGCAGATGTCGCTGTCGTGATCAGCAGCGGCAGCAATGGTGCGGGGAAACAAAGTGGCGATTCGGCTGGGAGGGTGTTTCTCGGATCTTTCAACAAATCTTATTAGGCGTGTTCTACTAGAACGGGTCAATCCGTCTCTCAGGAGGTCGGCCGCGGGCAGATTTGTTTTTGGTTGTTTATAGGAGGCTCGTGCGCAGCTGGTAACTAAAGTCGTTTAGACCGGCTCTGTGGGCGAGTGAGGAACCCGGCGGGTTTGTCGAATTAGCCCCACGTTGGGCGCCAATTATTGTGGTAAAAACCTGCCCTGAGATATGTTTATAAACAGGGTTTATTTGGGGAAAATAGCTTATAAAACAGAGTCGGTTTTAGGAGAAGATGACAGGATGAGGTTGCAGCGCGCCGGAGCCTTTCTAAGGAAGATTCTTCATCCCCACGTCGTACGTCCGAACTCCCGGGCAGCTGGAGCGAACTGCACACTCAGTCGGGGAGCTCTCGTGAGAGAATGACGACTTCTTGTCCTGGTCCCCTCCCTCGAAGGTCTACTTCCGGAATCCTTTTCAGTTAACCACGCCCAGCTCGTCTCCATTCCTATGACGTGATCGTTCACATATACAGTTCCTGATTTCCCGCTACATTAGAGTTTCTATTGTTGTGATACTTATTATGAGAAAAGCGATTTGTGGAGGAAAGGGTTTATTTCGGCTTACAGTGTATAGTTCATCACTTAGGGAAATCAGGACAGGAACTCAAATAGGGCAGGAACACAGGGCAAGAGCTGACTCAGAAATGCTGCTTACTGGCTTTCCCATCATGGCTTGCTCAGTGTAATATGAAGTTTCTGGCCTGTCTGGCCTATGGTCCAGACCTGCAGACCCACAGTCCCACAGAAAACACACAGACGCTTATATTAATTTCACACCCATTGACCCACAGCTCAGACATATTGCTAGCTAGCTCTTTCATCTTAAAAGACTCAGTCTGTTTCTATTAATCTGTTTAGCCATGTTGCTTGGTACCTTCTCTCAAAGCACTATGGTTGTTTTCTCTGCATCTGCTGGCGTCTCCACTGATGTCTCTTCTGGTGTCTCTCTGGTGTCTCTACTCTTTCCAAAGTTTTCTTAGTCTAGTAGCCCCGCCCAAACTTCCTGTCTGCCCTCTGGCCAATCAGCTTTTTATTAAACCAGTAGGAGGGACAAATATATCCAACATAGCACATAGTCCCACAGCAGCTCAGCTTGCTTTTTTTTTTTTTTTTTTTTTTTAAAATAGAACCCACCAGCATAGGAATGGCATCACCCACAGTGATATGTGCTCTTTCACCTCAATTACCAATTAAGAAAATGTACCATAGGCTTGCCCATAGATAGACCAATCTGGTGGAGATTCTTTTTTTTCACATTTCTGAAGTTTTGATTGCTCTCTGTAATATTTTTTCTTGACTTTACTCCCTCCTCTCTTACGCTCACAAGTACATTTGTAGACTTCATGGTGCTCCATAGTTTTCTATAGTTCTGCTTGTTTCTCCAGTATTTCTGTCTTTCGTACAGAATACCATGGGTAGTCTGTGTTGACCTATGTTCAAATCCATCTTCTCCCATCAACTCATATCTGTTCTTCAGCCCATCTAGTCAAATTGTCTTTGCAGTTATTGTTCTTTTGAACTACAATTTGATTTTATTTATATTCTTTCTTTTAAAAAAATCATTTAAAATTATGTATTTGTGTGTATTTGTGGCTTTATACATGTGCATGCAGTACCCAAAGAGGCCAGAAGACGGCATAAGATCTACTGAAACTGGAGTGACAGATGGTTGTGAGCCACCATGTGAGTGCTGGGAATTGAACCCAGGTCCTCTGGAAGAGCAGCCAGTGCTGTAAATGCTCTGAGCCATCTCTCCAGGCCCTTGTTTATATCCTTATTCTTCACTGATACTCTGTATTTGGTTACATGCAGCTTTCATATTTGGGTTTTCTCAGTGGCATTTTTTTTTGACTTATCCCGATGTGTATATAAGTCTGTTAAACTTTCTTACTGGAAGCCAGAAAGTTTTAATAATATAGTATAGCATCTAAATAAATTCCTTACCTCTTACACCTCAGAATTGCTGTTTTATGTAGCTCCAATTGTTTGGTAATGTTCTTGAAGTAATTCTCTGAAGTTTGTATTCTTTGTTGTGTGTTGACACTTAAGTCTCTACCCACTTATCTGTATGACTATGCTGAGATATCCTCAAAAGCCTTGAGCCATAATCCTAAGCAGAAGATCTATATCATTTCTTCCAAGGACTAGGGGATATCATGGAAAAGAGGGTGGGAAAAGCAATTGTAAGAGGCGGAGAAAAGGGAGGAATCCTATAAAATTCTGTCTCTTGGATAGGGTGATTCCCTGAGAAAGTGCGTGTGTGGCTGTGATTACCAGCTGAGTGTGGGTATCTATGGGGGTGTCATGAGACACGGTCTGGCTGACTCACCAAGAGTATGTGCGCCTGTTATCAAATTGTTGTGGGATATCCACCAGGGAAGACTACTCAGGCATGGTTTAAACCAATAGGAAATCTTGTTTTGTTAATATTTATTTTTTCATTTTATGTGGATTGGTGTTTTGCCTGCATGTATAACTGTGTAACGGTGTCAGATCTTGGAATTACAGACAGTTGTTAGCTGCCATGTGGATGCTGGGCATCGAACTCAGGTCCTCTAGAAGAGCAGTCAGTGCTCTTAACCGCTGAGCCATCTTTAGACTACACTGTGTGTTCAGGATTCCAGGGAAGCACTGAGCCTTTCTCAGGGTAGCCTTTTTAACTTAAATTTTTTTTTAATTTGAAAGATTTTAAAAAACATATCTACCACTGTTCCCTCCCACATCTCTTCCCAGTTATTCCCCAGCTTCCTCCACCCCATCCCCCCTTCCATTCCTCAAAGAGGGTAAGGGCTCCCAGGGTGATTCAGTTCTATCTGGCATATCCAGTTAATGTAGGATCAAGCCCCTCCCCCCAGCATCAAGGCTGAGCAAGGTGTTCCTCTGTAGGGATTGGGCTCTAAGAAGCCAGTTCATGTAGTCAGAAGTTTTCCTGTCCCATCTGGCCAGTCCAGCAGCCATTTAGTCCCAAACAATCCCACAAAGGCTTATATTAATTATAAACTTTTTGGCCTATGACTCAAGCTCATTACCAACTAGCTCTTATAACTTAACTCAATCCATTTCTATTAATCAATCATATTACCACATGGTCCATGGCTTTACCTGTGTTCCATTACATCTTGCTTTCTGGGCAGCAGCTTGGCTTCTCTCCCTGACTCTGTCCTTCTTTGCCTTTATCTCCATTACATCTTATCTTGGACTGGGGGATCATGTCTCCCAGACTCCACCCTTCTTCTCTTGTCTCTTTGTTTAGATTTCCTGCCTGCCTCTAAGTTGCCTTGCCATAGGCCAAAACAGCTCCTTCATTAACAAATAGTAATAAAGTATATTCACAGCATGCAGACATCCCATATCAAGTTCATGCACTAGGAATAAATCCTGGTTCCACTGCTAGAGACCCCACAAACTACCCATACCACACAACTGTCATCCACGTTCAGAGGGCCTAGTTCAGTTCCATGCTGGTTCCCCAGCTCTCAGTTCAGAGTCAGTGATCTCCCAGTAGCTCAGGCCAGATGTCTCTGAGGGTTTCCTCATCATGATCTTCACCTCACGGGGAGCTTTTAAGCACAAAACCATATTCTAAGTTGACATTCTTCAGTTAACAAGAAGAGTTAGACAGAAGTAGAACTCCAAAGCTTAAAAAGCAAGGTTAGTCCATTTTGAGACTTTTCCATAACTGTATGGACTTTGATGGATTAGATCTTTGTTTTAGTTTTGACAGCTGATGCTGTCTATGTGCTGAGTTTTATGGCCTGAATGGTAGGTACTTCCATCATGGAGTCAGTTGTGCTAAAGTCTGTGGCCTTGGTACAATATTTTGAATATATTAATAACATTTGGGAAGATTTACATTCTACCTTGTTATGTGAGTGTCTATACAGCAACAATGTACCTCCTTGGCCTATGAGGCTGAAATTAGGTAGTATTTGTCTCATCACAGAAAACAAAATCCTGTCAGCACACTGGTCTAGGTAATTGAGTTGACCAGACAGCAACGTCTCATAATCACAGGTAAAGGTTAACTTTAAGGTACCTTGGCAAAGGCTACACCTCTCATGGGAAGCTATTACTAAGAGTTTGAGTTTAGGATAGTGAGTGTGAGGAGAGGTGAGAAAAGCAGAATAAAATAACACAGAGAAAGATGGCGGAATTGATGGATACAATAGAGTTGTTCATAAGATAATGGGATTTGGTGTGGCCATTGTTGGACTAGAACTCAGGGTCAAAGAGGATTAGTGCTGCTAAAAGAGACCAAATGGAAGAACTTGGGTGAAAAACACTAAAGACACACAACTGTTTCCCCTTTCATAGTGTCATCACTGCGTGTCTGCCTCCATGGGCATTGTGAAGAGAAAGGTGGTCTAAAGCATTTTACTTGCAAAAGAACGCACTACAGAATTAAACACCAGGAAGGCATATCTTAATTAGTTCTGTGCTAAGATCATTCTATACAGATGCTAGCCTGCAAAATTTCAAATTGCTGTCTGAAAATGTTGACAAGGCACTGGTTGGATTATCTGTTTGTCTCACCAGGCCAGGAAATAAGATGGGTACATAGTTCTGCCCACAGGGCGATTATGTTCTTGCTATGAGATTCAGCAAGAAAGGTCCAAGTCAAAACCTTACTAATCAACATTATCAAAGGCTCTATTGTCAAAGTAAAGTGTGTGTATGACTGTTTGGTGGTGAAGAAGGTTCCCTTTGCATTATAGTCTCATTCTTTCCCTACCCTTCCCTGATTGTCCCAGCTAAGTAAACATCAGTAGAAGAGAAATAAGTAACTTCTGAATTTCCCTTCCACATCTTTAAGGTAAGAAACAAGGTATGAAGAGGGCTTTTTGATGTGATAGGTTTGAGATTCCAGAAATTGAGGTATGAAGCTGGGTGTCTGTCATGGGGAAAGCTGTAATCCCAGTACTATGAAGATCAAGACTGAAGGCGGGTAAGTTTTAGGTCAGCCTGAGCTACAGGCTTGTTTATGATCAAACAGACAAAACAAACAACCAACCAAACAAATCCAAAGAACAACAAGCCCCCATGAAAACAAAACAAAATCAAACAAAAATAAGAACCAGCTAAGGATGATGGTACATGTCTCTCTCTAGGCAGAGGGTTATAGTTTTAGTCTAGCCTGGGCTATATGCCAAGACAGACTCAAAACATATACTAAACCAACCAAGCAAACGAAAACTTCAGGTATGCATGACACTCAGAGAACCACACAAAGGAAGACTCCAGTGTTGGAAACGGAATTCCAAATGAGGAGTGGAGGGAACGGGATGCTCTTCTGACTTCTGACCTTTCCCCCCTTTCCTCATCCAACTTTTAAAGAACAAAAACATGGGGGAAAACCATCTAAGCAGGAGGCCTCCTGTGATTATTAAGGCTATCTTATTCTGTGACTCCCTTTCTATCCCTGGTGAAGGTTCCCAGTTCCCAGCTTTCATCCCCAATAACAGCCTAGCTTTAGCCACATTTTCTTCTTAAAGAACACTAAAAGTGACCTATTTTTGCCCTCACCAGCAACCTCTAATTCTAACCTTTCATCTTCAATCACGGCAAGCGAGCAACATATGGAGCAGAAGGAGGCCTTCCTGTCAGGACATTTCCCAAGTGGCCTCTCTGCCCATTATCCCCATTGCTCCCTGACAGGTCATGGTGCTAAGTAAAATGCTGAGGAGGCCTGTATTCAACTGCTTCCCCCCAGCAATGGCTTCCAGATGTGAGGAAGCCTTTCTAGCAAGTGGCCCCCAGCACATCATTACCTCCTTCCCATGTTTTCAAAAAATCCATAATCAGAAACACAGTGTTTTGTTCTCAGCCACAGGGAGTTCCCAGGAACTAAGAATTATGGATAAAAAGACTTCACATATCACCTCGTATGTAGTGCTCACACAGACTCGGTCAAGTCCCTCTGCATAGTCTATACCTTTTGACTTGGTCATCCTCATCCTCACAGGCACAGGTGCACACTCACACCGGGAAATTTAATGTATGCCTTAGTTTCCAGTCTGATTTTTTTTTTGGTGTATGTTATTGATGGTAATTTTTCTGGGCCACTCTCTCACTGCATTCCATAAGGAAAACATTTATGTCAAATTAATCTCCGACCTGGGCTTGAACCCAGAACACCTTGGGAAATGTACCAATGGAATGAAAAGTGAGGTACATTTCAGATAGTGCATACATCTATTCCCCACCTCCATACCTCACAAGACAAAGCAGAGCAATAAAAGAAGTCCTTTGCCTCAGATTTTCGCTTGTGTCAATGATGTATGATAGGGCTGCAGTATCAGGAGCAATGACTGGATTGTTCAGCTTCCAAATCCACTGAACAAAGAAAACTTTGTATCCGTGAAGTTTTTTTTTTTTGTTTTTTTTTTTGTTTTTTTTTTTTTTTTTTTTTTTTTTTTTTTTTTTTTTTTTTTTTTTTTTTTTTTTTTTTTTTTTTTTTTTTTTGTTTTTTTTTTTTTTGCTTAGATCCATCTGCCTGTTTACTATGTCATCCAATGTTTAGGAAGTGTTAGGGAAAGAGTACCTACAATATTACCCCATGTTGAAACAGTGCTGGGAGTGTTGTTCTGGGAGATTTTAGGCTTGCCCTGAGCCAAGCTCTTCTGCTTGGAGCACAGACTCTGGCTCTTATCCAAGGTACCTGCTGCTTTGGGTCATGTCTTATTTGTGTTTACGATCATAAATCCCAAATGCGAAATCCATAAGACATAAAGTGATGGAATGAGACTCCATCTGGAGAATGGGTAAGAAAGAGGGAAACTGTCTTTTTGTCTCTCTTCTTGATCTTCCTTCTGGTAACAATTTAAGTGGAGACACCTGCATGCAGGTTTATGCAGAAAATGCTCTTTCAAGGAAACTGTCAGTTTTCACTCATCAGAAGCAAAGTGAGGTTTTACAGAGATGCTGCAGTGTGGGCACAGACAGGAGGCTAACGGATAGAGACGCCATCTTATACACGTCCTCATCTGAGCTGGACTAACCCTGACCTTGGGTAAAACATCTAAGTAAGAGGGTCGAAAGTAAGTCTTTGCAGCCATTTTAAATAGTGAATGTTGGGAACAGAAGTGGGGTGTTTGATGAATTCTATTTGAAAAGTATCACTTATACAGAACATGACTCCAGGCTGCTTTGCTTTCCTGTAGAACAGTTTTGTTCTCCTATGAAGACTAAAATAAGATTATACTGACTACATAATCTCCTGAATTCTTCTATGCTTCTTTGATCAGATAGCATTTACGGTACATTAACCATGTGAGCTGGCTAGTTTTATGTTAACTTGACACAAGCTAGAGTTATCAGAAAGGAAGAAGAAATCTTAATTGAGAAAATACCTCCCTAAGATTCTGCTCTTGAGTATTTTCCTAATTAGTGATTGAGGGGGAAGGATCCACCCCATGGTGGGTGGGGCCAGCCTGGGGCTGGTGGTCCTGGGTTCTACAAGGAAGCAGGCTGAGCAAGCCATGAGGAGTAAGCCAGTAAGCAGCACCCCTCCATGGCCTCTGCATTAGCTTCTGCCTCCAAGTTCCTGCCCGGTTTCAGTTCCTGTCTGACTTCCTTTAGTGATGGACTATGATGTGGACGTGTAAGCCTTTACTTCTCAACTTTTTGGTCATAGTGTTTTATAACAGCAATAGTAACTCTAACTAAAATACCAGTCAACAGTATTTTATTTTTTACTTCTGAGACAAAGTGCCGTGTAGCTCCAGGGAGGCCTCAAAGTGCTATATTCTGGAGGATAACATGATCCTCTTGCCTTTACCTTCTGAATGCTAGCATCACAGGCCTGTGCTACTATATCTAATTTATGTGGTGCTAAGGAATTGAACCCAGGGCTTTGTATATGCTTGGAAAGCATGCTCCCAAATAAGCTACATCCCCAACTCACCAGCAATCTTAACTATCCAAGTTTACTGTTCTTCCATAAGCCCATGAAGTGTTTGCTTATACAAGGAATTCAGAAACTAGAAAACTCAACTCATCATAACTGATTGTACTAAAACATCCAGGGTTCTGACCACTTTCATGTGTTCTCTTCCACTTAACATCAGCAAAGCTCATTCCTAATAGAAGGATCTGGAGCTTTTCCTGGAAGTGTTTTCATCATCCCTTCTTCCCCCCCCCCCAAATTTACAAGAAGATATATCAATATTTTGGCAACAAAATAACCAGTTTTAACCTTGAAAATCCCATCTCCTGGAAAACCCCAGTCTTAAGTAAACCATACTCCAAACAGTTGGGCCACTCCTGGCTGGCACACAGGGCTTTTAATTTCTTACTTTTCAGAGGTTAGTCTCAAGACATTAGTCAAGAGGGATTGATGTGTTGGTGGTAACTAGACTACTGTCAATCTAAGTCATGTCCCCTGAGAATGTTCTGGAAAGTTTTCTCCCACTTACTGCTGATGGGATTTAGTAGGGACAAATGGTCAAGGTCCAAGGGAGGTACAGAGTGTGGTTCATGTTGTCTTTTTTCCCATAACAAACAAGGTGGTAATTATAACCAACAGCAAATAAACATTTCAAGTCGAATATTGACGGAACGTCTTAGTGAAGACATAAGGAATACACTTGGAGACATACAATTCTCCAGCAGCATGAAACATATCCCTGAGATTGAAGATTTTTCTTCCACTTTTGGTGGGAACTTGACCATTACTTTCAAGAGACACTTGCTCCTTCCAAAGATCAAACCACTAAGATCGCTGAAACTTCTGGGCACATGAACACATGCATTCCCTTTTTCTAAACATTTGGTCAAGGGGCTTGACCTCCTTATCCTAAGATTTTATGAAATGTTATTTTTGCATAGCCCAAGGCTTGAACAAAGAAAACAATATTGCTCTGCTTTCAGGTCAGAAATGCATGCTGATTGCATATGGAGTTCAAAGAGGTCTCGATGAGAGATTATATGAGCAAAGGAGTCAAGATCACAATGAGGAAACCCACAGAGACAGCCAACCTGAGCTATTGGGAGCTCACCGACTCTGAACTGACAGCTGGGAATGTATATGGGACTGAACTAGGGCCTCTGAATGTGAATGACAATTGTGTGGTATGGGTAGTTTAAAGGGCCTCTGACAGTGGGATCAGAGCTTATTTCTAATCCATGAAATGCCTTTTTAGAGCCCATTTCCTACAGAGGAACACCTTGTTTAGATTTGATACTGGGGGAGAGGCTTGGTCCTGCCTCAACTTGATATGCCACACTGTATTGACTTCCCCCTGGGAGTCCTTACCCTCTCTGAGGACTGGATGGAGTCCTTACCCTCTCTGAGGACTGGATGGAGTCCTTACCCTCTCTGAGGACTGGATGGAGTCCTTACCCTCTCTGAGGACTGGATGGGGTGGTGGAGGAAAGTGGTTGGTGAGTGACTGGAAATAGGAGAGCAGGGGGGAACAGTTGTTGATAAGTAAAAAAAAAAAAAAGAAAACCTACAAAAAAGAGCTCTCAATGAAATGACCATAAGCCAGTATTTCCCAATACAAGCGAAAAATGAAGCCTATAAAAGAGAAGGAGCCAGGGCTTTCCATTAGAGATTGTGAACATCTCTTATCAGAACATCTTCAGGAAGAACCCCAGTCAAGGCTGTAAATTGTGGGACATAATGGTGGGCAGACACTGTTGAAAACTATGCTCTTTGAATAGGTAAACTAACTGAAGGCTCGCCAAGACCTAGTGCCTCAGGGATGCTCCCAGGAAGAAGCCCTCTGATGTTTCTTGGGCAATAAAAGCACATTTGTGGTCAGAATACCATTTCCACCTTCAAATCAAGCATACTCAGCTGGGTCATTCTTATCACATCCCCCCCACCAGCCTTTCCTAGGGTTATCTTGACTTTTCAACCAAGAGACTTCTACCTGTTGAAATGATACAGCTTTTTCAAACCTTGCTGGTGCCCATAATGCCTTTGTGTTCCAATTGCTTGTTTCCAAGTTCTATCACTGTTCACAGTGAGTGTTCTCAGGGATGATGGTCTGGTCTCTTTGGGAGATGCATGTCTACAACAGTTGTGTCATTTGCAGAGCATAAGGCAGAAATAAGCTCTTGTTGCACATACAACTCTAAATCGTATTAGGTTTTGCTTTGGCAAGAACACCAGATGGATGCCTTTATGATGAAGTGAGTGTCATCAGACCCTTCTTTCATGCAGCTCTCCCACAGGTGTTTCCTCCAGGCATATCTGTTTTCCATAACATCAGAATGAAGAAAGATGTAGCCTGTGACAGCCTGTATACATAGATCATATTCATCATGACAGAAGAATGTACAGTGATTAATTTACTGCTCTAAGTCCAGTTAAAGTGTGCTTAGGAAAGGATCATCTCCATTTGCCAGGAGAAACGAGGGTTCTTTCTTTATCATGGGGAAGGACAGACTGAAGGAGAGGAAGTAGGAAAAAGATGAACAAAGGACCAGAAGGAAAGTTGTAACTGTCCCTGGAGACTTGAGGGCCGGAGCAGAGAGTGGTCAGCTCCCTCTCTGGATGTAAGACTGTGGTTTCTAATGTGTTTTCAAAGTCTCAGTAACGTCACCCTCCACCATCTTGGGTGAACTTTGTAAACATCTATTTTGAGACTCCCAAGGGCAATCTCTAACAAGATCCTCCTTGAGAGAAAGGATTCTAAGAACAAGACAGCTACTTCTGGGACTGGCAGAATGGGTCAGTGGTTAAAACCACTTGCCATCTAAACCTAATGACTTAAGTTTGTTCTTCACAGAATCCACATGAAAGATGGTTGGATGTGGGGACTTGAATCTGCAATCTCAGCACGTCTATAGCCAGATAAGAGGGAGATACAGGAAACTTGCCTAGATGCTCATAGGCCAGTAAACCTGGAATACAAAGCATTGCAGAAACAGTAAGAGAGACCCTGCCTCAAAGACAGGATAGAAGGAGAGAATCAATGTCTGAAACTCATCCTCCAACACCCATGCACACCATGACACAGACACATAGGCAGGTGCACTCTCTCACGAAAATTCTAGATTAAATTTTAGTTCAAGTGCTTAAATACCATTAGTGATTTCTACCAAGCATTTGCACCATTGTGATGGAAGCAGAAATGAGCATATATAATCCAAAATAACAATGAGGCCTCTCCTCCCACCCAAATATTTTTCTTCACGTATTATGTGTGTATTTGGCTGTGATACAGTTTAGGAATCTTAGCTTATGGCACTACTTAGGCATGAACCTCTCTTTTGGTGCTTAAGACATATATGATCATTGTCTCCAATTAATCTCCATGTTGACTCACTGCTCTAATGAGTTTGATAGCTTGGTTTTGGTATGTCCATTTCCCTAAATATTCTTGGGCTCACTCTCCGTTCTCCCTGTTTAGAAATTTCTTATGACTACTTTGACAGCAGTTGGCATGTTTCACTGGTGCAAGTCAACCCTCTGTAGAAGGTGGTTCTGGTAGGTGAGCACCACACCCCAACACTCTAGTAATATCAATTATCTCCCAGGGTCAGGAATGTCCTGTGACTTGTAGGCAGCTGTTAGTTCTATTTGGGAGGAAAAATGTCATCCACATGAATAATATGTGATGATCGCCTGACATCTGACAGACTGTGGGGCAATGAGCTGGGATTTCAGCACTTCATTTCAAATGATATGGCCCTGAAACTCTGAGTTTCCTAGGGAGTCTAACAAACTTGAATGTACTAGCTAAATCATCTTCAAGGACTCTGAAGTCATCCTTTTATTTTTAAAACATTCTCTGCTTTGTGTGGGCCAACTGTCCCTGAGCAGAAGGCCTGATCTGGAGTGTGGTTGATGAACCTATTATCATTCTATTGAAGAAAACTACTTTTCCCTCTCACAGTAGGCCATCAACCGGAAATGGTCTCTTGGCTATCGATGGCCCTTTGTGCACACTTTCTCTTCTCTGTATCAGTAATTTTGTTTAGCTTAGATCTGTGTAGGTCTTGTACACAGTGCCATATTGTCTGTGAGTTCTTATATGCATCAGCCCTGTTGTGTCTGGAGTCACTGTTTCCTTGGAGTCCACCACCTTGGCTCTTAAAAATCTTTTTTGGATTGTGTGGCCTTTTTATTATGTAGTACAGGGTAGGGTTTAAACACTTAATTTGCATGTCAGTTATCAAAAAAATTCTGAGTCTTTAACAACCAATTCCTACTTACATTTTCTTTTCACTGTAAAATATTTTTACTTTATTTTTTTAAAAATGTTTTTGCCTCCTCTTTCACATAGTTCTTTGAATTTTGAGGGAAGAGGCTGATAAATACATTTCCATTTCAGGATGAGCACTCCATGGTTTTTTCTTGTAGTTACTGTTATTGTTGTTTGTCTGTTTTGTTTTTGTTTTCTTCAGAGAGAGAAAGAATATGAAGTTTCTTGAATTAGGAGTTGGGGAAGGATCTGGAAGAAATTGGGGTGGGGCAAAAAATATGATCAAAATATAGTGTATAAAATTTAAATTAGAAAATCATGAAAATGAAAAAATAAGCATTTTTCTATTTTGTTGATTTTAAATGTTGTACTTTATAATATTTCTTTTATTACATATGGATACACTAGTATATTAATAGCAACAAACTAAATACTTCCCATGCCAGCCCTAAACAACTGGGATGAATCCTTGTAGGTGCTATAGTTCTGTCCTGTTAAGGAGCAAGAATAACTCACTCACTGAAATACCAGCAGCCAAGTAGTAGAAAGTCTGATCTAATCAGGCACTGCTGCATCATTTTCTAGAGTTCAAAGTGCAAATACAACTCCAACCATTTTCCCTGTAAATGCTTGCTGGTAAATGTAACTAATAAAAATGCTTTTGGCATTCTGTATGAGCCTCATCTATGACTAATTGATAACTACAAATATTTTCTTGCTTCACAAAACCATTACACACACACACACACACACACACACACACACACACACACACTCCACATCCTTCTCTCTCTGTAACTTAGTGCCAGCACTGTGGCAATGCAGTCTAATTTTTATAAAAGCATTATTAATCATTTAATCAGAAGCATAACATTATCAGATCTGTCATATCAACTGGAAGGCTATTAGGGCTGAGAAACAAGTTTCACCAATTGTGTTTTATTCTACATTCTACAATGTAAACACCCACTGAGCAGGAAACCAACATGCTTTCAGTGGGAAGCAGATCTGTAGAAAGAAGGTTGAAAAGTCAAGAGCAGACTATCCACTCAAGAGACCAAGAGACTGAAACAACAGGTAATTTATTAGGCCATATTTGTTAAGAATACAGTTACCAGGGCTGGAGAGATGGCTCAGTGGTTAAGAGCACTGTCTGCTCTTCCAGAGGACCCAGGTTCGATTCCCAGCACCCACATGGCAGCTAACAACTGTCTGTAGTTCCAGTTCCAGGCAAACACCAAGGCAAATAAATAAATAAATAAAGTTAAAAAAAAAAAGAATACAGTTACCATGATAGATATCCTTTTATCATAGTGGGTGTGTAACACAGTATCAATCAACTCTTTTGTTAGGTTTTGAGGGTCTTGTTGTTCAGGTGTTACTGTTTCAAAATTTGTGTCCTCAAGGGGGAAATACTCAGATTACAAAACTCAAAGATCCTTTGAACTTTGTTGCATTTTGTGGAAGAGCTAAGTAAGAATATTACATTTAAGTGGCTTTGAACTAACAGCGCACCCCTCCCCTGACAGGCACTGCCCCATTTTACCATGGCTTATTGGAAAAATGGCCTTTCTAATTATGTTCATAAATGAAGTTTACTATATATCTTATTACTAGTTGTTTAGTTATCCTCAGCAGAGTAATTTTTGCTCTTCAGGTATGTTACTCAGAGACACAAAAATACCCATCAAGGCCTTATTATTTAAATTAAGAACAATCAGATTGTGGATAGAATGATGGTTTATTGGTTAAGAGCACTCACTGCTCTTATAGAGGTTTCCTTCCCAGAATCCTCATGGTGTCTCACAGTCATCTGTAACTCTAGTTTCAGGGAATCCAACATCTTCTTTAGGCTTCTGGGGATACTGCATGTGCCTGCTGCACAGATGTACAAAGGCAAGATGCTCATACACATAAAATGAAAGTAAACAGATCTTTAAAATCAACCAGATTAACTAGAGATAATTGTTCAATAGATTTTCACATCTCTCTATGAAAAATAATAACTTCATTTGCCTTTCAAAGTGCTCCTCTTAGCAAGGACATTTCTGCTGAGATCAACTTGAGCTGTGGAAGGGTCAATATTATTTATTTTCCTGTTAGATTTTTTTTTGTCAAGCCTTATATGGTAGAAGCTTGGCATCAGCCTAGCAAGGATTGGCATACACGTCTTATATTCAAATCTTTATATATCCAGAATTTGGAGCACACTCATATGTGAAATATAAATGAATTTGTCTTATTCTCTACCAACTTTCCAGCATTCTTTGGAAAATACAGCTCAATGAGATTCAGAGTTGATTAACACCCGTTGAACAATTGTTAATGAGTCAAGCAATGTTATTTAATTTCTGCAACAAAATTATTATTACTAGCTTAAAAATTTAAATGTAAAGAAACTGAAGATCAAAATAAAGTCAGTAATGTGTTCAGTTGTACAGCTAAGGATAGAGCCTGAATACAAGGTCAAGTCTTTGGCTTCACATTAAACCCCCTTTCTATCCATTGCTGAAAGTGATTCCTATTCCTCCCCAAAAAACCAAAAAAATAAAAAAGATCCCAAAAAACTGTGGTGGTTTGAATAAAAGTGACCCCCATAGGCCCACAGGGAGTGGTACTATTAGGAGTTGTGGCCTTGTTAGAGTAGGTGTGAGCTTGCTGGAAGAAGCGTGCCACTGGGAATGTAAACTGGTGCAGCCACTCTGGAAATGAGTGTGGAGGCCTCTCGGAACCCCCAAATAGAACTACTATAGGCCTCAGCTATAGTACTCTTAGTATGGTGCTCTACACTGATCATCCATGTTGCTGGTCTATTCACAATACTAAAGAAAATGTAGTCATCTGGTCAGTGGAAAGAATAGGATTTAAATCCAGACATTATGGCTTCTGAGTTTATGTTCAGACCAGCATGGTTTATGTGCTATGTACAATTTATGGGCATTTGCTTTTTAAATATTCACTATAAAGTTTTCTAATCCACACCCCTCACACACTTCAGCCCATAAAAATGAAGTAAAGAAAATGGTCAGAAATCTCCAGAGTTAGCTGGTATTAGGAATTACCAATCTTAGATTCCAAGTTTCCTGAAAATGAGGCATGCCCTATCCTCTTTCTCCAGCAAAGGAAAAGAACTTATGCCACAATTGTTGTAATCTGGAAGGAGATGAGTGGAGTAGGCTTAGTAAGGTCGGTTCAAATCGGAAAAGGGAGATAAGAGGTGGTAGTGGGTGAAAGTCATGGAAAGGAGCTAAAAGCTAATTCTATATTGGCTTACTGTTGTAGAAGTTTTCCTGGCCCTTTTTGGACCTGGCCTGTGGCGGCTTTTGTCCCCCAAAGAAATAAATCAGACATTTATATTAACTTCATACTGTTCGGCCCATGTCTTAAGCACATTACTAGCTAGCTCTTTCATCTTAAATCAACCCATTTCTTGTAATCTACCTGCCATGTGTCCCAGCCCGCAGCTCACCTGTATTCCTCACATGTCTCTTGGTCTTGGGGGTCAGATGGTGACTGACTAACTCCGCCCTCCTTCTACCTGTCTCTCCTTTGATTCTCCACCTACTTCTACGGTGCTGCACTTGGGCCAAAACAGCTCCTTTATTTACAGCATACAGAGAACATTCCACCACAGCTTACTGGTTTTGTTAGATAGCCTTTGGCTCTTGGAGCAAGTATTGTCAACTCGGCAGAGAAAATTTTATTTAAATTATATTTGTATGTGTATACCTTACATGTATTATAGGGGTTTTTGGGCAGATAGTTAATAGTATGATGCCTTATGAGTTTTCAGACAGTCTTACTACTATTTTACTGTCTTTTCTTCCTTCATTTCCCTAATTAGAGCCCTCCCTCTTCCCTGTTTCCCCAGTCAGATCACTAGAATCCTGCTAGTCACCTCTCTATTGCCTGCCCTCTCACTTACCTCAGCAAAGGTCCCTTTTTCCTTCCCTGGTTTCCGAAGTTATTGCAGGATATATACTTACATCTGAAGAGTTGGAGCTGGGAGCCTCAGATAAGAAAGAACTTACAACATTTGTCTTTCTGGGTCTGGATTACCTCATTCAATATGACCTTTCTTGTTCCATCCATTTACTAGGCTAGTCTCTGGAGAAGAATATATATATATTCTATTTAAGATGCTTTCAACATGTGAATTATGGAAGATTATCTTCAAGATCCATTCAAACTTATAGACTAATGACCCTCCTCCACCCCTTTTGGCTTCAAATTTGAAAAACATGTTGAGAGAGAAGCAGGCAGAAATCCTCTCTTTCCCCTCCATTTCTGCCAGCACTCGATTCAATGTGTCACTCACTAGATACATAACCAGGATCTATTGAATTGAAGACAACAAACCCACAGACACCCTTAAAGCTTCCCCCAAAGCTTACACCCAAAGTGTATCTGAGAGGAATTCCTTTGCAAAACTGGGGTTTTCCTTCTTACCACCTACCTAATGGGAAAATGCTTATACATTGGGTTATTCATTGACAACAAGCCACGTAATTTCTACAAAAGTGTTAATATTAAGTATTCTATATCAAAAACAGATTTTTAATTCAAGAAGTAAAAGTAAACCATGATTGGACATTGCTGAACCCAGTCATTTCCACTGGAGATGGTTTATGTTTTGTACTAGGATCTAGAACTGGGCTGTCAGGCCACATGGCTGCTAACCACAGCTTATTAACTGTGTCTGGCACTTGGAGGAATCAGACGTCTCAGGCATGACAAAGATCTCTATGATTGTGACTGCAAATTAAAACATCAGTGAGTTAATTTGGGAAACCAAAACATATTCTCATTGGCTCCTTGGAGTTGTTGCTGGGGTGGGAAAATGCAAAGTTTTTGGGACAAAGGTGTGAAAGAGCCGTCTAGGCTTTGGTGACAAGAGCCAGCTACTCAACCTACCTTTGCTAAGTAGCTCAGCGTAACAGCATCCAAGGATTTGGGGTGTTCCTCAGGGTAGACCTAATCCAAAGCACTTCATGAATATCAGAGGGTTGCTAATAGTTTACCTAAGGAAATGCCAGCTTCGCCTCAGTTGAGCAAATGTGAAGATCCAAAAAACTACTATAAGTAAATCCTTAGCTCAGCAATTAGGGTCACTCAAGTCCACATATCTTTTTTGTATGCACTTGTGTATGCATATACATGTTAATGACCCTATAAATGGGCAGAAAAGAGGACTTTAAATAGCATTATTTATATTAGAATAAAAAATGTACACATAGTATAAGCCTGGGCTAAACTGATATTGCCATAATCTATCTGGTTAAATATGGAGATAGGCAACCCATGCTATTGTTTTAAAATTTCCATCTTCTTTGTAGCTAGAGAGTCATAAACCTAAGGTTTTAATTGTGGCTTACTTATAACTCTCATTCCAGCCTCTCATTAATTCAGTCTTTCAATAAAAAGATGTTGGTTTTCTTAGCTGTGTCGGGTCCTCTGTTGCAGGCTAAAGGGTTTCCTGTAAAGCTGCCACTGTCAGGTTTTATTAGAAGAGGAAAGGACTGGTGAGAAGAGCATTGCAGAAGGAATGGAAAGGATCTGAGCATATGCAGACACTTTCCCAGAGATAAAGAGAAAAATCAAATGAATCAATCGGGGATTTGGTGATAGAAATTCCCAATCTTTGGAGAAGTGATTTGGCTTTCTCAGTCATCTTCCTCATCTTACATTAATTTTCCTTCTACACCATACAGAAGAACTCATTTCTGAGAGCCAAAGTTCAAAGACTAGTGCAATTCTGTCACGACACTAACTCAGGACTACTTGGCAGGCTGCTTTTCTGTTTCTAGGCCTGTGGAGTTCAGCTGAGGAAGCCCCACCCCCAATCACACATCATCTACCAGGGTCTAGAAACCATCACAAGTGGGAGGGTATTGTATACATCTAGTTGGTAAAGGTCCAAATATTGCTAAGCATCATTCAGTGCACAGGGCAGCCCCACATGATGCAGGTCAATATTAATGAGTTTGAAAAAATATGCTTGTAATGTCCTCACGTTTAGTGAGCATTTTGTGGAATCAGAACATCTTTCATGTGTCCACACCAGGAAAAATCCACAAAGATAGCCAAGCTGTGATGCTTCCAGGCTATTCCCTAAAGATTCATTCCAGGATGCTGGGATTGTGGGGACAGAAATGAGGATCCGCTAAAGGATTCTTAAGAGCCCTAAGCCTTTTGGACATGTCCACAGGAAGCTTGAAGGTCTTTCAGTAATTCTTTAATTACTACCCTGTCACATTGCAAAGGGAACAGGTTGGCAAACCTAGGTAGTGAGCTAAATAATCTGTGGCATAATCTAAACATATAACAGTAATTAAGTCTGACAACTTAATTTGCTACTGAAATTTAAATGTACAGTAGCAATCTACAATTAAGCAATCTTTTGTAATAGCACCCTGCCACCCTGGAAAATTTCAGGTGTAACACTGTGTACTATTAGGAAGCAAAAATATTGACACTGGTAAAATATATCCAGGCTATGATCTGACATTTATTCAAATTAACTATTGCTTTGCAAGGGAAAAGATGTTGGGCGGGAACTCAGTTACTATCCTCTGTCAGTGTCAACTTCCTCAGAAACCCAGAAGTCTCTTCTACTGATGTGTTTCCATGCACAATTAACTCTGGGCTCTGAATGCTGGGTACTCTGAGTCCTTCCTCAGTTGGATTAGGAAAGAAGGACTGCCCCCAGAGAGGTTGGTTTCCCCTTTGAGACTCTGATCTCATTATTTACCAAAATGATAAACATCTCACCCTTTAATAGAGGGGCAAGCGTTACCCTACAAAGGGCTTGAGTTTTGAAACAGGTGCTGGTTAGGATGTGGAGACTTGTTGTCTTGGACAAGATGTTTGAGGTTTTCCTTATCCTCTGGGGAGATCTCAGTGAACTCAATTGAGAGGTAAGGTGGCTATTATGTCATCTTCTTGAATGATGATATCTATTGCTCACTGCCATTAGAGGAATAGCTTCCCAAAATCCATCAGACTATCTCCCTTCCAACTCTGTAATGCTGACCCATGCGATTCTAGGGACATCATGTTGGAAATTGAAGATCATAGGAAATTTGACCCCTTAACCCAGTTCATCCTGTTCATGCTGGTTCATTCCTGCCTTGGCTTTCTTATCCGCTCACTGGCTTGAATAGTTCTTTAGGAAAGCCTGGGGAGAGATTCTAGGTGGTGGTGGTGGTGTGTGCGTTTTCTGAGGAGCATAAAGAAGATATAAGTAAGTGCTTATGTCCAGACAGAATCTTGAGAGTTGTTAGGAGGTTTTATAAGAGGAGCCCAGCAATTCATGTACCCTTGACAAAACAATGGTCCTCATCCATTGAGGGATGCAGAATTCCAAATGTGCAGGTTCAGGAAGGATGAACATAAATTGGTGAGGGAGGTAGGTGATACATCCCTAGCCAACCCAATTAGCCAAGTCAATTGATGACAAGATATTGAAAAGGCAGATAGCATCAGGAGCTGAAAACCAATTGCCACATCTCAAAGAATACTCATAGGATGGTACCACCAAAATTCTTGACAGTTTCCTCCACATTCTATAAGCAAATTAATGTATTTTGAGATCCCCCAAAGAGGGGTCTATTACTACTATTACTACTAGCTATTTATTAGTCAAGTACCACCACTCTATGGAGTCAATGACAATGAGTTTGTCTTTTTTTTTTTTTGTAATTCATTTGAAGTAGCATTTAAAACACACAAATATACAAACACACGCATATGCACACTTATGTACACACACACACACACACACACACACACACACACTCGCACACACATTTATATGCATGTAATCTCAAAAGAAGACACTGAGGAGACACAAATACAGCCAAACCTCTGTACTGTAAGTTCTGCATCTAAGGATTGACCCAGTCACTGATAGAAAGTATTCAGGGAAAAATGTGCACTAATGCTAAATATGTATGGACATTTTCCATCATTGCTTTCTAAATTACAATATTATAGTTATTTACATAACATTTACATTATAGGCAACAGAGATAATCTAAGATAATGCAAAGTGGAAGAACGTGTATAGTTTATATCCAAATACTACAGCATTTTATGACAAGAGGCTTGATCATTCAAGAATTGTAGTATCCATGGAAGTTTCTAGTATCAATTCCTAAATATATATATAAAATCATCATCTTCCCCTAATACAGGAAAGGATTTGGGATGAGACCTTCAAGTGTCTTTGCTAAGATAAAATGCCAGGTCACATGTTATTCTCATACATCCCAATCAAGCCATTTATTTGCATCTATTATCTTTTATTCTTGCTGCTGTGTCTACAGAAGGCATTTCACCTGACTTTAATGAATATGTTAGGAAAATAAAATATCAATGAGTCTCCAGCCATGCTTAACTGAGTAAGTTGTGTTTTAAGGGGGAAAATTCAAGGGAGGGATCTTTATGATGCATAATTGATGTCCCAAGGTTCTTTTAAGAATCCATAGTCAAAAGCCCATGGAACTAGAATGGAGCCCAGAGGGTTTAAGTGCTTGGCTAGATGTTCCATTGGGCTTTTACCCAACTGGTGACATCATCCAGTGGAGCCCATTCTATTTGGGTGTCGGGGTGCAGAAATCACATCTGCCTTTTCTACTATCCTAGGGTCTAAGAGAGGGAGGGATGCTAGCAACTTCAAGGAAATAGGTCTGGATTCCAGGGCTGCTACAGACATTTCCAGTTCTGATTTGTCCATCTATTGCTGGCCTTGGGGCTAACCTGCTCCTTTTCCTTGGCTACACAGTGTCAGGACTAGAATGAGGCAGGTTATGCTTGCAGGGCACAGACATCAGGAATCCTGGATCCCCAAGATGGTCTCAGCCTTTTCCCTTGTTTTATCTTAATTCTAGCCCTGGGTGATGCACATCTAAAATGGAAATGCCTTTAGAGAAATGAAGAAGAAGAAGCTGCTGTCTTTCACTAACATCCATAGAAAGTGAGTGCATCATATGAGACTTGAAGAGATTTGGAGAGCTTTGGGCACAAGAAACATCATGGGGGGTGGAGATTGGTAAGGTAGTCATATATGGGTTTGGTGGGTTTTGGTGGAAGGTCATAGGACACATTAGGATTCACTACTTAGAAAGACTGAGGGAAAAGGGACAGCATACCACGGGAGACTTAACACAGATTGAACCAGTTTAGGATAGTACTCTTGAGGTATGGTCCTGAACATGTGGCTTGACCATATTCAATAATATAGGAAAATGCTCACTGGGTACTTCACGATTTTGGATGTTAAAGCCCTGTGAGACTTACATCAAAACAGACAAACAGGTCTGTTCATGCTAGAAACAAAATGGTTTTCTGCGTAAGCAGCCAGCAGGGCCCTACTCACCATGAGAGCCTGGGTGGACAATGAACTGCTGCATTGGATCCTCGGGCTAAGACTCTCCAGATCCAGCTGTGAGTGCCTCAGACTCTTATTCCTAACCAGTACCCATCAATCTCCAAGTTTCATGTGTATTTAAATTTTCCTGTTTTGGAACCATTTGTAACTCCTGATGTGTCAATACACTTCATATGTGAATTGGAAGAAGATAGTAAATTAGAAAGCTCCCCGGGGATGAGCCAGCTGCTCTCTGGCACTCAGGTGACATCATAATAGATTCCTTAGGACTTCATTTTTATTCTCCACGCACATTGGGACATGTCCTGGTGGAGGGTTGGTACGAAGGTCAAGATCCCATTGCTCCTAGTAAAATAAGCGTTGTCGTTAGGGATACTGTCCTCTACCCCACTGCATTCCTATGATGACATCATTGCTGACCATAGCTCTCCTCCTCAAGATCATTGCCGTGACTCTTCCTCAGACAGACTTCTAGGTTCTATAAGCTCTGACACTGGGTGACATCACCTGGGAACACCTGCCATAAGAAGATTACTGATATCTCTCAGACTTTCATCTTTTTGTTTTGCTTTGTTTTTTAGACAGAGTTTTCCTATGTAGTCCTTACTGGCCTGGAAATCACTTTATAGACCAGGAAACCAGACTGGCCTGGAACTCATGGGAACCTGCATACTTCTCTCTGCTGGGATGGAAGGCATGTGCTAAAATGTCAGGGCCACACCTCTTGCTAGTGACAAGTTGGCTTTCAGCTATATACTTAACCATTTCCAGAGATGGAGCTTGTGACCATGATCCACCCCCTGCCCCACAGGCCCCCCATTTCTGATGCAGTGACTTCCTGGCTTTGTTTAGACATGTAAAGGGAGGGTTTGTTGAAGGGACAGGCAGAGAGGAGGCCAGGCTATGCCCATGACACCTCTCTCCTCCATTGGAGCAACCCTGTTTTCCTCTGTGATATATCAGAGGCACCAGCATAAGATTACACAGGGAGAGAGATTTCTGTGGTTGAAGGCTTGAAAAAACCTCCCTAGACATTAGAACCTATGATCTACAGATATGCATAAAGAGCATCCCACTTCCTTTAGTCTCAAGACAGCTTTCCAAATTCCAACCAAGAGCCTTGTGTGGGCAGTCACATTGCTCCATTTGTATATTTCTTTTTTCTAATAGCATCCTTCCTATATGATCTTTCAGATAGTCTTCCAACCTGTTGCCCAGTTTAGTGCACTGAGACACAGCCTCCTTTTCTACACAGTCCATGGCTATGATTAGAGCCCCAACATCTACATCCTGAATGTTCACTAAAAGGACAGCAAGACTAAAGACAGATGCTTTAGACAGCCTCACTCGGATAAATGGAGCTCACATCTCAGCAGTTTCTGAAAGACATTGAGAACAGCAATCTTGACTCCAATTTTGGGGGAACATTTCTCCCCCACATACCATTTAAGCATCCTCTTCATTTTCCCATATACTCAGAAGACTTCATCATCCTGTCTACCTTTCTTTTTCATTTACTCCTAATAGTGATTAGAAGAATAAATATGTAGGCCCAGAGGATGCAGCACAGCCCACAACAATGTGTTTGTGTCACTGCTTAGAGAAACTGAGAAAAAAATCCTTATATTTTCAAATCTAGTTAAAAAAGTTCTATTCTCTGATATAAGTGTGCTGTAATGAGTTTTCCCTCTAAACAGCCAATGGCTACAGTTGACACTACAATGCCTTCAAGTATCCCTTGGTACTCTGCCTAAACTCCTTTGCCAGCTCCAAGAATAAAATGTGTCGATGGTATAATGTAATTGGAAACACTTTGAGGCTGCTATCAGGTTCACACTAAAAGATTAGCATAGGCTAGAACCTGCTTGGTTTCATGACAAATAGAACTTTGGGAGAATTTCTTTTTGTTGCAAAGAAACTGAAACTTGCAGACATTAATGATACCCACCTCTCTCTCTCTCACTTTTCCTCTCTTCCTTTCTCTCTTCTCTCTCTTTCTCTGAGACAGGGCTTCACTGTGGCCATCTGGCTGACTTCAAACTTAAAGACATTCACCTGCTTCTGATTCCAGAGTGCTGGGATCAAAGGTGTGTGCCACTGGACCCGGCTAAGTTTCTTTTTTCTTTTTCTTTTTCTTTTCTTTTCTTTTCTTTCTTTCTTTCTTTTTTTTCATGAATGCCATTTTCAAGGTCCCTTAGCTTGCTGAATCTTTTCCACCACACAGCTTCATTCTGAATTGGAATTGATCTTAACCTTTCTGGGCTTCCTCAGCAGCAGCAGCAGCAGCAGCAGCAGCAGCAGCAGCAGCAGCAGCAGCAGCAGCAGCAGGTGGCTGCCGTGTTAGTGTCTATACCATTGGGTGACACTCCAGATGGCGAGGCAACCCTCACGCTTCATTGCGGATTAAATCTACAGCGATTCTGGTTGCAACATTTTCTAACACTGGAATTCAAATTTGAGTAAACATTATGTTAGAAAGTTAGTCCAAGTTTAGAAGCCCAAAAATATTTCAAGCACATTTCAACTTGCATATTCCCCTGAGATGGAAAAAAATAAAAAAAGGAAAAAGAAGACAAGATGAGAGGGAAAATTAAAAAGGAAAAGAAAAGAAAGGAGGATTGAAAGGGGCCCAAAGCAGAGAACTCTAAATAGGAAATGAACTCACAGAACGAAGGTAGATCTCTAAATCCCATTTCCCTCCAATACAGTACCAGAGCCCTTTTGATGTCAAAAATCAGATGATATATTCAGAGGCTAAGCCTCTCGGTTAAATATGTAAAGCACACATTTCTAGACTCATCATCAGCAGGATAACCCTAGCATTTACACCTTTTCTTAATCAGCGGAAAATTATTCTAATAGTATTATATTTGATCACCCAGGCCGTGTGTTCCCAGACAGATTGTAGCTCAGCCTGGATTTGCATATTCCATTCCCCTCCAGTGTCAAGGCACTGAGTCCATAAACACCCTGCTGTGGAAGGGGGAAGAACAGAGAAGAGATGCCAGGGGAGATTTCCTTCAGTAGAGGGAAGTCATCTTTTCACCTGAAAAATTCATAAAAATTATATGGATTTTCTCTTAATCAACATAAATCACTTTATTTCTGAGGTGGAGTTGTCCCAATGATCTACATTTTACTAGCAATATGTGTTGACTTGATAACCTTTCACCTGCCCACCACAGTCAATATTCTTATAGCTTCCAATTACCTGTGTCATTCAGGTAAGATTGAGAATGTGAGTGTGAAGCAGGCAGAGTCCATCTTCTAAAAAAGTGTGTAAATAAAATAAAAAAGAGCCTTGCTCCATTGGTTCAGAGGATCACCAATGTCTGAACTATTGGAGTGCTGTTTACACTCTGGTTCCTACTCCCATCCATGAGCACAGATCCATGGTATCTGGGATCCAGAAATTTCCAGACAACTCCTGATGATGCAGATGCATGAGTGCCAACTCCTGATGATGCAGATGCATGGATGCCAACTTCTGATGATGCAGATGCATGGGTGCCAACTTCTGATGATGCAGATGCATGGGTACCAACTCCTGATGATGCAGATGCATGGGTACCAACTCCTGATGATGTAGATGCATGAGTGCCAACTTCTGATGATGCAGATGCATGGGTACCAACTTCTGATAATGCAGATGCATAGGTACCAACTTCTGATAATGCAGATGCATGGGTACCAACTTCTGATGATGTAGATGCATGGGGACCAACTGGTAAAGGGAAGAGCACTTCATAATGGGTGAAGCAGAGCTCATGGTGCCTACCAGAAATGCAAGAAGGTGGTTGTTAATATGTCAGATTTAAAGATTGTGAACATTTCAGAAGAAAAACTATAAATAGCCAAAAGGCACTCAGCTATGGTGTGGCAGTCCATGGTTTATACTCAGTCACGTTTCATGCCAGCAACTAACCATAAGGTACAGAAGAATAGCTAGAATACAAGCCAGTGACTGTGAGATAGTAGAGGAAAATACTCTCCTGAAGAGGCCCAGGAGAAATAAACCAGATGTCCAGAAGCAAAGGCATGAAGGAAGAAAAGAAAAAGCAGCTACATTCTTGTTTGTACTGCAGTAGAAAATGGTGGTGGTAAGCCTGGAAGGGAGGTTAGGCATCTGAGGCCATAGTAAGGAGTGTGGCCTCGATCTTACAGTTCAATGATAGTAAAGCTTGGCAGCAGTGACTGACAGGATCTGACTTGTGACTACAGAATTGTTCTGGAGGCATTATGAGCAATGGATTTGCAAACAAAAAGAGAACCAAGTCAGAACCGCCCCCCTCTCACCAAACAAACAAACAAACAAACAAACAAGAAATCAGAAAAGAGAAATCTGAAACAATCTGGGGCTTGTTAACTGAGTCCTTAAACTCAAGAGTAAGGAACATGATTGGTTTAAAATTCTAGAATAATAGCATTCTTATTTGTTTGAAAACACAACTATTGTTTTTTGTAGGTAATACATAAAACATACAAATGTTTTTCACTTCTACTGGAAAAGAATTGCAACTTACATAAGACAAAGAATGTCTTTTAGAAATTCACCTTAACAGCTCTTGAAATGGCTGTGTGAGAAAAGCCATTTGGCACTAAGTATGATAACCTGAATTTGATCCCTGAGTCCCACAGTGGGAGGAGAGAATTAGATCCCATAAGTTGCCCTCTGTTGTGTTGGACATTGTACATGCACAAGTATACACACACTAAGTCAATAAAACACAATACAATAGAAACAACTAACCTTAGCTATAGTAGGTGAATCTCAAGGTGTCTTGGGATCAGCACCAGAAAAACAATGATCCTGGAAGGGGCACACCGTCAGACATCAGTGATCACAATGAAGAACCAAGACAAAAAGAATGGGCCTGCCAAACACTCCAACGCGAAGAGCAGCCCGGGGCAACGGGAAGTAGGACCAGAGGGAGCCCAGGGATGGCCCAGACAGACAGCCCCTGCTGCGGAAGCTGAAGGTTCCACAAGCCAGACTCCTGGGAAGACCGAGGGGGCTCAAGCCAAAGCAACCAAGTCTGGGCCCCTCTGTGATGTCTCTGAGGAGCTGAGCCGGCAGTTGGAAGACATTCTGAGTACATACTGTGTGGACAACCAGGGAGGCCCAGGTGAGGAGGGAGCACAGGGTGAGCCCACCGAGCCGGAGGATGCAGAGAAGTCCAGAACCTATGCAGCAAGGAATGGGGAGCCTGAACCAGGGATTCCAGTAGTCAATGGTGAGAAGGAGCCCTCCAAGGGGGAGCCTGGCACCGAAGAGATCCGAGCAAGTGACGAGGCTGGAGACCGAGACCACCGGAGGCCACAAGAAAAGAAGAAAGCCAAGGGTCTGGGGAAGGAGATCACATTGCTGATGCAGACCCTGAACACACTCAGTACCCCAGAGGAGAAGCTGGCTGCACTGTGCAAGAAGTATGCTGAACTGCTGGAAGAGCACCGAAACTCCCAGAAGCAGATGAAGCTCCTGCACAAGAAGCAGAGCCAGCTCGTCCAGGAGAAGGACCATCTCCGCGGTGAGCACAGCAAGGCTGTCCTGGCCCGAAGCAAGCTTGAGAGCCTGTGCCGGGAGCTGCAGCGACACAACCGCTCTCTCAAGGAAGAAGGTGTGCAGCGAGCTCGTGAGGAGGAGGAGAAGAAACGCAAAGAGGTGACCTCACACTTCCAGGTGACACTAAATGACATCCAGCTTCAGATGGAGCAGCATAATGAGCGCAACTCCAAGCTGCGCCAGGAGAATATGGAGGGGCCGAGAGGCTCAAGAAGTTGATCGAGCAGTATGAGCTTCGTGAAGAGCATATCGACAAAGTCTTCAAACATAAGGACCTGCAGCAGCAGCTAGTGGATGCCAAGCTCCAGCAGGCCCAGGAGATGCTAAAGGAGGCAGAGGAGCGTCATCAGCGAGAGAAGGAGTTTCTCCTGAAAGAAGCAGTGGAGTCCCAGAGGATGTGGGAGCAGGAGACCCACTTGAAGCAGCAGCTTGCCCTGTACACAGAGAAGTTTCAGGAGTTCCAGAATACTCTTTCCAAAAGCAGCGAAGTATTCACCACGTTCAAACAGGAAATGGAAAAGATGACAAAGAAAATCAGGAAGCTAGAGAAAGAAACCACCATGTATCGATCCCGGTGGGAGAGCAGCAATAAGGCCCTGCTGGAGATGGCTGAAGAGAAAACTCTCCGGGATAAAGAGCTGGAAGGTCTGCAGGGGAAAATCCAGCTGTTCCGAGCACTGCAGACGGAGCGGAGCGACCTAAGCAAGAGGGCACAGGACCTGACTGCTGCTGCCCAGGGCTCCCTCACTGACACTGGCTCTGAGCAGAGGCCAGAGGCTTCCACTGCCTCTCAGGAGCAAGGTCTTGAGAGCCCTGGGGCTCAGCCATCCAGCTCCCCAAGGGCCACAGAAGTTCCTGGCTGCTCTGGCACATCAAGCACAGAAATAGCAGACCAAACAGGGCCCCTGCAGCCCACCTCTGCCACCGCCTCTAGGTGCTCGGGCACGCTGAGAAGGGAGCAGCAGCCCGGTCAGGCCTGGTCCATACAAGGCTCCTACACTGAGCACACAGTGCTGAGGCCAAGGTGTTCTGACCTAGATGGCATTGGACACTTCACAGTTTTTAAATTGTGGGTTAGTCTTACATGGATGAGGCAGGTGTGCAAGACCTCGTGCAGTTACACAGTCAACACCTGTAGGTGTGCAGTGGGCTTTTGTCAAGGGTGGGGTGTGCAGATGAAGTTGGACTCTGAACTAAAGAGTCTTAGGAGATTTTATCTGTAGCTGCCATCCCAGTGAGCCAGCAGGTCAGATGACTTGAACATTGTTCTGCCTGACTTTGAGGCTCAGACCGTCAGCCCATTTGAGAGCTAAAGAGTGAGAACGCTCAGGCCTGCACTCTTCTCTTTTGTAAGCAGAACTTGTGCGATTTGGGCTCCTGTCGCTCCCTTGGAGGTTCCGTTGTTTCTCTTGACCTGGGAACACTGTCACTGTGCAGAGCCTTTGTAGGAAATGGCTGGTCTTGAGCTTCCTCCTGCCGAAGACAAGGAAACTGGGCGTGTACCTATGTGGGAAGGGGCCCTCTAGGCACCAGTTCCCCTGTCCTCTGGTAGTGCCAGGTCCAGGCCAGTGTTGCTTCTCAGTTCTCAGTAGCCTTATCATTCACAGGTGTCTCTAGCCTGCACAAAGGATGGACAAAAGGTCACCCAAAGGATTCTTTTTGGAGGTTTTTGTTTTGTTTTGCATAAGAGTTGGTATTAAAGCTCTCCAAAGGGAGGGGGAGGGATTTGGCAGCAGGGTCCCAGGTGCCCGTTTGGAACAGCCTTGTCAGGGTCCTTTGCTATGTGGGTGTCGAGGTGTCCTGTTTGGGAAGATAAGATTATTAAGAGAAAGGATGATGATGGCTTTGCTGCAAACTTGCCTATGGGTTTCAGCCTGGGAGGCCACCACTAATTCTCATCACCTTCTCCTTGCAGCTATTGCTGGACCCCAGATCCAGGTGCCCTTTGGCTTGTGGGCATTTTTTTACTTTCTCATCTGCAGCTCAGATGAGTAACTTTGAGCAAGGACTGCTCTGGTACCACTTTCTAGCACGCTCTTGGTCAAAATATGAGTCCTTGGGATTTTACTTCTTGCTACCTGGGCCTCCCTCCAGGTGTCTGGCAGGTCAAGAATAACTTCTAACAACAGACTCACCCCAGGAACCAAAACAGCTATAGAGCATTGTATTTGCTGTCCTCCTTCCCTCCCTGCTCACAGCTCTGTGCCTAAATTCTTGTTGCCGGGCTTTTAGTCCGTTTACACAGTCGCTCCCTGGAGCAACAGTGTCTGTCTTCAAACTGACAGCTTCCATAAGCTAAGCAAGCCATAGACAAGGTTGGATGAAATTTTTCTTCTTGTTTTATTTCAACTATTGCATTATCCTACAAGTTTCTTCATTTTTCATAACTAGCCGCAAAGCTCTCACATTCAGAATTGAGCCGGTGTGTATAGTGTCTGCCTTTAATTTCGAGACTCAACAGGACACTGAACTTCAGACCAGTCTGAGCTAGGAGGCTGGATCCCTTGTCAAAAAAAACCCCACAAAAGTAAATAGAACATTTCTGCTTATAATTATGTGTTCCAAGACCAGAAATTACAAACTAATGCCTCCTTTCTCGTGTTGGACACTACCACTTCAAGTACTTGCTTCCCTGGTGTATTCATGTACTCGGGGTGCCCAGCAGCTTTGTGAATGTTTAGGCTTTGCCATCTCCAGCTGGGATCTGTTGTCCAGTGGAGATTCTCCCAAGGTGTTTTCCCTTGGAAATCATAGTATTCTCCCTGCTCCAGTAAGGCCTCACATCTCTTGTGCCAGACTGAGATCTATGGCACTTGCTCAGGCTGCAGACGTGTAAGAATAAGGCATCCTCTGCCTCCTTGAAAACAGAAAGGCCTCCTGTGGCCCACATGATTGGCCTGCCTCACTTCAGCTACCTCTTAAAGCCCATGCAGGGGTTACAGCTGTAGGGTCCGTGTGGGAGGCTGTCATGCCAGTGTATCTGCAGAACCTTGGCTATTAGATCCATTCCTAGGCACCCAGGGCAATATCTAGATGGTAACCTCTTCCTTTCTCTTCCTTTCCACTGACCAAATCTTAACAGTCACTATAGCTGCTCTGCTTTCCAAAGTCAGCCCGAGATTCTGGGCCAGCTGCTGTGAGTGAGGGCCAGTACCTTTCTCACTTGGATGAGTGCCATGTACATGACCTCATTTTAGGACCAAGATCTGTGTTGGTTTATAAGATTGTTAGCTTTTTCTCTAGAGGATCACAGTGGGTCAGACTTAGAGCCCAGGGCCTTGGCTGTGCCAACAGTACCATTCAGGTCCTTGTCTAGTTGAATGTTTCATGTATGCCGCCATGTCAGCAGCACTTTTTGTTCTCCGTGAGGTTTTTGGGCCACAGGCATAGCTCAGGCACTTTCTGTGAGAGTGTTGTTTGTGTAAAGATGGTTAACCCTTCCCAACCCCCGCCGTGTTAGTCCTACTTACTGGGGGCTGACCAGAGGTCATTGGAGCTGTCCAGGTGTCTGCAGGAAGGCTGAGGCCTGGGATAAGAGGGCCATCTGTCCCCACAATTGCTTTTCTTTGCTACCCACACCTGATTAGGCTTGTGCTGACAGCTTATTCTTTGTTTTCTTTTTCTTTATTTTTTTTTCTTTCCTTCCCTTTCCTTCCCAGTCTCCTTTTCATATTCACAACAGCCAGGGACTTGATATTGATGTATTTTACACCACATTAAATAGTCTGTTGCCTTAAAAAAAATGATCCTGAGATAAAATAGTTCCCTACCGTGCCCATCTGAACTTTAACCTCTGTTTCCCAATGCCTCTTGGGAGACCTGGAATATTTGTGGATTTTGGATGAATATGCAGCTTATATTTGGAAGAATTCAGTGAAGGAGATGATAATTTTGCTTTTAAGTAGAATTTAGAGTAGAACACAAGTTACAGAAGACCATGGGCTAATAATGAGTAGACTGGTCACTGCACAGAGGGTGATCATGTGTGAAGAGAAATGGTCAAAAGATAAGAGGAACCTTCGCAGACAAGGATGAAGAGGAGCTGGGTGGAAATGATGAATGGTAAGTCATCTCAGTTTCAGCCATGGGTATCAATTTATTCCCACCTATTGACATTTAGTGTGAACTATTATCATGTTAAGGCTCCTTGCTTCCTTAGAAGGTCTTTCTATGTAGGCTCAGGCTGTGGGTTATTTAAAAAAAAAAAAGATTTATTAATATTATATGCTAACACTTGCTTTCAAATAGAATTTGCTTTTTTAAAACAATGCTCTTGTTTTTTGAGCAGGATATATTTAAGTGTGAAATCTGTTAGCATAAGCATTAGACTAGGGCAGATCTAAAAGTGGGTGGAGATATCTGGAATATTATATGCATATGAGTACATACTTCCTGAAAACAACTCTACTCTTCAGTTTCTTTGGCTAATAGGAATTTGTGCCCCACAAATTAATGATTCTTGGCTTTGCACATGTGCAGCAAGGTCTTTATCCCTGAGTAACCTTCTCATCTTATGTCACAGCTTGCTAGGAACTCATTATTGTAGGGACTAAAACCATCAAAGTAGTGTATATTACAAGGAGTAAAGCCTGAGGCCAGAAAGGCCACTAAAAATACTCTATTTTAGACCACAACCTTAGCTCCGTCCCATTAATAGTATAAAAACCAAAAGGGCCAGAGAACAGAGATCTCATAGCTAAGGTTAAAAATTGTTATAGGAGCTGGGAGCAAAGCCAACCTCTTAATTACCAGTCTAGAACCTCTTCTAATGTGCCAGGGATCTTTACCACTAATTAAAAACCAATGACACCAGCCGGGGAGGGCGGGCGTCGTGTTGCGGTTTGGTGGCGGGGGCCTGGAGCGCAGAGGACCGAGCAGGGCCCGCCAGCCGGCCTCCTCCTCCATGAGGCCTGAGTGAGGCGCAGCGGTGACAGGCGGCCCCTCCGGAGCAAGCGGCGGCGGCGGCGGTCCCCGTTGGAGATCAAGGAGCATGTCGGACAGTTTCGATCGGGCTCCAGGTGCTGGTCGGGACCGGAGCCGGGGCCTGGGCCGCGGAGGGGGCGGGCCTGAGGGCGGCGGGTTCCCGAACGGAGCGGGGCCTGCGGAGCGGTCCAGGCATCAGCCACCGCCGCCGCCGCAGCCCAAAGTCCCGGGCTTCCTGCAGCCGCCGCCGCTGCGCCAGCCCAGGACCGCCCCGCCGCCAGGAGCCCCGACCTAGGGCTCTCCCAGAACAAACGAGGCCCCAGAGAGCTCCACCTAGTTCACAGGATAAAATCCCACAGCAGAACTCCGAGTCAGCAATGGCTAAGCCCCAGGTGGTTGTGGCTCCTGTGCTAATGTCTAAGCTGTCTGCGAACGCCCCCGAATTTTATCCATCAGGTTATTCTATACAGAATCCTATGAGGATGGTTGTGAGGATTATCCTCTATCAGAATATGTTCAGGACTTTCTGAATCATCTTACAGAGCAGCCTGGCAGTTTTGAAACAGCAATTGAACAGTTTGCAGAAACTCTGAATGGATGGGTTACAACAGATGATGCTTTGCAAGAACTTGTGGAACTCATATACCAACAGGCCACGTCTATCCCAAATTTCTCTTACATGGGAGCTCGCCTGTGTAATTAATTACCTGTCCCATCATCTGACAATTAGCCCACAGAGTGGCAACTTCCGCCAATTGCTACTTCAAAGGTGCCGGACGGAGTATGAAGTTAAAGATGAAGCAGCAAAAGGAGATGAAGTGACTCGAAAACGATTTCATGCGTTTGTTCTGTTTCTGGGAGAACTATATCTTAACCTGGAGATCAAAGGAACAAATGGGCAGGTTACGAGAGCAGATATTCTTCAGGTTGGTCTTCGGGAACTTCTGAATGCCCTGTTCTCTAATCCTATGGATGACAACCTAATTTGTGCAGTAAAGTTGCTGAAGTTGACAGGGTCAGTTTTAGAAGATACTTGGAAGGAAAAGGGAAAAACTGATATGGAAGAAATAATTCAGAGAATTGAAAATGTTGCCCTAGATGCAAACTGCAGCAGAGATGTAAAACAGATGCTGTTGAAGCTTGTGGAACTTCGGTCAAGTAACTGGGGCAGAGTCCATGCAACTTCAACATACAGAGAGGCTACCCCTGAAAATGACCCTAACTACTTTATGAATGAGTCAACATTTTACACATCTGATGGTGTTCCTTTCACTGCAGCTGACCCAGATTACCAAGAGAAATATCAGGAGTTACTTGAAAGAGAGGACTTTTTTCCAGATTATGAAGAAAATGGAACAGATTTATCAGGGGCTGGTGACCCATACTTGGATGATATTGATGATGAGATGGACTCAGAGATTGAAGAAGCTTATGAAAAGTTTTATTTGGAATCAGAGCGTAAGCAAAAACAGTAAAGTTAAACTTGAGGCTATCAGTTTTTTTTTTTCTTTTTTAAGTTTAGGTATGGTGATTTAGCACAACACAGGAAAGCAAGAAGCTGTGTCAGACATATATACCAAATTAAGGATGTTGAGTTATGTTACTAATGTATGCAACTTTAATTTTGTTTAACACTACCTGCCAAAATAAACTTTATTCCCTGTAACTTAAAAAAAAAACAAAACAAAAACCAAAACAAAACAAAACAAAAAAAACAATGACACCAAAGACTAGAGCATTTTCTCTATGGACTCAGGAAAATTACATCTTTATTTCAACCATGTGGCCTGTAGCCACACCATTCCAGCTATAGGAATTTATCTTTGCATATTTCATAAGTGGCTGGCCACTGAATTTAGGCTGCTGTATTCTGGAAGCTTCCTTTTTATGTCATTGTTCTCAGGATCATTTTCTACAAATAGGATGATGTTTCTTCACCTCAGGTGATGGATGATATTACAAATGTTGAACCACCATCACCAGAGAGACATCCAGGCATAAATTATCATCACACAATTGGCACAGGGGGAGGGACGGTCTCAGCATCCCTACTCACCCGTCCATTCTTCCTGTAAAAGATTCTAAATAAGGAAAAATGAAAGCATACCAACATTGTTACCATTGCTTAATAGTTGATCAGAAAAGTAAGTCATTTTGTTTTGGACAAGCCAAACATTTAAACTTATTCTACTGGATCTTGTGTGATAAAAGGAAAGCCCACTTCTCTATCTCCTTTGAGTATAAAATGGGTTGGTTTGAGCCTTCCACATAAACCTAAGCTTCTCTTAACTTTGACCAAAAAACTTCTGTGGATAGCAGAAAGTCATAACTGGTCAAGTGCTGAGAATACATGACTGTGAGTGCTCAGCCCTAAATGGGACATCTTTATCAGTACCCCTCCCTCCAATAACCAAGAAGAGGGGGTAGAAAGAATGTGTGAGTTGGGGGAGGGAACAGGTGCTATGGGATGCTTTCTCTAAACATGACTTGGCCATTGCACTCCTGAACTGACACCAGCTGGACAACACGTGCACAAAGTTATGCCAGCTGAAATTCCAGCATGGATTTAAAAGGAACTCAAAAATACCTCCTCCTAACTGGGAGCTCTTTCTGGGAATCATTATTTGGGTGTGTGACCATTGGAAGAAGCCCATGCTCCTGTGAATGGCTTCATACTCATGCATATATGGGCAGTACTAAGTGGATTTAGTGGGTTTTTAGAAAAGAAAAACAAGAGGTTATGAAGATTGGGAGGTGTGTGTGTGTGTGCATGTGCATGTGCGCGTGTGTGTATGTGTGTGTGTGTGTGAGAGAGAGAGAGAGAGAGAGAAGCCAAATTGGAGTGATATGATCATGTTTCATTGTATAAACATATGAAATCCTCAAAGAATAAAAAATAAATGAGATAAAAAGGAGGCACTCTCCACAAGGCCAGGCGGTGGTTGGAATTGAAGCTAACTTTTCTATGAATTAGACCTCAGTTCATGCTCCAGACAGCAGATACTTGATTATGGTCTATTAGGTTGGGGTGTCTGATGAAACAGGGTAGGTTTGAAGTAGGCAAATTTCTGTATTTGTGGAAAGGAGAGTAACTGTAAAAACCTTCTACAGGAACAAGGAATTCACCACCTACCCACCCACCACTTATTTCGCAGTATATCTAACTCATCTTCATTGTAGGTTTTTTTTTTTTTTTTAAATAGACTGCTTTTTCATCTATACAGTAACACACAATTGCTGCAATTCCAAATCTATGGAGTCACACACCCACTCAAGACTGACTTACAAGTCTTAGCTGATTGCTTTGAAATCTCAGGTGTTAGTTTATTTTTTTAAATTTAATTTTAACATAATTTTTTTATTGATTCTTTGGGAATTTCATCATGCACTCCAGTCTCTTTATGGCTATCCTTCTTCCTTGAAAGGTCCCAGCCCTCAAATATTTTTTTTTCTTTAAAATGGCAGTTTTATTGGATGGCTTACTTTTTCAACCTACAGACAATACATACACCATTTAAAAATCTTCAGCAGCTTCCAAATGTTAAGAGTCAAAAACTAATTATGGGGGGCTGGAGAGATGGCTCAGCAGTTAAGAGCACCGTCTGCTCTTCCAGAGGACCCGGGTTCGATTCCCAGCACCCACATGGCAGCTAACAACTGTCTGTAGTTCCAGTTCCAGGCAAACACCAAGGCAAATAAATAAATAAATAAATAAATAATAAATAATAAATAAATAAAGTTAAAAAAAAAGAAAGTGACTGACCATGTTCCATAAGGAACAATTGAAAAAAAAAAAAAAAAACAAAACAAAACAAAAACTAATTATGGAAGAAAAACTGCCCTTACAAGTTCCCCAGCCAGATCTTGCTAATGCTTAAACCAAACAGTAGTCACTGAAGTGTGGACCTTTTTGATTCTCTTTTGTCCTCATTCTCATTCCTCATCCATGTATCTTAGTCCAAATCTCTCTCTCAATGAAGTCTCTCCTGATCACACTGACTAGGTCCCATCAGATTTATTATTATTAACCACTGTTGAATCATGTCACTTACCACAGACATTTGGCCCACTCCATCAGTGTGTCCTGATTGGTTCTTTTTGTCACCATTGAATGGTTGACACTGGCCATAATGCCCGGCAAAGGTACCCAATGTGCTAAGTTCATTTTGTCTCCCTAAGAAATATAGTACTTACAGGAAATTAATACTTACAAATAAATATACCAAAACCTGACTATGAGTGCATCTGAGAAACTGCTTCTTTCAATGTCAGGAATGAAGGACCAAGGCAGCTTATTAATGTATATAGCACTTCCAGTATCAAGATTGAAAACATAGAGCCTTTTCCTTAAAAGACCAGACCAGAGTCTTTTCTTCTCTCGCAAGGAGCATTTAAGGATTTTTTTCCTAGAATGTATGCAACTCACAGGCTTTGCTCAAGGACTATGAGAAATTAAGTTTTCATATTTTTTTTAAAAAATTTAAAAATAAATCTTTCCTACCTCTTCAGTCTATCTTAGAGGGACTGGAAGCTGTGGTATGCCACACAGTATATATACCCTTTTATCCAAACAGCTTTACTTGCACATGTTTCTTATAATGAGTTGGATGTTCACTGAAACTTCTTGCAGATATCCTGATATTGCCTTAGTCATGGAGATCCTACAGCTGTGGTCCCACAGGACCAGTCCTTTTACAAGTACCAGCAGGTCCTAGATGGGGTAGATGTTCAGATGGGCCAATGTAAAGCATTAAAAGTGAGCCTGAGTGAGAGCTGGTACCATCCCTCATGGGAGAGCTGGCCTCTGCCCCTCAACACAGGCACAGGAGAGCTAATGCCATGGCATGGGCACAGATGAGCTGGCTCTGCCCCTTCCTTGAGAAGGGTGGTCTCATTGGAGGCCTAGACTGATCAACTCTGCTATTTTTTTGTTTTAATTTATGTAGCCCTGGCTGGTCTGGAATTCAATAGATACATCTGACCTTGACTTCACAGAGATCTTCTTGCCTCTGCATCCTTAGTACTGGGAATAAAGATGTATGTCACCATACCCAGTCTCAGATGTTAATTTCTAAAAGTACATGCTGGGTTCAGCTATGCTACTTTAATGTCCATACTAATGGTTGGAGAGGAGAGAGCTTCTGAATGAAAGACTGTCCTTAGGACAAGAGGAGGATTCACTACCTAGAAAAACATAGTCCCAACATTGTTGTTTATCCAGGTTTATATCCTGTCTGTTAAGATGTATAGCAGACTTATTCAAGATAAAATATGGCAGAGAAAAAAATCATGGCTGACATTCTAAAGCTGTACACATTCTGATGCATACACTGACCAACCGTAGTTCTCCTGAGGAAAAGTTAAGCCATAAATGATCTAGTTTCCAGGACAGTAGAGAGATTTGAAAGAGAAGTACTATTTTGTCCAATGTTTTATAGAATGGGGACCAGAAATCTGACTAGAGACATAGAACATCCAATGTGAATGTTCATACTGTCTGTCTAATTAAATAGACCACCTGCCACCCAGAATAATTCATCTCTCTAGTGATTATGTGATGCCAGAGCCAAACCTTTTCCTTATAAATGGTGTTGTCCTAATACAAGTCATAAGACCAGATCTCTTGCAAATATGCTAGGTAATTAGGTCATAGTAACTTTTAATGTTCACTAATAGAACTGGTATGAAGATAGGCAGAAATGTGAAAGGAATTCAACAGCTTATAACCAATATTCAATAAGCTTTGACTTTTACAAATTTTCAAAATTGGGGGTTGGTGGTGGCTAGAGAGATAGCTCAGTGGTTAAGAGCAATGTCTACTCTTCTAGGGGACCCAGGTTCAATTCCCTGCACCTGCATAGGAGCTCACAACTGTCTGTAACTTCAGCTCTTGGGGTTTGACATCCAGGAGATTTGACACCCAAAATACCAATGCATATAAAATAAATAATTAAAAAGCAAAAATTTAAAAAACCCTCAAAACTGAACAAACCTACAGGGATTTTTTTCCAAAGATATCTAAAGGTGCAAATATTGCACAAAATTTATCATAAAAGTGGGATGAAGGTCTGAAAGCCTGAGTATCACTTGGGCTACGTTGTAGCCATGCTTCATCCTGGGCAAATGCTTAAATCTTCTTCAGTTCACTGTAGAAGGAGAACACTGAACAAAGATTCGGAGCATGACTTCCATCCTTGTCTACTCCACTCTAGCTATTGTAGGTCAGGCACTGTGCTAGATGCTGAGGATGGAGCAGAGACATAGGCAAATATATTCTCTCTGTCAAACACACACTTAAGTGGAGAAAGAAGAAAATAAAAGAGAAAATCAGTGTGGTTATGGCTTAATCAATCAACCACAGGGGATGAGGTCAGGAAGACAGGATTAAGAAAGGTGCTATACTTGGGTGTAATGGAGCACACATTCAATTCTAGCACTTGGAAAACAGAGAGGAGGATCATCACAAGTTCGGGGCCAGCCTGGGCTACACAGTGAGTTCCAAACTAGCCTGGGTTACATATTGAGATCTTATCTCATGAAAAAAATGTATAAAACAAATGATGACGTGACAGATTTGAGAAACAGATATTGTTTTATTCTAACTGCAACAAAAAGCTCCTTAACATTTTAAATAACAGGGTGTGTAATAGGATTTGTGTTTCCAGAGACTGCGCTCACATTTATGATTTCAGCATTATAACTAATTGAATTCTCATTTCTACAAACACTCCAGGATGCTAAGTAAACTATAAAGCAAGACTTTAAAAAGAGTAGCAATAAAAATGATGAAAACTCCTTGTTAGAAGCAAAAATTATGTTACAGCCAGAGACGGTGACTAATGCTGGTGAGTAGCATGTAGTAGCTTTCACATAGAGATGAGAGCCAAGACTGAAATTAGCCATTGAGTAAAAGGACCAGCTCATGAGGAAAGACTAATGGACTCTTTTCATTGAAATAAAAAACATTTATCTTGGCATAAGAATCCAGGTACACTAAAATATTTATGATGAGAAGTTGGATCCCATGTTTATATCATGTGAAGATTAGTGGTTTGAAACTTAATAACTATACAAAGAGGAAAATGTGTTTATATACCAGTAACATTTTAATTAAATATTAAAATAATAATGCTAGTAATTTTGTCCGCATGTTTATGTGTGCCCACGCATGTGTAGAGGTCAGAGAACAACTTTATGGAGTGAGTTCAATAGTTCCATGTTATGTGGGCACTGAAGATTGATCTCAGATCATCAGGCTGGTGTAGTAAGCACCTTTATATACTGACCACCTCACTACCCTTAGACCAGTAACATTTTGATGTGACAAATGAATAATCCTTTACAAGAAAGATTGATAGAATTATGGCACACAGGTCTTCATCAGGACTCCACTATATACAAAATTGCAGTTACTAAGGTACTAAGCTTCCAAGTCAATTATTTTATAAGTAGCTGCAGGACTGGCCAGCTAGGACACAGAAACCTCTGACAACACTACTCATGCTTATGGAATAGAAGAATTAATATTGTGAAAATAACCATTCTATCAAAAGCAATCTACAGAATCAATGAAACCCCAATGACAATACTCATGTCATTCTCCAAAAAAATAATCAAGACAATTGTAAGGTTCATATCAAAGTGAACACAGATAGCCAGGTAGCCAAAGCAACCCTCAGCAAAAAGTACATTGCTGGAGGCCATGACTGTATCTGATTTCAAGTTCTGTCATGGAGCCATTGTGATAAAACCAATATGGTTCTGGCACAAAACCAGACATGTAGATTAGTGGAACAGAATAAAAGACTCATATATATATATATATATATATATATATGTATATATAAAAGTCCTTGCAACTGAAATCACCAGACTTTTGGCAAATATACTCTGAAGAAAGAACAGCATTGTCAACAAATAGTCTTTAAAAACTGGATATTTATATAAAATAATGAAACTCCAGAGGTGCTCCCCCAATATAGACTATTGCCATTTATTGCGGTTGTCCACCAAAATTAGATGCTAAGACCCTATCACTGAAGACACTAGATGCAGGACAGAGAGAATTCAAGCTAGAACTGGATTGAAATCTTCCTTTCTACTGTCTAGAATTCATATTGTTCAAAGGTGCCATGCAGGATGCTGGGACAAAATGTCATCAATGTTCTTATTTTTTTTTTCCTTTTTTATTTTGTATTTAACAAAAAAACAGTAACATGAATTTAAAATGGGGAAAAGTTAACAATAACTATGAACAGGATAAGAATCATAAGCATGACTTATCAAGGGTGGTAATGCAAATAAGATTGCTACACATATATTTACTATGTGTTCAGCTTTCCCTCTAAAATTTTTTTCCCATCCCTGTATATCCTTATTCAAGGTCTCTTCCCCCTCCCAACACATCTTGACATTTCTCTTCTCTGCAACTCCCCATCCCTTCGCTGGGCAGGGAGCAGAGAGTCCTATGGTCCCACTGACCCAATAGTGCTTGGATCAGTCTCCACTCCTGGCCAAATCCAGTTTTGTCCCCCCTCCCTCAAGAATGAGTCTGGTATTCCTATAGTTGGAGTGGGGTTCGAAGGGTCAGTCCAGGGTGTTTCTGATCCCAGGCTGTTCAGTGGTTGTGGTTTGCTGCTTGGGCATGTTTGGCTTTTTTTTTTTCTTGTTTGTTTGTTTAGAGACCACTAGTGAGTGAGTACATTCCCTGCTTATCTCTCTGAGATTGTGATACCTCGCTCAGGAGGATATTCTCCAAATCCATCCATTTGCCTACGAATTTTCGGATATCATTTTTTCTTACTGCTGAGTAGTATTCCATTGTGTAGATGTACCACAGTTTGTTAATCCATTCTTCAGTAGAGGGACATCTAGGTTGTTTCCAGGTTCTTGCTATTACAAATAATGCTGCTATGAACATAGTTGAGCTAATACCTTTGGAGTGTGAATGTACCTCTTTAGGGTATACACCCAGAAGTGGTATTGCTGGGT